>WEIU01019962.1:7892-18840 GCA_013389925.1 Aegithalos caudatus
CAGTTTTTACCTCCTGATCTCCCCTCCTTAAGATCAGTACTAAAGAAACTAAATCATCATTCTAGTTTTTAAAGCTCTGAGGGCCTTCTGTGTTTTGATGCACAGCAGCTATTTGCCTGATCATTAGGCTTTCCAGGAAATCAACTGGGGCTTTTATGGCTATTCAGAGATTGATACAGTCAAACCCCCCTTGTCAACAGAAGCAGCTCCATTGTTTGCCATGTTCTTCTCCAACCCAGAATACCCACCCAGAGATGTTGGGGTTTGCCATGCTGTTCCTGTCTTAGGGGTGTGATTGCATCCAGTTAAAGGCACCAAACATTACATAAAAGCTTACAAAAAATGTTACATAATCTTTCATTGAAACAAGTAATGGAGAAGAACATCCTTCTCTACCTTGCAGGTCAGCTTTGGTCAATTCAACTTTGTTCGCAAAAAAAAAAAAACCAAACCAAAACAAAACAGCAAAAACAACAAAGACAATAAACATGTTAGTATAAAAGAAGGTAAACCAGGGTAACATCACTTTGAATAAATAAAAGCAACTGGTATAACTACCACAGCCAACATGCATAATCAAAACATGCAGAAATGACAACGTAAGCAACAAGGGCACAGAGGGACAATGACTACATTAATGCAGTCAACAGATAACAAAACCAAAAAAACAAAAGAGAAGAAATGCATTTCATTCATGCACACAAAATCACAAAATTTACAGATTATACAAAGGGAAGAAAAAAAAAATCATTCTTTAACCTACTGTTCAGCATTTGAAATCATTTTAGAGAGATTCTGTCTTATTTGAGAAATACACAGAATCCATAAATAAAAAAATCTATTTGACTTTCAGTACCTCAGTCAAACATATATTTAGTTTGTTTGGCTTTTTGTCCAAAGTGGATATATTGCCAGAAAACCACAGAGGACTGATAACTTTATAAGACAAAAATTTCTGTTTATCCAAAGAACTGATCTCAACACTGGATATAAGTGACAGTAACACCTTGCCCCCTCACAAACTGTCACCTGCTCATGGATTTCAACACATCCTTAAAAAAACTTACATCGACAGGCAAGCAGACAGCTCAGGCTTTAGACCTATATAGTCTTAATCAGTCATCAGAAGAATCAAGAAAAAAAAGAGTACCAGCTCATTATTTCACCTAGGTCAGAATGATCTTGTTATCTGGGGTAAAATCATAATCCACACAGAAAAAAAAAAATCATAAATCTACTAAGTCTGACTGTCTAAAGATTCAAATACACTTTCTGAAGACCGAAGAGCATTAAAAGCAAAACAATACCACTGATGCTCTTCCAGGTAGGCACAGGGTTTTTTTTCTCTTTTTACAATTTTGTTTAGGCTTTTTTTATTATTATTTTGTTGGTTTGTTTTAATTTTTTTTAATGGAGTCAATTAACAAGGAAGCCATATAGATTTTTGGTGTGTTACACCTTAATTCTAAGTTTTCTCTTTCAGAACGGAAAAAGTACAGGACAAAGATGGGAGCACAGGCAGCAGCTCCTGAATCCCCTGCCTCTGAGAGTTATATATTTCTATTACACAGCACAACAGGAACAACAAAACACCAAATCATCAACCTCATTGCTCAAAAAATGGTTATTTAGGAAGTGCATACTTACCTTCTTAACATGTTCTTAAAAAGTTCTAATATCATGCTGATACTGAAGAAAGATTGGTAGCTCTCCTTTCCCCATTGTCTCCTTTTACATTTATAACCCAATAAATTAGAACTGACACGTGCAGGTGCCATTTCCTGTGCTTCCTAAGAATTTTAACATTTCGAATCTTTGCAGTTTCACAGCCTATGAATGACTCAGGATAGCAATTATACTCCCTTTTGAGATAGTCAGAATTTTCTTTCCATTTTTGAAACTGCTTTACTACACAAAGCTATAAAATCCCATTTTCCTTAGACAAAATTCAAAAGAAAGGGGGAAGGAGTAAAAAGAAAAGGATGCATTTCTCCATGCATCATTTTCAACACAAATTCTAACAAAGTAATTTCTCTATAACAAACAAGTACTTTTCCTACTTCCCTGCACCTCATTTTCTTTGTAGCTGAGAGAAAAGCTCCTATTTGTTCCATAAATCCAGTAGCACTATGAGTATAGAATACAAAACCAAGGAAAAGGAAAGATGTCAAACCATCATGGAGCAAATTAATGCTCCATTCTTCAAGGGACAACATTTGATTCCAGAGAGAAAGTGAAGTATGACCAGATTTGAAGTTTCTCTGCTGAGCAGATGAAGGGTGAAATCCTTTTTGACATTATCCTGCTGTGAGATTTTAAGCATGAGATTAGATTTTCTGTTTTCCACATACTGCTTAGTATGCAAAATATGTTACTGATTATCCAGCCTGTATGTGTCACTCATGCTTTTTATGCACCAGTGAATTCCAAAGGTTAACTATACTGTTTCACAGAAAGTAGGAAAAGATTATGATTTTACTGTGGGATGTGGAAAGAAGATTAAATTAGGACCAAAAAGGTCCCAAAACATCTGGAATAGTGTGAGCCAGTTTAATAATAATCAGTCTCCTTTGTGAGAAACTGTTAGTGGAATGATGAGTTAGAAGCAACATCTCTAAAGTACATGGAAAACTACCTTACACAAGAAATAAAATGTTCTTTAGCCACTGCTGTTTTGTGGTTTTTTGCTGGGCACAGGATGGGGTGAAAATATTTAGAACATGCAGTTGAATTTCAGAGAGCTCTAGTGCCCATGATAAGCAAATAGGGATGTCCAATTAAAAGAAAGGAAAACACAGGAGAATGTGGCAAATTAATAAAGAGATTTAAAAATGCCTGAAAGGCAGAAAGTACTCATCAATATTGAGGGCATCCTCTTTAAACTACATAAAAGGTTGGACATCTGCTTAACTTTTTTAAGGACCAGTGAGAAAAATGCAGTGAATCACTCAGTCTAGATTTTTGTGCATGGAATAAACTGATCCATTTATCTAGTAGTAAGACCAGGAACAAGGAGTTCAGCAACAACTCATTTTAAAAGTCAAAGAAGTGAGAAAAAGCTGAGCTGAAGTTTAAATTGTTTACTTTAAAGAAGGGAAAGGAGGTCACCTGGTACAAATTCTTCTATCTACCAACTCTTCATATACACCATGGTGCAGATATCTATTCTCTCAAACTGTGTTATCCAATGTAGAATAGTCTGTATTACTCAAGCTCAGGAGTAAAAAGTTTCCAACCATCCCTCATAGGCTGTTGAGATACAAACTAAAGAAAACTACATCCTGATAGAAGTCTTTTCTTTAGTTTCTAATGCTTTGCTTGTGTCCAGGACCCTCCACCCACAATTTCAAAGCAGTTTAAAAGACAGATTGATTTCGGACTTTTATCACAAATACATGAATACATGGAAGATTAATTTCATGGTTGGGGAAAGCAAGGCCCAAAGTAGGTGGCAGACTTGCCTTCAAGCTTCCACTAGAAAAGGCCCTCCCACTTGAAGTCCTTTCTGAGAATTCATTTTGTCTCTTCAGTGTGTTTAAAACCCTGATGCAACACTGACACAAGGACATTTAAGTCTTAACCACTTCCATACTTTTGGTAGTTTTTCTCAGGCCGTCTCACCAATGCCTTTTTTGAGGTGGTGGTAAGGGGAACAACCCTCTTGTTATGTCAGAGATAGTGATGGAAGCTGCAGTGAGCTCAAGAGATCAAGAAACTGTGAAAATGAACAAGTGTATTGGTATGATGTCATCCTCCCCAAGATTTATTCTCCACAGAGCTGTGTGTAGCACACCTGAACATACCAAGGCAGTAAGGTGATTTCTGGCTTTGCCACACCCCTTCCAGGAAAAAACAAGCTGCCACTACAGCACTACAGATCTGACCAGATCATCAAGACCTGTGAAGAGCTGCCTGTTGTTCCTGAAAAATCAGAAATGTAGCAATTGCAAAAAAATAAATGAAAATATATCAAACCACCACATGACATTAAAAAAAAAAAAAAAGTGTGTGATATGAAGCTTTAACTCCATAAACTCATTTGACATTTCAGATACTCTTGGGTTCTCTTCTTCCAGGTAATCCCCCTCAAAATCCTTTGCCAAAAGCAATGGTACTACAGGACACATTGAAATAAAAAAAATATCTCAGTGTGGTAGCAATCATCTTGTCAAACACACTGGTGATTGAATGGTAGATTTCAAAAGCTGAAACCATAAGTTTCTACAGCACATATGGAAGCTGCATGATACAAAATGGAGCTGATATACCACCTAACAAACATGATGAAGAGGTTATTTAGTTGGTCTATCCTAAACAAATCCCACCATGTATAATTGAAAGAAATTACAGCAATAGAACTGGTAGGACCTCAGAGGTAAAGTAATTCTTGCATTAAGTCTTGAACTGACTTTTCTTTAGAACTACAATACACTGTTAAGCACCAGCCAATTTCAGTTTCAAGGATGCCTGCATTTCAAGAACGACTCATATATATGACTAGGAATGTTTCAGAAGATTCCAAAGAAAAAGATGTCTTATAAATATAAATAATTGAAAGTGATTCCTGTTCAAGTAGAAGCCTTACTCATTACCTGGAACACAGGTAATTCTGTGGTAGGTGTGTGCTTTGGTGCACAGGGATGCTGAATCATGCTTAAGCATGAGAGGAACAATGTGGTCAAGGAAGTTCAATGGCTTGCTCAAATTGAACAAAAGGAGATGGCAGAAGAACCATGAAAAGAAAGACAGAATAAAAACAGCCTACAATTACCCATCAATGCTGTGAGATAGGAGTTGACATGGAATGAGCTCCTGTGAGAGGACACAAAATTCTCACAAACCAGAGTACTGTGGGAGTATGGAAGGAGGTCTGGGGCACAAGAGCTCCCAGCCAACCAGAACACTAAGACACAAGAAAGGCATCAGATCTGATTGGATGGTCAGTTTGGTACTCAAAGTTATCTTTCAGTTGATACATTCAATCCTAAGAACGAACAGTCTTGACAAGTGGCAAGGCTTCATCATGATGTAACCTGTAATCTGTCCACAGTAGGGAAAGATGATCAAGGAGTCATTTCACTTTGTGAAATTTTCGAAGGATCAGTTTGGGACATCCATCTTGTTTTAGCAAACATACATACAAACTTTACAGAAAAAGCTATCTTCCTCTAATGACTGGTAGCCAACACAGCAGACTGGTACTGAGTGATTCTAGACATAATGGTGATTGTCATTTAACACAGACAGCAAAACCTTGGAGTTTTGGATGGTAAGTATGCCAAGTGCTTTGGGTATTGAAGTCATATGAATGTTACTGAGTCAGTGATGCTGATGTCAATATTGTTTTAACTAATGGGAGCTTACAGAAAGAGCAAGTTATTTAAAGAGGCTTCAAGAAATTGCTACTCTTTACATGCTTCACAAAGTAACTCATCCCACTTAGTTCTAAACTGGCTGGAAAAGAGAAACATTTGAAGAGAAGTGTTTTCCAGGCAGAAGAAGCAATGCCTGCAATGCTTTCACTTGAGGCCTACCTCATCAAAAATTAACTTCTCTTTTGGACCAATCTTTACTCTTCAGCTCCTTCTACCTTCCATTTTCCCATCCCTATTTGTTCTTCAAAATACTTCTGCAGATCTGTGCACAAAAGTGCAAACGGTGCTCTGAAGCACAAATGAACGGAATGCTCAGAACATCTTCTAAAGTATATTAATGTAATGCTAACAAACCACTCTGAGATAAGTACTAGTGAGTAGTAGTCCATCCCATAGTGCCATCCTTTCCCACTTCTGAAAGTACCAACTCATAGGCAATGGAGCATACAAAAAAAGAGCTGCTAAGTCACTCATAGAAACTGTAAATCCTTAAAGCTGCATTTGGTAGACAAAAGTGAAGTGAAGGATATTGTAATGGAAGCAAGCTAATGAAATGGACAATAAGGTAAATAAGTAAATGCACAGAGTGCAACAATGAAGTGTGAAGTGACTGCTGGAGAGGGGAACATCTTTGAAATCAATTATACCTTCACATCCACGCTCAATCTGCCCACTGCGGTGCAGAGCATCGTTGATAAGGTCTGGCAGACGCCCATTCAAGTCCACAGATGCCAGACAGCCCTGAAATCCATCACGTGAGGCCACAAGCTTGGGGAGGTTGCTATACATGCCTTGAGCTAGGCCAGCAATGTAGAGATCACCTAGAGTAGAGAGGGGTAAAGATACAAGAAGAAGGACATTACACACCTTCTAGAGTCACTTTTCTTGTCATCAAGCATGAATAAAACAAAGTGAACACATGCTCAGAAAGAGTTAAAAAGAGAGCAATCTATTGTGCAAGAAGTCACTTCTGCTTCCTTTACTACAAAAAAAACAAAACAAACCAGAAAACTAAACAACCAACAAAAACAAAATGAACCAAAAAAAACAAACAAAACAAAACAAAAAAAAAATCACAAAATCCACTAAATAATTCCAGTTCTCACTGCTACCTAACTAGGAAAAACTGAAAAATGACAGTTTCTGAAAAATCAAAATATGACAAACCATTTGGCTACCAAAAGTTGTCAAATAAAAAAGAGATAAATGAATTTGAAAGCCAAAATGTGCAAAGTCCAGATTTACTGTTCTGTAATGCATGGTTCCTCCAAGCTTTCTCTTGTTCACTACTTCAGCCCTGCAGGAATAAATGGGGAATCTGTCAGTCTTGTAGGGTTTACCTTTTAGATCCAGATTTTTGGCACCATTGATAACCTGAGTGACCACCTTAGCATCCACTTTTAAGCTATGTGTGTTACTGTTATCTCTGGTAATGACAACATTGTGCCATTGGTTGTCATTCAGAGGACGATCACTGTTGCCTTTGATAACATTAGGTCCATTGCCAAGGTCAAACACGTAGTGTATATACCTGTGAATATAACAAGAACTGGTTAAAATTCTGGAAGAACTCCAGCATTACTGAACTGTATTCTAGCCAGAGCTGATCAATTAACTTTAAAAAGTCATGAAGGGAAACATCTCTGCGTTAGAAAGTTCTAATAAGCCAAAATATTAGCCACTGCTGTGAAACAATATAGTTGTTTCCTTTCCACCAAAGTGTAAGGATTAATATTTTGAGATGACAAGATTTCAAAAAATCAGATTCTAACCATAAAACACCTCTTTTTTACAAAGTTCTCTCAGATCCACAAAAACACTATCTGTGTATACAATTTTTTTTAAATTGGTAATATTGATAAATGTACTGGGGAGTAACACTAGATATGCTTATTTGGAGCATATATTCCCCAGATTAATTCTAAGTTTTGAATAACTCCCATAAGAAGTTAATTGGGAAACTCACTTGAAATATTATACTAAAATTCTCATGAGATCATAGACTTATTCAAACAGCTGAAAAACAATTAGCAAAGCTTTTGGCAAAAAATAGAGACCCCAAAAAAGACTGAAGTCATGGGATTGTTACCCTGAATTATTTATATAGTTCAAACATAGAAATCCACCTGAGGATGGAAGAGAAGTATTCTACTTAGGGAAAAAAAAACAACAAAAAAACCCAACAAAATTCAACTCTCAACAGAGCACCAGGAGCTCATGACTGTTGCTTTTTTTATTACTCAATGTCCCACTTACAGAAGTATGCACAAAGCCAAAAACAAAAACAGACTGAACGGAAATAAACAGGACTAGTAAACTGTGGAAAACATGTCTACCATGACTAAATCATAAGAGATCAAAATTTGTTCAGCTAACAAAGGATTCTTTTTTTAATAAGCTATTGGTCTTCTGAAAAGAATGCAGCAGCTCAAAAGCAAGCTTAGTTCACTTTTCATCAGGCATCACCAGCAGAAATACAAATTCAGCAACCCATATGCTCTTTTTCCTTCACTGGAGATGGCAGAAAAATCAAGTATTACAATGGAAAAAAATGGGGGGAGGGAGTCAAGAAGGAGAGACATACAGATCCCTCAGCACATCTCTTCCTCTGTGCTAAACTGGAAGGCTGACAGGACAAAATGTTAGTCTAACTATGCCCAAACTACTTAAGATACTAATGTCACACACTGTAAAAATGTCCCTCCCACAGCCACAGGAGGAAATCAGTGAGAAAAACAGGAGTCTGAAGCTTCAGTGGTTTTTTTTAAATGCTTTGTCTTACAGCTCAGCAAACAGAGAAAACATGAGTATCAGGTGAATTTCTCTTCATGCAAGCATTTTCAGCTCACCTATAAGTTTTTCTATAAATAAGCTGACAGAAAATAACAGAAAGCCACTTACCCCTTGACTAGTTCAACTGCGATGAAGTCATTGCCATCACCACTGTTAAAGAGGATGAAACCATCAGCTGAGGTGGTCTTGAACTGAAAGAAGAGGTGCATGGATGTATAAGCCTGCAAAGTGGCCAAGCTCAAGTAGCTGCTCTTAGTCTTGAACGTCACAGGGTCAGCTATAATGTTGCGGAGACCAAAGCGTGCCTTCAGCTCGCAGTAGTCAATGTCACCATTCTTGCACAGGTCAATGTAGAGCATCCCATTGAACATGAGGCTCTGGAGATGGCCGATGAAGCTGGAGGGGATGACGGAGATGTACCGTTTCTCTGTCATGATCCCTGTCTCAATGTTGTGGAACTCCAAGCGGGTATGATCACCAACCATTGTGCCTGAAGGACAGAAACAAGGAGGAATACTGGGGATCAGCAACAGATTATATGGAACCCCTCACACTCCAGTTTCCAGACTAATAGCTGAACTTAATCCTGTCTGAGTAGCTTGTGAATGAAAAGATGTATAGAGTCTTGGTGAAGAGGCTTGGTGGAAATGTGTGAGTGACACAGTTGCCAAAACCTGGCAGAAAAGAAAGGCCCCTAAAAGGCCATGGGCAGCAAGCTCTGTACTTTCCCCTGTGCTTCACAGACCTTATTGTCTGGGAAGATGCCCAGGTATCTCCCGTAAAGCCTACGGTGATCTATTTGATGCAGCAGACCATCTGCCAAACAACTTGAACACTTCTGAAACAACTTTTCCAAGTGCATTTCCTGAAAACACTTGATAAACATAGATTAATATAAACAGAGCAGTGAGAGAAGTGAGAAAAGTCATAAAATTGTTGATATTTATTCCTTTGTTCTCTCTCGGTGCCTGATGTTACTCCTCTTCTTTTAGGAGTATGGCAGGAGGGAAACACACAAAAATGTAACAAGTGAAAAGCCCTCCGTATATTTAAATGATCAACCTACCACTTAGGCTATTTACCACATCATAACAAAATTTTAACCTCTCAAAATATCCAAGCTATTCAGTATACCAAATGCTATTGTCAGACTTTTCCTACTGCGTATTTAAGTTTCACTAAGTGTGCTAGGCACCAGTGCAGACACAGAGCCCATACAGACAGATGAAATAGAACAGTATGCTATAAAGACAAGTTGGACAACATCAGAATGAAAACCCTTTTTAGACAATTTTATTTTAGCTTTCTACAGTTCTTCATTAAAGCATTAAGGTAGCTTTTACTATTTGGTCACATGTGCAATTATTTTTTCTACATGGGCCTTGGTCCATTTAGTAAACAGGAATGAATTAAATACTAAGAATTTAATTGTTTTCCTGTCATTCACTGTATAACAACTATTCAAATTCTGCTACGTATAGGCCATTATTTTTTCTCTCGTGCAATTTTCTGCAGTTCTGCATTGGGTTTATGCAGCATGGTGTTGGCTGTGGGGTGGCTGCAGGGCAGTCGGAGGGGCTGGGGCTGTTCCATGACTGATACCGGCTATTCCAAGGCTCCAACCTGCCCAACATAGGGCACAGCTTAGCCCCTCAGCCAAGACAGTGGTGCCTGGGAGAAAATGTAATGCTACCCATAAGAAACAAAGGGAAAAATAAAACAACTCAAACCCCTATGAACACTAAGGACTGAAAAGAGGGAGGGGGCATTCCAGGTGCCAGAGTGGAAATCCACAAATCTGGCATCCAGAGAGAAGATCATAGTGGTGCAGACAACTACACCACAACTCATAGAGGACTCTTGCTCTAGAGCAGGTGGATATTTCCTGAAGGAATTGCAGCCCCTGGAGAGCCTACACTGGAGCAGTTTTCCTGACAACCTATGGAGACTACCCATGCTGGAGCATTTCATGAAGGACTGCATTCCATGCGTAGGACCCACACTGGAGCAGGACAGAAGTGTGAGGAGGAAGGAGCATCAGAGAGGAGCTGTAATAGGCAGATCACTGCCACCATTCTCCAACCCCCTTCTCTGCCTAGTGGGGGCAGGTGGGAGAGGCAGGAAGGAGCAAATCCAGTAAGAGAGGGTGGCAGACACTGTTCTATTTTCCTTGTCTTTATTTCTCACCATTCAACTCTATTTTTAATTGGCAGTAAATTAAATTAATTTTTTCCAAGTCAAGTGTGTTTGTCCGTGATTATAATCACTGCCCAGTTCTCTCTTTCAGAAGGTTTTCCAAAGAAAACAGCCAACTACCTGTTGGTCCCTCATAACATTTTAACATGCTGGTCAAATTTACCAGGTTTAAAAACCAGAGGGAACAAAGATATTTAAATTCACACTCGTTTTGTGAAATTTGACAACTGGATAAAGACCTGAATAAATATTCCCAATGTACTATAGACAGAGACCATTTAGCAACACTATCTGATGACTGCATCTGCTGGTCAGCAAGCACATATACACAACTCTCGACCAGTCACTGCAAGAGATTTTCAGTCAAGAGTCAGTCAGTCATCGGGATTATACCTTGGAATCATACCAATCGCCATAGCTGAACCCAGAACAAAGTCCTCCAACTCCCCTAGGTTATACCAACACAGGCTTATAAGCTTTCTCATATTCTGTGCTGTCTCCTGAAGTTTCCTAGCATTTCTCACCTTAAGTGTGAGAGGCATTAAAAATAAAAATTTAAAAAAAAAAAAAAAAAACAAAAACAA
>WEIU01019962.1:18866-30593 GCA_013389925.1 Aegithalos caudatus
CCAAAACAGTAGCCCTTTCAAAATTTTCCTACTAATTACAACTTTTTAATTTTTTTCTGTTAGGGAAAGAACAAAACCTGAACATGCTTTTAAAGACACACGGATAATGAATCCTGTAGTGTATAGAGAGTCAGATTAAATAAACTGAGGGTCATTTTCTTTCTTAGAGACTCTGGAAACACTGAAATATTCCTAACTCACCTCTCATGAATATGTACAAGCTACAGTTTTTCAGTTTGTGCTTTGTCCAAATGTGACCAAGTTTTATTCAAAGACAACAAACAAGCACAATTGTTACTAGAAAGTAAATTCAGCTATCTGCTTGAAACATGAAGAAAAAATATTATATAAACCAAACCCACATTTTTTACTTATTCCAAATTTTATCAGTGAATCTAAATATAAATGCAATTATACAAAGACCATGGAAAACTTCAATCCAAGCAGACACAATTGATCAAACTTAGAAGCAGCTGAAGGCAGTCACAAATTTCTGACTATTTAAAAATTCAAGTGTCAGCACCAATACAAATGTTTTAAAATCCTGAAACAGTTCTTTACCAGAAGTAATATTATTTTAGTTTGAAAAATGGAAGTTTCCAAAAATTGAAATAGTACATGGGTAAATTTGTTTAGACAACTTTCTCACTTTCACTACTGTGATTCTTAGAGGCTTAGAGTTTCAGTTTCAGTATTATAAAATTTATGATTTTTCCAAACCAGTAGTGTATTTTCTTAAAATTAGATAAGTCACTTAAAGAAAAAATCTGCTTCTTTTCTTCAAAAAATTAGAATAATAAAATTAAGAGACTTCAGTTCTCAAGGAAGAAAACTCCTTTGTTCTTCTACACTTAAAAAATACAAGGCAATTGTGGCCTGAGCAGGAGTTAAAAGCCAAGACTGGGAAATCTGGAATACACTGGGACAGGGAGACCAAAGGGTCTCTATAGGAGCATTAAAATGGAGTGAGGGAGTTTGGAGGAGGTGATCCTGAATGTTAGAAAAGGTGAAAAATGAGAAAACTGGGGCTGGATTAATAAAAAAGAAATCATGTTAGAAGCTGTACTGTAGAAAGTCAGGAGTAGTTCAGTGAAAAGCTGGAAAGGACATGGCAATACAAGATCAGAATCCAGACAGAGATGTAATTTCCTAGGAAATCACGGAGAGCAATCCAGTATTTTCTGATCTCATTAGCTATTACCCCACCTGCAGAGTTCACCTCTAGTTCCCACACTGTGCTCTATAGAGTGCTGTACCTACTACAGCAATCAGAAGCTCTCTAGTTCAAGTGGTAGCAGACAGAAAAAAAAATCCAGCCTGCACTGTGGTATTCAGGTGCTAGGAAGATGTCATAAAGAGGAATATATCTGCTGTATTTGTGTCTCATTTACTACTGATGTTATGAGGTCAGGAGGAATGTGGGACACGGGTTTTGTGATTAAACAGTAAAATGCTGTCCAGAATTGGATTCTGTCTCTGCCTTAGATGTCCTACAGGAAACCAAGTCAGACACTTCATTACAAATTTTTCATAGGTAGTCATTAATTGTTTACATCTAATTCCCCAAGTGGCAGGGTTGAACTAATTTACAGGATGTAATTTACAGACATGCTGAATCTTTCTGATGCACATGACTAAAAATACATGGCAAATTGGTACAAAATACATCCAACTTTAATCTGGTGCCTTGTTCCCAAACATGTAAAATGGGAAAATATGCCCACTCACTTCACATAACATAGACATGGGAATAATTCCAGTTAATGCTTCTTAGTTCTGTATAAACATACTGATGAGTAGCCTACAATACACAGACAAAAAAAAAAAAAGCAGGTCTAAATTTAGAGCAAAATTCAGCTGGTGTTCATTGTTCCAAACAAACAATAAGAAGATAGAAATCAAATAGGCTGTTCATTTTTACTGGAGGCCCAATTTAGACTTCTGATCTATGCCTAAGACAGCAAGAATCCTCTGGAAAAATCTATGTGACCACACCACCGAAGACTGTTATCATCTGCCCAAGGAAGTGGGATGCAGATTGCACAGAAAATCTTAACTCTGGCTTTTCTAACTTTGCCAAGATGGCTTTCTTTTAACAGATATTTTTAGCTGTAATGCATCTTTAATTATGTAATTCATATACATGTACATATGCGTATCCTATTTTAGTACAGGATTGTATCATTATTATTTATAAACTCAGTTTCGTGAAAAAGAGATTTCAAAAACAGATGGCTTTGGGGGATCGATTCGGTAATGCAGAGAGTGCCACCTCGTGGTGCTTCCTAAAAAACGATATCCAGGAGAATTGTCCTCAAATTCAGAACTAATCGGGATGAAGTGTTTCTTGGCATGTGCCACTAACTCAGAAAGTTCCCTCTTAAATAAAATTCATTTCTTCTATAAGCTAATTTTGATCAAGCCACCACCAAGACTGACTTCCAACAAAGAGAGGGAATGATTTTTCTTGCATAAGTTTCTTGTTCTCTCTTGCAAAATCACAGCCTATATAGGACAGCATTTATTTACTTCAGATACAAAATGTGTTTCAAACCATTTTCCTGTAAGCCAGCTTCTTCGGGCTTATTTCAGATTTCTGACTCCTGACTTTCCAAATAATCTAAATTACCACAATATGAAGAAAAAGAAAATTTCAGAGATAGGATATAGTGTTGTGGCACTATCTGTGGCAGCCATTACTTCTAGTTGCATTCTGAATAGAAGCTATGGAGAAAAGAGGATTTCAGCTTTTGGCAAACCAGCATGGGTGTCAACTATTAATCATACCCTCATCAGTTTTGCATCCAGGGTTCCTGGTTTTTTTATTCTATTATCAGCCTCCAGACTACCAATGTTTTTCTCAAAAAATCAGTTCCTAAAGTTATATATAACTATGAGAATTTTAGAGCTTCAAAAGGAAAGAAAGATAGGTTTCTGGCTCTTGTAGTCATGGAGAAATGGACCTGAAAAGTATAATCTCTAAAATTCTGCAATTAAAAAAGATCATTCTGGAGTGCTTTGATCATTTCAATGCAAATCTTAACCTGGGACATACCAGCTTTCCTGACCGACTGATCTTTCCTTTCCTCCCTTCAACTACATTTCTCCGCAAAAAGAAGTAGGAGTTCAAAAAGCTGTCTGGAAATGCAGAATTTTTTTTAAAAATCAAGGAAAAAAAAAAACCAAAAACGGACTGACACACTCTGCCAAGTCAGGATCCTCCCTAACCTCTAAACCAAAGTTGAGAACAAACTGCTTTGCTTGCTTTTTTTTCTGCATGGCTCTGAACCATAAGCACAAGAACTTGGGAAATAGAAATAAAAATTTAAAAATAACCAAGAATGCCGAAACTACAAAAAATAAAAGAAAAACCAAAAATGAACAGCACAGATATAAACCCATGCCCTGTAACACGTGTACTGCATGCAGGTTTATCATCAAGGAAAAGTTTGTGCAGAGGAACCATCCAGCTAGCTTTGGCCTTGATTCCACAGCATTGGAAACCATCACACATGCAACTTGGGAATGGAGTGTATTCAATCTACCTCAGAAAGAGCCTGGACCACGAGAAAGTTCTGCTGAACACCTCTACAGTCTGAGATATGTACAAGCTTATCTGTCCCCTAAACCCCTATCTCAGGTCGTTACAGTTGTCACAGAAGTTTCTGGTGCTGGCTAAGTCTCTCAGACCTGAACACTCCTTTTCAACACAGTAACACTAAATAATACATGAGTGGTAACAGGAAGGGGTGGGGGGAAAAATAGAAGAACAGGGAGAAGGAGTATAATGGCAAAGACTAGGAACAGAGATACAAAGATAGTGATCAAAAAATACTGATACATCACACTTACCCTCAGCAACATCATCATCCACGATCAGCTTGAGGCTCTTTCCTCGCCGAACCACCCGGACAGTGTGCCACTCGTTGTCATTGAGTTTCTGCCCAGCATAAAGAGTTTCAGGGCCCTTGCCTGGGAGGGGTGATAGGTGCAGCAGTTAAAGCCAGACTCACAATCACTTTAGTACTTTCTCAATGGGAAAAGTAATGAAAATCAACTTGGTGTGATACAGACCAATAGAGTGTACAGGTATATAAGAACCTGTAATTAACCCTCACACCTACACCTTCCCAGCTCAGGAAATCACAAACTCTTCCACTCAGGTGCCTTCTTCCACAGAGCCCTGAAGTCACATGCATTTAAAATGGGTAGAACCATCTCTTGTGCTGTGGTACTAATTTCCAAACATCACATTGCACAGCACACTACAGTAACAGGAAAACAAGCTGATGACTGAAATATCTCTAAAGTGGAGCCATTACAGTAGCATTTTGCTCTCCTAAGAATCTGGATTTACAACATCCCCAAGGTACTTGGGATTCTTTTCAAAGTTAAGCACACTGGTCTTTCAACACTTCAGTATCAAACACCAGGTTGGTTTCAGTCTCCAAAAAACCCCCAAAACAAAAACCACAACAACCCCCCAAAAAAACAATCAAAAAATCCCCACAGAACCCATCTATAAAATAATTTTAAAAAAATAAATCTCATAAAGAAAACCATTCACCAACCTCGCTGTTTGCTTTAAGGTTCTTAGGCAAAGGAGGCTAGATTGGAGGTGCTTACTTCACCCCTTGAATTACAGTCAAAAGAGAAAGAGGAGCCATGTCTTCTCCAAAAGGTTATACCACAGTAGCCCTTGCAAACAATGCTCCTGGGAAAACAGCATTAGTGCTACCCATATTTGTCTAGTTTTGCTGCTCACCCATCACAGTTGACAGGCAATTACTTAAAAAATTAATTGTTCAGATTACAGGACCGGAACACCTCACTCATGTCAAATGGTAAGTGAAATTGAATAATGGTGTGTGCTAAATTAAAAGCATCTATCCTCATTTCAGTACAGTACTAAAGTGGGGGGTTTTGATCCAGCTATAACAGAAAATGTAGAATGAGGAGAGCCAAACTTGCACACTTGTCTGGACCCACTTCCCCAACGAGCAAAAAGGGAACCCAAGGAAAAAAAAAATCCCAAGATATGTTGAACATATTGAACATACTGACAGAGGTGGAATAGGGACAATGAGGCACTGCTACAGCTCATCATACTGCACTGGTAAAACTAATGTCAGATAGTCCATAGCCCAGAGGATGCACAGTGCCTAATGAGCAACATTACTGTAATTGCTTCTCACCAAAGAAGGAACATGGGCAAAGAAGGCTATGTCTCGTCAGCTAGGATTCAATGTGTAGTAGAGGAATTCAGAAGCAGACCAAAGCAAAATAAATATTCTGTTATTCCTTTTTAAAAAATCATGCAGTTCATGCTAATAAAAAAAGGAGATTAATACCTTTCCAAATAAAGACCATTGCCAGCCAATTTTACCATAAACTAAGATGAAAAAAAAAGTTTTTCTAGTTACCTGAAAGATAAGAGTCATTCTTGGATTAAAAGGATGGGGAGTCATATACTGATGTTACAGAGAATATCTCCTTAGCATGAGAAACCCATAACTTCTGCTTTCCCTCATCCATGGGCCAAAGTCACATACCACACATGTAAATCCAGCTGAACAAGGCAGCTAGATCATGGCCAGAAAGTTTAAGTTCTTTGGCAACAGAGAAGTAAAACTCTGAGAATCCAAGAAAGTTATGCTAGATTTACATCAGTAAGCACATTTTATCCTAAAGCAGAATTCACAAAATTGTATCTTGGCATGGGCAGTGAAATTATTGCCTACATCAAAATGTGCAGCAGCAGTTACTGTAGTTCTACACAGCCACCTCCCAGGTTGGAAGAAAAAGTAGGTCACCTGGAACTGTGTGTTTATGTAATGCCATCTGAAAGCAGGGGAAAGAGGGAGGAGTGGCAAATGCTTTCTAAAAAACTCAATCTTTTCCACATACCCATTAGACCTCTGGAGGGTTCAGCCGAGAGAAACAGTCAGGTGTGCTGGAGTCTGCTCAGCTGACAATGCAACACTTTCTATGCAATAGCTCTGTGTACAGCATGGTCGAGTAACTCAGTTGCTGACCTGGTAGTTCCCATTTTTCAACCCTAGCCTGACAAAACAGGGATCAGCTAAAACAGTCTGGGGGTTGGCTTGTCTTGATGCCTACCGTGACACTCTCAAAACAAAACTGTGACATTAACAGAAGTTATATGAATATATTCTTAGAAAATGTAGCTTAACCAATTCACAAAAAATTGAATAGAAAGTTGCAGCATTACCACTTTTTCCAAATGAATAAGGTTGTCTACTTAGAAGTAACTGGTTAATAGCTTTGGCTAAAAATTTGAAAATTAAGCATTGCAGATATAAATTATTTGATTAAAGTCTATGTCTTGATCAGCCAATTTTATATTTGATCAGTAGAAACCAAAAAAACCTTTTAATACTTTTTTTCACCCTCCCTTTTGCAAAAACGGGCATTGGCTTATTTTCGTAGGGTTACCCAAATAACATTACATACAAAACTTCAGTACTATTTAAGAGCATTTAGGTAAGTTCTTCAAACCAAATATATCTGATCTTAAAAGAAAGCATTAAACAAATGTTATCTTATTCTATTCAAACTATTTTATTTTCAAATTCTTTCAAGACATTTATGCAGCAGTGGGCTGACCCAAAAAGCAGCAAAACCGTGTCCCCGTTTTTCAACCGAGAGTGTGCAAATGAATTGCTGCTCCTTGTGTAAGCTCCCATTGAATTCCAAGTATTTCCAAGAACTGTGTATAGAGTTTGAGACTTTCACATCTGGACACCAAAATTCATTTCATTAAGCATGTTTCTTACATGTGCCATTACTATACAGACATTTATGTGCGATCAATTTTCAAACAAGGACTTGACAATTCCTAATCCAACATTGGCTGATGCTGGGGAAAATGGAAAGGAAATGGCCCATGTCTCTCTGCACCATAATGCTGTCCCTAAGAACAACCTCCTGCCAGGCATTTCTGTGGTCTTAGGTTTTGCAGGTTTATGTTTTTTACTCCTTTCAAGTTATCTGCACCTACATCATCCTTCAAAAAGGATAACAGGCACATGAGGAAGCAAAACAGAAGATTAAATGGACAGAGAAAGAAATCCAGAGATTTGTATCTTCCCTTTGTACAACATTCTTCTGATAAAAGAAAAGAAAAGGCAAACAAAGAACTCTTGTAGCAATGAATGCCAATGAATGGAAACACTTTCTATTTATGATGATTTGGACCACTGGGCATTAGGTAATTTTGGCAATTTATTTAATTTTTATGCATTGTAATAGCTTAATAGTTAAGCTGACAGACCATCACTCCTGTTGGCATCTCTGACCATCTTGGTCATTTCATCCCCCTTCATAATGCTGTCTCAGGAACTGTGTATCATATGGAATTGATCCCTATGTTTCATTTTCCAACTCAAAGGAGGCCAGGCTGGTTAATATTCCTTTTATGCTTTGCAGTGGCAAATACTGTTTAATCAGAAGCAAAAATACCTGTCCCTCAGTCATCCCCAAATTCTGGACAAGAGTTCAGCTGCAGTTCAGGCTTCTTGAGCAAATATTACTTGATTCAGCCACAGTGACTCCTCTTCATTCTCCCATGAATCCTCCAACATCTACTCAAACTTTCATGCATATTGTTCATAAAAAGCAATTAGTATATGCGTTCAAACATGGAAGAACTCCATCTAATCTGCCCAGAGTGTCTCAGATATTATCTCTGTATCAAAGGTGCACTGGTGCTAATTAATAGCTTGGCTCAAATAAACTATATGAAAGTGCCAAGAATACACATGCCAAAGTATAAAGAATCAAAAAGCAGATCATGCCTTCTAAAAATGCAAGTTGCTTTCCACGGTGCTCCCCAAGAATTCGCTTGTTTAGAACAAACAACTGGTCAGAGGGATGCAGTTCTGAAAATACCTCTGAAAATGCACTTCTTATTCACCCTCAGCAGCTAAAAGCACATGGAAATTTCCTCTACGAGATAAAGGAGAAAGAGGATTAATCCCCCCTGCAGTTTCTCACAGGTGGATCAAAAAGTGTGCTTTTACTTTGGTGCAGGCTGTCATCATCTGATCCATTTATAAGATTAAAATGACTTGCATGAAACCAGGCTATCCTTATCAGTGCATATCTTATTCAACATTACAGAAGAAGTGGAACATTGAAGTCTACAAAATGCCACAAGAGCTGAACAGAAGGGACGTTGCCATATTGGCAAGAATGGACAAGGTGCTTCTGTCAGTACAATTACAATGATAAATAATTCTACAGTGATATTAATGCTTTTCAAAGAAGACCCTCAGTAATTATAAGGTTTTCTTTCCTCCTACTTTTTCACTAAAATCCTTAGCTACCATCTAAGATATTTTCAGTGGAAAGATGCATTTTTGTGTCCATTTTATAGAGGACAGCATCCTGTCAGAATGCCATTAGCATCCCAATGCAAGGTGGGGCTGGGAAGGGGAAGTTTCTTTACCTCTCCCCCTTTTTTTCATTTGTGATGGAGGAGGGGCATTGGTTGTTTTTACTTACACCTTCACATAATGACCAGAGACCTTGTGGTTTGCTGTGCAAAATGTGTACACAAAGTTTTGTGAAACATGACAATGAATCACAAAAGGAAGACATGGGTCTAAGGACAAAGATGCTGGCAATTTTTCACACACCTTTGTGGCTTTCTGATATGTAGTAAGTTCCTACAAAGAACAGGTCAAATATCAAAACACAAGAATGGCTCAAAAGCAGAGCTGGCAGCTGCTATGAAAATCATCAGTAAATTTCAGTCTTTGTTATTTATAAACCACTAGTGTAAATTTTGTTGTTTCTTTCAGGCAGCACTACTATGGATAAAGTGTTATCGGATGGTCTTTTCCTTGACCAGGATTTGCTGTTCAACACCAGGAGCATTGTTAACTGCTAATAAACAAGTAGCAACCCCAGACTGCACATTGCAGACATTTATGCAGATAACCCAGTCAAATCGACCCCATACACACACATTTGTTTTGCTCATATACAGGCTTTAGAATTCCTCTTTTCAAGAAAATGTTGGCCACCAACAGGGAATAAGCAGTTGCACTCCCCTACAGATATTCAGTGTCTTCACTGGGGATCTTACCTGCAGAAATCTTTCCATTTCCTCAAGGAACGGGATCATGTCTTGTACTACCCCACAAGTTAAACAAAACATAGCATGCACTTAAGAAACAACTTTTTCCATGAGGCATGCTAAAAACTTTTATGTTTACAGCTTTACACAGTGGCTTTACTGTGAAAAGTCAATAAAGTTGAGATGATTTATGTCAACCTACCCAGAAAGCAAAGTTTAATTATTTAAATCCATTCAGCAGTAATAAATGCATACACAAAGTCCTCTAAACACCCACAGAGTCAATTAGCCTCACAAATGTAAGTAAGAATTCCCTGGAACACCCAGACCAATGAAGTGCATGGGATTAGCTCAGCAACTAACCGAAAAGTAGCAAGAGCACCCTACTAGTTCTCTCAAGCATACTGCTATCTCCATATACTAACAAAAAATAAGTTAAGCTAAGTTTAATTGTTTTGTATACAATCGATTTTAATTTTTTAAACCCTTTATTTAAAACAAAAAAACAACCAAAACCAAATCAAACCAAACACAACGTAGTTCCTTGCTTTTGTATAACCATACTGAATAACTGAGTTTTTTTTTTACTGCAGGCACCCTGGCCAATAGCTGTAATTAGGTTCAGCACAAATTAACACAGCATTCAATAGAGTTGCAGCTTTTTCATGAGGCTCTGAAACAAAACTTACTGCAGAAATTAAGCTGCATGTCTTTCAGGTGACATGAATATAACTTGTGATTAAGAACAAGGAGATGATTTGATTGCATACAGGTCACACATGGCACAAACTGCATTTATGTAGAAGTTTTTTCATCAAAGTTAGTGGGTTATGCTCCTTGTTTACTTAAATTTCTCTGGTCCTGAATTTTATTGCTTTAGACATTACATAACTATTGTGTATCTAGAGCAGAATAATTTTTAACAGGAAAACAATTGTGTTAATAGAAATTTGATCCTCTCAAAAAGGGTTTAAATAGGAAATTACAATTTTCATTAAAGGATATTTCAGTTCATCCAAAAATAATTTTATTCTGATTTAGAAAACATGAAAAATCTTTCAACTTCAAACTAAATTTTAAAAAAACCACTGTTTAAAAATAAAGTTAAGCATTTCTTATTATGTATTCAAGATATTATTAATTTTAATGATAATAGATGGTTTCCCATTTTTTATTGATTGAGCTTTTTCCACTTTTAAGGAAAGGGATTTTATTTTATATTCACAACCAGTGAGGAGGTCAAAAAAGGACACAAAAGTATGTAAAATAACCTCAAGTATTCATGCTTTTTAAATTAAGATTTACAAGAGTTTAATTAAATTAACTTCAAAGTGATTTCAGTCACACTGACTCTATGTTTTCAGATAAGGCTGTCATATGAACCACTTCACGTTTGCCAAACGCCGTGAACTGCTGCTCCGAAGAGATCAGGGCAACAAAAGCTTCAGCATATAAAGGTATAAAGAACTCAGAAGCTGCTACATTGTGACTCATCTACAACTTGCCTAAGGAATTATTTGCACACACTAGATTTTCCCGGAGCAAAGCTCAAGACTACTTCTGGTGTACGTCAAGCAAGGCAGGCGATCACAGGAGCAGAGTCTACGGCAGGGAGCGCCACTAGAGGGAAACCGCATTCACTGAAGCTGCTGCTCAGACAGCCTTACGTGAGTAAAAGGGAGTTACAGCACTCAATGTTGCTTTCCAGAGCTTCTCCCACTGATATACTTTGCTTTGAAGATTACTCCACCCCAGCAATGAATAAAATAACTTTTGGACTTCAACCCAGCTTCGTCTCCATAATAGTAACTACCCACTGATACCCATTGTTTAACGGGTGTAATTTGTCACCCAAGAAATGAGAAATGCAGAAATTACAAATATGCAGTTTTACCATAAGAGAGAATTTTAAAGTAATCATTATAGCAAAAATTATGCACAGACTTTAGTACACCACAGCAGTAATAAAGAGGGAAAGAGATTCTATTTAAAGGAAGCTTTACATTTTATCAGCTTTTCAGAGATGCAGTAAAATCAAAGCAAGATGCAGGAGTGAGAAAACTAGAGATTTAATTATTCTTTTTACTCCTGTGTAGATACAACAATAGAGATACCAAACCCAAACAACTTCACACTAATCCCATTGATGGACCTATTTGAAGCACAGATAGACCATGCTACCAACAGTAAGACCACTAAAGCTTCCCTTCCTTTAGTTTCAAATGTCTTGAAAAATGCAACAAATCAAGTGGATTAATCATGATGATAGTGAGAAGATACTGCTGATGATGCTGAGGCAACTGAGGCATATATATTATACAGACACATATACAGCAGAAATGAAATAATTTGACTGCTAACTGCCTGGATGAGATTCAGACCACTTAGAGGGGAAAAAATTATTAATCAAATGTATGAGTCTTTAAAACAACTACTGACCCCTCTCCCTCACACCCCTTGTCAAAGATCTTTGCTTTTGCTATGTTACTAACAGGAAGGAGCAGGCTGGAAAAGCTGCTCAGCCCGTTTAGTGAGTGTTTTCAGGCTCTAATTGCCTCTATTACTTAATTTGAAAGGATTATTTGAATTTTGGAATGATATGATTCTTAATGTGTGGGGGGGGG
>WEIU01019978.1:0-21574 GCA_013389925.1 Aegithalos caudatus
TCCATCCCACACGCTAGCACTCTATTTCAGTCTAGCTTTGGAAACTTCAGAAAAACAAGGAGACATGCAAACAAACTGGTTCTTCCAGCCCCAACAGACAGTCAAATTATTAAAAATACTGCCAAATAGAAGTACTGGATGGCAGAAAATGACCCTCAGTATAAAATATTTACAAGATAATATCATACCTTCATAAAAATATTCACCAGCTGTACTGTATTTCCAGTATTTTAGACTCACAACTTCACTGGAATTTGGATGATTATTGCAGAGAAGGAAAAATTCACTGTACAAGAGAATATAGTACATGATGTTAGACTGAATTATCTTAGTTTCTTGTTTGGGGTCAAAGAATTTCTCAGCTGCCTTAGCATGCTGTCATGACATTTCTCTGGGTAAACAGACCAGAATGCCAGCACAAGCAGATACAAAAGGCTTGATTTCTTCTTGCACCACTGTGCTAACCTATACACTCCATCTTCAAATAGTGCAAAAAGTAAGAAACTAGTTTCTCCTTAAGCTCAACATTTTTAAGGTCTATATAAACACACCTGTATTGGAACACACAGAACAAACAAATATCAGTGTAAATCACTATGCAGACCTTGCCTTTTGCTTTCACTTCCTGTAGGGTTAAAATAAATGTAGACAGAAAAGGATTGTGGATATTGTCCACAAGGACAAGGGGAAATGACCGCAAGCAGCAGCAGTGGAGGTTCAGATTGGATATTGGGAGGAATTTCTTCACTGAAATGTTGTTTAAGCATTGGAACAGATTGCCTAGGGAAGTGGAGTCACCATCTCTGGAGATGCTCAAGAGGTGACTGGGCATGGCACTTGAGTGCTGTGGTTTAGTCGACAAGGTTGTGTTTGGTCAAAGGTTGGACTTAAAGGTCTTTGAGGTTTTTCCAACTTTAATGATTTTATGATTCTGTGAAAGGAGGAGGGCTAGGGAGGGAAATGTCATCATTTATTAATGACTTTGCAAAATAACCCAAAGCTGATATTTTGACATATGTTAAATTCAACATTTTCACTCTTTGTGCTTACAGCATCATGCTCATAGTCTGAAGGACAAAAGCTGATGTTATTCATGCAGTAGGCAAAAACTAGAAAAAAAATTACCAGAGAAACTTTCCCTTGTTTTCCCATCAGATAAAGCAAAGGACCTGATGCATTTTGTAAGACTTGTGTCTCCTGTACCACAATACAGCCAAAGTAATTTAGTTCTCTCTAAATAAAAGTGACTCTATACATTTAATGGATTTCTGGTTGATCTGATTTGGGGCAAAAGGTTACTATGTCCTTCTGGTTGGAAATCTGAACTCTTGTTTTCGCTTCACTAGAATCTTGTTCAGAGGACATGGTTCAATTGAACTGAACCAAAGGGTTATGATCGTGCATACTGCAGGCACACTCCCTGATAGTAACACAGCGGTGATATGAAACTGTTTCTTCTACAACTTTGACCTTAATATTGTGCAATAACATTCTGAATTTCTATAAATCTCAAAAATTCATTATCACTCATACAAGACCTTCACATGGATTTTGAATCATTCAGTGTCTTTTAATATTAGTTCATGTTTTTAATTAAGATATGCATGATATACGAAATTTCACTAAGTGTCTTTCAAGGAGCTTTGATGATAATAAAAAATGAGCAATGGAAAGTATTTGCTTTTAATAACTCCAAAATTATATTATTCTGGGATATATTTCTAACGCCTTATTCATTTTGTGGGGGAGGGAAGGAAAAGATCTTTTAGTATTGTTAATTAATATGAAGATTCTCATTAACTAAATCAAATGTTAAATGGCCCACGGGAGTGCATAAATAATAGGCTTACTAATAAACTGCAGTATACTGAAGCTGAGGAAAGTAACTTTAACAATGCTTTTGCAAATTTACTAATTACAGTAGCTTCCAGCAGTGCCAGTTCAACCTGCAAAGGACTTAAAATACACTTGTTCTGTTTTCAGAAGTGCTTCAGAATAATTAAACTATTTTGAATCAAAATTATTCAACCTGTTTATTAAAATGAAAATAGGCAAAATAGTTGTTAAATTATTGTGGACTCCTGGTGACTACATATATAGTCCATAAATGAAGTAGTTTTTCCTAAAAGGACTACTTCTGGAATTGAAATACATTAATACATTATATTTTATTCTAATCAAATGTAGTAGTTAGTAAGCACTTTACTCTGGTATGAAGATGATTTTGCTATTATGAAAGTTATCATGTGGGAAACAGTGGCACTTATGAGTAGTTCTAGTTCAGAATGACAGCTCTATAAAAAGTCAGTGTTAGGCATGGATCTCCTTTACACAAAAAACTAAATGGTAGTAAAAGTTTCATAGCTTTTTTTCTGAAATGTAAAAATATATCATTATTGTGGGCTAATCTGGTAGGCAGCTGAGCCTCACACGGCCACTTGCTCAGTCCCCCCACTTGCAATGGGAAGGGGGAGAGAATCATAAGGGTAAAAGTGAGAAAACTTGTGGGTTGAGATAAAGACAGTTTCATGGGGAAAGCAAATGCTGTGCATGCAAGCAAAGCAAAACAACGATTCACCGCTTCCCATCATCAGGCAAGACTTCAGCAATCTCAGGAGAAAAGGGTTTCCTCATGGGTAATGGTTGCTTTGGAATACAGATGTCCTAACTTTAAATGTCCCCCCTTCCAACTTCTTGTCCCCAGGTTTTATTGTGTCCATGATGCCACATGGTCTGGAATGTCCCTTGGGGAAGTTTGAGTCAGCTGTCCCCCCTGTGCCTCCTCCTAAACTTTTGTGTGCTCCTCAGCCTAATCACTGCCAGAAGAGCTCTTGACACTGTGTAAGCATTATTCAGAAACCACAAAAATATTCCTGTCTTATCACTGTTTTGGTCACAAATACCAAACAGCACCCTCTGAGCTTCTGTCAAGAAAATTAATCTCATGCCAACGAAAACCAGTAAAACTATAAAAAAAATCATTTAGCTGAAAAGTTGTCCAAATTCCAACAGGTTTGAGAACACAGAAAATAGTAGAATCACAATATAATTTTGTTTGAAAATATCTGTGGAGATTGTCTGGTTTAACCCCTCCCTCAAAGCAGAGTCAGCTCAATGTTAGATCAAGTTCCTTCAGGTTTTATCCAGAGCAGTTTTGAAAACTCCAGACAAGAGTTTTCAGAGTCTCCTTCACAAACTTGATGCAGTGTTTACCACTCTCACAATGAACACTATTTCAGCATATGGATAAATTGATGGATTTTCTAGATGGATTTTCCTTTTTCACAACTAGTGACTTTAGCCTCTTGACTATGGATTTTTATTCTGGGAAAAGGCTTTTCTAACTCACCATTATGAAATTTAAACCAGTTAGATCACCCAAATCTCCAGGCTAAAAAAAGGTCACATTTCTCACTCTTTCCCCATGTATCATGTTTTTCAGGCCCTTAACCACTTTAGTGCTACTCTATAACTCTTTCCAAATTTGTCAATATCCCTCAAGTTCTGGCAGAGTACCAGAGGTCGACTTGCATTTCCTTCCTTCCTTCTGCCTTCCTGTCTTCCTTCCTACCTTTTAACTATACATTAATTTTTTGTTTATGTCTGGCTGAGAGTACAGGAACAAGCTTATCTTCATATGAGGCTTACTATCAGGGCAATAGAAAAACAAAGGGAGACTAATTGTTTTTTTATTTATTTTCAATATATTATTTAGAAACACAATCATGCATAATCATTAGCTAGTTAACCTGCCTTTTTCAGCTTCCTATTACCAAATTAATAATCCAGTTGTGTCTCCCCATGTCTCTTCCCAAAAATTTTAAAATGATATCTGTTGCTGCAAGATCTTGAACATCTACTCACAAGATAAATAAGAAAGAACAAAAAGTGTAAAGACATTTTTACTCTTTCTTTTTCCATATGATTAAAGCTGTCTTGAAAACTGTCTTCTCCAAACAAGGATTTTTGCCTTGGATTCTTCTCAAAGAACAAGAAGAATATTGGGTTTTTATTGAGTAAAAACTATCAAAATATGTCATTAATCTATGCTCTTTTGGTAGTTCAGTTTGTGTCTTATGTTTTCAACATCAACAGGGCATTAACAATCATGGACAGATACATTATGGAAATAATTACCCTTGCAGAACTGGCTGTGGCTTTCAACCATACTAACGTTCCTTTGTTATGACACCCTCCTGAAGGATCACTCCATTCTCCTGTAGCTGATATATCTGGAAGGCTCAAATACAAACTGTTGTACAAAGATCTTGAACACAGGTATTAACAACATTACATTTAGTTGTATATTTGAGTAGAGTCTTTTACAGCTGAGAAAAACTTAAGAATGCTGATGAAACCTAAGCTGAAATTTTGATGAAACATCTGAAATAGTATTTCCAAGTTCACATGACATTGGTCTACTACCACTTCCATTACATTGATAAATTGTTTTGGCACAAAATTAATAGGGAAAAGACATAGACCAATTTTTGATAGTTTTTAGGTAAGATCACTTTCCATTTAATATTTAACACTGTGTAAATAGTCTGACTGTTTATCCATAGCTTTGTTTTGTTAAAAAGTGCTTTAAAGATATTTTTAAATGTTTAAAAACTTTGGAAGGGGAAATTACAACCGACTAATAAATATTTTGTTAAAATAATTTCTCTTCAAAACCGGGATGTTTCTTTAACATATATGCCTTGAGGAATTCTATGAGTATTGGAAAATTACCAGAAAAAAATTTAAGTGACTAGTTTGGGATTTTTTCTTGGAAAAAAAAAAAAAGGCCCCCAAATATTTGACCACCAGCTGACTCTCAACTGCTATCTATACCTCCTACAACCCCAGCAAAAACCTTTAAGTCAACAGGGAAGATTTGGTAGGTGAAGAGTGTTTCTCATGAACTTGTAGATGGCTGCTTTCCCACTCTAGGAAATAATAGAGTAGTCATAATTGAAGTGATCAGTTAAATACGGTCATAAACTTCACTATACCTTTGTATACTCTGAAGCAAGAATGCTATCAATCACTATTTTGAGAAATAAAAAAAAGTAATAAACATTAATTTAAGATCAAGACCTCCATTAAAGAGCATAAATATTAAAGCAATCAGACAAGTCTGCATTTCAAATACATGGCTGTATCTCAGTGAGACAGTAAAGAGAAACACACATGGAAGGAAAGCACAGGCTAAATACATTCTTGACATGGATCTCTGTATTGGATGATATCTCAAGGACCTATAATAACAAGTGCCTTATTCCATTTTTACATTTTTAGAAATAGAATATCACTTCATATAATTATTTTGCTTTGCTGCTTTAGTTATTTGACTTTGTTGATTGCTTTTTATTTTTAGTGAATGGGGATGTAGAAACAGGATGAACATGTAAAGCCCAGTCATAGGTGTGGATACCCACATATTGAGTCATTCTGCATCATAATTAACCAGTGAGTATAGAAGGATTCAAATTTGCAGCACCTCATCACCATCAGGGAAAAACAGAAACAAACCAGAAAGACAGAGACAAAGCAACTAGACGCATTTATTGGCGTCATGTAAATTACAAATTAGTAATCAATTTGAAACTATCATCTCAAACAGGTATCTGTAAGCCCTGTTCTGTTGGTAAACTACATTATAACTAGTTTAATTGCATCTGTGTGCTAACTCCTATCTACCTCTAAATAGAATGACTGTAGTTGAATCAACAGCTGTCTCTTCTTTTCCAGTGAACCTGGTCTTGTTCATTTTCTTAACTGGGAGGAAACTCTGATCCACAAACCTCTAGCTTTGTCTGCCCAGTTAATGTATTTTTTAGCATAGTATCTGAAACAGACACTCAAGTCTGTCCTAGCCCATTTTCTTAGCTCCAAACCCACATACATCAGCAGCCACTGACATCCTGAATAAATAAGATTCACTTAGTACCCATTGTGACAAGACAGGTTAATTGTAAAATATTGTGTGTTGCTGACTCTTGAAGCAGAAAAGAAAACAATCAATGTAAACTAAGTTGAAGAAGCACCTGCTCTGTGTGTTTTGAGTGGTCTTTTCCAGACAATTAATTTACTTGCCCAAAATGTAAATATCTGGGAGGGTAAGCATATCAGCATATAAAAACACTTGCAGTTCTTACTGCTGTAAAAGTAAAAACTGTCAAATGTTGAAACATGCTGAGGCACATTCCCAGCTGGTATAAACTCTATCTACTTTACTGACTTCAACTGATCCTTTCCCCCATTTAAGATGTGGATAATTTGGTTTTCCTTACATAGGCTGTAAACCAGAATAAAGAAACACAAATGTATGTATACTCCTATAAATAGGACAAGGAGCTGAGGAATTTACCAAACCTATTATCTTTGTTACATTTCTTGATCACTATGGACACTATGTGTCAGGGAGCATGCATAGCTCTGTGCATCCTCTTTCCTTGCCTTCAGAATCAAAGCATTCTGTGAAAGTGGAACACTAGGAAACTTGGTAGGTCAGGTACTCCACCCTCCTGTCAAGACAAGACCTGTGATAAATACAAATTTCCAAGCAGTTTTTTATCTAACAGGATAAAAACTGGCAGTGACAGAAGCTCAACTGTGCCAAAGGAAATCTAGGGAAGTGACTAATGTACCAGTAAAACAACAAAAACACTGTAAGTGGAGGCTTTACTGTGAAATTAGTGTGAGAAGAATACACTGACCGAGGGCTGTCATACAGGGTGGAAGTCAATTCATAATTCAATGACACTGAATGCAGTGGAAAACAGCAGGGGATTCCATCTCTACTTTCCAGGTATAAATTTCATTTAAACAAAACAAAACCAGCCAACCAACCAAAACCTGAGGTAAGATGATGCTGTCATATTTAACATTTCATTTTCAGAATATCAGTTTATTTTATTTCTCCAATAATTAAGTCTATGTAGGCAATTTAAAGCATCACCTCATGTCAGCCCAGAAGGACACCTGCATGTCTTGCAAAGGGCACTCCTTTCCAAGAGTTGGGCTATGAGGGATCAGGGACGGGGCATCCCTGGCCCACAGCCCCAGCAGCTACTCCTGGACAAGGTTCTGCTAGAGAGGCTTTCCCATAGCCCAAGTGGAGCTGTCCTGGTGCCCTGGTCTGCCCTGCTCCTTTCTGGGGCAAAGGGTTGGGCATAGTCTGCCAGGCTCTTCCATCACCCCCCAGAGGAGCCCAGCCCCAGGGAGCTGCTGATCCCCGCAGTGCCCGGAGACACCACTGTCAATAAACCGTGGAGCTGTATTTTCAGACTGCAGAGTTCCCCATTGAGTTACACATACTACAACAGCAGTGTTTGCCTTGCAATTAAAATGAAACAAATACAGACTAAGGAAACCAAAAACAAAGTCCCAGGGGAGCAAATGAAAGCAATCTTAAATAACCTTTTATACCAGCTCTTGGGCAAAGAGCATTTCAATTTGTTTTACATCTCATCTCTCCAAAATTCTATGAGAACCTCTCCCAAACACACAAGAGAGTCACAGAGTCTTTTCAGCCTCAGATTCAAGTGGAAAAAAATGCTCTTTGAAAGAGCTTTTTGCTATTTAATAGTTTATTTCTCAACTACTGTTTTTAGTCCCCTTCTTTCCCTGCAACTGTCTTGCTGCAAATGGTTTACTTACACAAACTTGTCTGTATAAGGAAATTTTAAAGTTATATTTTCATTAAATAGTTTTGTATGGAACAATCCAATTTTCTTTCAGCTTTGGTGAGATTCAGGAAGAAGAAATGGTATAGATTTAGATAAGATTATCCCTGTCTATTCAGCACACAGCTAGCAGTTTACATCATAACAGAACAACCGTTTTCAGGAGCATGTCATCAACAAGATGCTCCAGGTTAGAACAAGTTAGACTCAGAAGTTCCCATCAGCAGTTGAGAGGCTTTTATCAGAAATGCTGACTTGAAGGAAGATGCTGAAGAGGGCTTATATGAGATATCCTTATGATCTGATTATTTCTTCCTCTTCTATACGTGATTTACATCATTAAAATCATTAATTGGGTCTTTTCAGTACCCCTAATCCATCTAAAGCCCTTCCTTGGTCTCTCCTGCTGACTAGATAATTCAGACTTCCTAAGTCCTTCATAAACAAGTTTCTAAAAGCTACCCCGTTGGGGAATTGTCTGATCACTAATTTGTCCACTGTCTTTGAAGTTGCCAGTAGGGCTCTAAATAAAATTAAATACGGTGGTGCTGTGGCCTTGGATTTTTTTTCCCTATGTCTTGCTGGTAAGCCCTTTTTGTGTTCAAATGAGCTGAAATCTGCATTTACCATCTTTCAGGACACTCCCTTACCTACCAGATTCCAGGTTCTTTCATTATTGTTGTCCCACTTGTTTTATCCACTTTGTCACAGTAGAATTAAATACTCTTTAGACAGACAACAGATGTTTTTATAGCAGGAATGTCTTTATAGATGAATGAATGGACCCTTGCATGTCTTCTGACAGTTTTGAAGGTTCATATAACTGTAATAAGTTGCTTTTTCTCTCTGCAGTTTAACTGTATGGCAACTTTAGCCTTCTCATGAATTCACCATATTGAAACAAATATCTGTTGTACATATAACACACTAGGAGAACTCTGTGGTTAATCTGATTCTCAGAGTTCATTATGGGCTTGGTTACCTACAGCATATGATAAATGACGTGGACTACATGCAATACCAGTACGAAACAACCTTAAATTATATATAATTGCAATAACAATTACAATAAAAATATACTACTAATAAATATTATTATTATCAACTATCATCAGTAATACTAATAGTATACTTCATCCTTGCTTCTAAACCTGAGGGACCTGTATTGAAGTGTACTACTTTACACAAGTAAAATATAAGAAAACAGAAGGCCAGTATAGAGCTTTGTTAGTGGAGTGATTCATTTGCTCTCTAGCTTTACTGCTTATTCCGTAAGGTACCTCACAAAAAGGAAAATTTGCAAACAGCAAATTAGGAAAAATATAAAAATTCTGTACAGAATATTCCAGCAAGGACTCCACTGCTTTTCTGCCTATCAATGATCATGTACAAAATCACAGATGATAAAAGCATTGAAACTGCCAGCTATTTACTATTACCTTTATTTTTAAAACAAAATCATTATCTTGAAAGCTTGTGCAAATATGCAAACCAGCCTGTAGGGTTGACTGCAGTCTTTCAGTTCCCTGTGAGTGTATAGACATGCACAATGAGAATCAGATTATCATGGATCCCAGCTATGCCCAAAGGAGTGTTCAGTGCTGGGAGAAATTAAAAGAACTTTTCTAGTCCTCATCACTGTCATCCCACACAGTGACAAGTCTTTGAAAGCAAAACCTAAAACTCCTCCCACATAATTAGCTGGAACAAGCTGATGAAAGCATTAAATATAAAGTGTTCTGCTCAAAGACATGATCATCAATCTGTGGTTCATTCCATCATCACTGATTTTAAAACACAGAAAGATAGGCAAATTATCCTATTCTCCCACAAAGCCCTTAAGGGGCAGAGAAAATGGTCTCATACCCTTCTTAATCCTTTTTTTTTTTTTTTNATTCTATTTTTGATCTGGTTATCTTAGCTTGATTAGTGCAGTTCCAATTACACTATAAAAATTATGAGAACTTCTAAGGCTTAATGATATTGTTCTGAGAAATGAAATAAAGCATTTAAGCAATCATTTAAGATATGCTGACCATTCATATGGTAAACAATTTTAAATGTCTAAACATCCCAATTTGTGCTCTGATTTATGACAGCCAATATTGGGAACTTTTTTGACTGTATCCTTGGCTTACAAAACTTTTTTCTTGTTTCTCTTAATAAAGGAAAACTATTAGTTCAGAATTACAGTTAAATGTTGAGGTGTAACCTTTTCCCAGTTTTATTAAATGTGCCATTTGCCATTTTCTTCAGTGAGAATTTCACCTCTTGGCTTTAACTTCTCAGGTAAAAAAAAAACTCAGACACAAACTGTTGAGACAGAACGTGAATATGAATAAAAGTTTTAGCTTTAAGTGTAATTTTTTTCATAATTTTGCCCCACTCATGCCAAACGTAATGAGACTGGAGCCAATTCTGTTCCCTGTTTCATCAATAAAGCTAAACCAGTGAATTCCAAAGAATGAAGAAAGGTAATTGGAGGAACATTCCACTTCTACATGCTTCTGTAGCTAATCTTTCAGTAGAAACCTGCATAGTTCTCCAATAAATATGCAAGATGAGTAGCACTGGCTGGATGAATTAGAAAAAGAGAAGTGCCACACTCTACAATCAGCTTGTTTTTTATCTGCTGAACACCTGGAGCAAGAACATTTATAATGTAGGTGGTGTATTTAAAAAAAAAAAAAAAAAAATCAGTGGTTAATTTCTGATCCTGGAAACATGTTTTTCCTTTTCAGGCTATCTATTCAGTTTCTAGAAGTTTGCAATTATTTTAGCATGAGATATTATCTTTCCTTTAAAATAAAAGGAAAAGGATAGTTAGAAGAAATAAGGATAGTTAGAAAAAAAAAAAAAAAAAAAAAAAGGATAGTTGGAAGAAATAAGATAAAACTCCACAAGACGAAGCTCATAACTCATGCTTTTGGGGAAAAGTACCTGAGATCATACCAAGCACATCTGTGTAAACATACACTAATTGTCTCAGTAGACTGTGTGGGGGCACAGGGCTCTTAATTCTTGATAGTGAATTTTGGACTGGAATCTGATGGACAGATACTAATGCATGTTTTGACTTCTGTATTATTTTCTGGTGTCCAAAGAAATATGAGACTATTTGTCTTTTCCAGAGCCCATAAAAATTTCCTATTGCCTCTCAGAGAGGCAAGTTTGTCTCCTTATTTCTCTTTCTCTTTATAATGAATAAATTAAAATTTTACATTAGAACTTTCCAGAACATTCCACAGAAACAGCTGACAGACTCAGTTCCCCCTCAGGTCTGTCATCTATTTCCGCCATTGCAAAACTATTTCTACTTTCAGGGAGAAAAGAACACCACAAACAGATTTCTGAAATTAGGAAGACGCACCAATTGCAGGCCAGAAATACACTTAGAGAGAGAATAACCATATATACATTTTCTTAGCTCCCTGTATGAACTTGACAGAGGATATTTGTTTCCTTATCAGGACAAAGCTCAGAACTATGCAGAGCAGAGACTGGGCTGCAGCAAAAAATCAGCTTGATTTTCCATTGTTAAGATATTGTGGTGACAGGCATTCTGCAAAATCCCATTTAAAGAAATTGAAGGAAAATAGAATAGATGATTACTCTGAGTAGGAATATACTGTACCTCATCCCGCTGCTTCCATTTGCAGATAGCCTCAACAGACCAGTCTATAGATTACTTTCTTTAGCAATCTAGCACAGTTCAATAGGTTATTTAACATGACATTTTTTATCAGTTATTTTGCTTAGGGAAAGATACTAGCCATCCAATACTGGAAAAAAAGGATCCTTTCTCCCCTTAAAAATAAATAAATAAATAAATAAATAAAATCCATCTGCCCAGCCCAAGTAGGAACACAATTCCTTTGATATAAGTACCAAAACCATGATGCTGAAAATATATCAAAAACTTTTGACTGCTCAGCTCTATCAAGCTCTGTCCCAGAAGAGAGATATTTGGTAAAGAGTCTCCTTGAGGTTACATCAGTGGATTTTAATTAAAAATGTAATGAAATAATGTTCTATCAAATTATGTTGGACTGAAACTTATAGTATGTGCCAATTATAAAAAAGTTAATTGCAATTTCAAAATTAAATTAAAGTATATTGAACTTTATTGACAAAATAACAAATATAGGTGCTGGTTTATGACTTCTTATATTTACAGTTATAATTATTTTTATAGAGGAATCAATAGCCTGTTGAAGAATTCTGAAAAATTAAAGCTATCAGAGATATTTTGAAATCATGTAAGTAAAACTGTGATGACATCAGGTCATCCAAGGAATTTATTAGCACTAAAGTTGGAAGGCCCATTGTAGATACACTAAGAGTGTATCTTCATGATGCCAATAGGATCATAGCCCCACAGATGTGTGCACATGAACTCTTCTTGATTATTCCCCACGCTTTTAAGTTTAAAACCCTCTTCATCAGCAGGCTGGCCTGAAGAAGCACTTCCCCTTCTTTTACCAATGGACCCCATCATCCCTCAGTAGACAAAGTGAGTTCCATGGTCTAAATAGCTGAACCCCTGCCTTGTGGCACCAGTCCTGTAAGTACTGTTCATTCTCCAGGTTCATCTGTCCCTTTCAAGCCTTTTTNTTTTTCCCCCTACGTCTGCCTCATGAATTTTTACCTTTTTTTTTTTTTTTTTTTTCTTTTGACCAGAAGGATGGATAAAATCTATCAGCACTCCAGAGACCCTCACTACAATTCCCAGGGTTTTGCAATCCTTGATACTCCTGGAATATGACTACCATGAAAGGTACTATAAAGAGAATTAACACTAGCCCAGTCAAAGCCAGTAAATTACTGTAGTGCAAAAGAAATTACTTAAACATTGTAATTATATTGCTGAGTACATTTCTTCTGCTTTTTATGGGGGATAAAACTCTTCAGAAAATTCTTTCATAATTATATTGTATAAATTTAACTTACAGTCTTTCTTCTTCTCCTTTAATCCCTTACCTCAAATGTACCCCTTCAGTTAGTATACATATAAATTGTGAAGCATGGCTGTAAATCTCAGATATTTTAACATTAAAGACACCTTTGTGCTTATCAGTCAGCACCTTTGCATTAACCCCATGACTCTGTCAGATAGATGCATGGTAAGACATCTGTCCTGCTGTGGTGTTAATCAGATGAGAAGGATCCTGCTGGGAGTTGTGGTAATTACAGTGGGATAGCTCATCTCTTCCTGAACTTTCTCCATGCCTTCATTTTTATTAATAGCAACAGAGATACTAATAAAAACAAATGCTAATTATGGCAGGTTATCATGTCCCTCTTTCTCGACAAGTTAGTTTAATGGTAACTAAAAATGTACAAGAATTCCACTGGCAACTTTTCCAGTTCAGCCATTCCCTCCTTTCCTTGAATATTTTTAATGGTAACACAAAGGTGCAAGCAAGTACAAGATTTTCATGTCTCTTGATTGCTGATATTGATAGTTCTCTACTGAGAACTTACTGTGTCTTTTACAAACTCTCAAATATCATTATAATTTCTTAATATTTTTTAGACATCCATTTAGCAATGAGGTTTTAGGAAGCACAAATCAGAAATTCAGATATTCACATATTTTCCTAGATCTCTACCTAGGTGAAGAAATTGATGTGATTTGCACATCAAGGACAAAGTGAAATTTTAATTTCAAGTAGAACCAAACTAATGTAAACTATTAGTTCAAATCTTTTCTAACAGTTTGTAATTTAATTTTTACTCTGATTCCCTAAGCATAAATAATTCTCACTTATAAATCATCACTAGTGATACAGCTATACATTAATTATAATAATGAATATTTAGTTATATCTTTCTCTTATTTAATTTAGATTTTCAGGCTTTTAGTCCTTACAAAACTAGAAATTTGATAATAAAAATTATTCAGTTATGTTAAGTCTTCTAAATAAAATTAAAGACAAGATTCTCTCATTTGTTTCAGAATGTCTGTTCTGTCTAACAGTACTAAAGTAACCAAGCTTATGAGGAAAATTTAGAGAATTCAGTTAAAATATCTGAAGTAATAGCACTCAAATAACATAAGATCATAAACTTTTATCACTCTGTTAATTCTTATGGCGAAACTGGTGATACCTATGAGCAAAGAGGCTTAAAGGATTGTGACCTTTGTCTGTACTTGTGAAATATTTGGTAGAAAAGGATGAACATTTTTTTTAAAACAAATATCTTGGATCATTATTTCACAGCTGCAGTTAAATTAAAAAAAAAATTAAAAAGGAAAGAAAACTTGAAATCTTGTAAAATACAAAATACTTTGTATTATCACATCTGGATTTTTCTTAATCACAACAGATTACAGTGTCCCTGTCTGATTATTTCATCTATCTATTCACCTGTGCATTTATTATACAGATTTTATCAGTTTATCTGTCCACTCTGTGTAAATATTTCCCTGGGAAAACACATATCATACTGAAATGGAAGTCCATTGTAGGCAGTCTGAGTTTCCAAATTTGCAATCCAGCTAAGGAATAAACAAAAGTATCAAAACTATTGTACCTTTCTATTGGAGGCACTATATAATCACAACATATTCTTGAGTGTTTACAATTACATAATTATAATTGTAAAAACATATTTATATTTAGTAATACATGTGAAAAACATGACACATGACACACAATATATTTATGAATATAAAAATAACATATTTATCTTTCCAGAAACTTTAGAATTAAATTGTCTCAAATTTGATGAGTAAAGGCAACTGTATTAAGCTCTAGTCATACTTTGTCTTGCATGAGTCATGATTTTTGAATGATTCCTGAGATCACAGCTGATTGTCCTGTCAACTTTCAGCTCAGAAAAGTTCAGTTAGCTGTTCATGGATGCTGAGAGCTGTGAGAATGAAACATAAAGGCAACTGAATGGATGGAAAGACAGATAGACAAGTGGACATTTATGTGTTTGTGTAGGAAGATAATGTATAAATGGTGCTTCTTAACACCTAAAATTATAAATGGATGTGTAGAAATCAGTAGTTATCTACTTTTTCATTGTAAATTAACAAGTGCATTTTTAAAAATTGTAAATGACAGACATCAACTCAACTTCCAAACAGATTTATTGACATGTCAACATTCAACCATTTCCAGATAAATTTAAATTTGTAATCAGGTTGTTTTAATTTTTCCCTCAAATTAAGTAATATTCAAATGCACAGCTGAACTCAGCCCACAGAAAAATGTACTTCTGCCATTGAAGAAAAAAATCTGAATACACTAGTCATTAATTGCAAGGTCTTATAGGTCATATAGGTTTCAAAAAGTCTAAAGCATTTGAGACAGCGTCACTTACCAAATAGTCTGAAATTCTTTGAGAGCAAATAGGATTGGGCTCCTTAATGACATGTACACTTTTGAGAATAGAATTTCTTGCAAGCATTCTGATAGAATTTCTGTGACATTTTTCTCAGGGTCAAATTTCATGCTTGCATGCTTGAGGTTTAACCTTCATTACTACACTTTCATGTCAGCAGGATGCTGCTCACATAAAAGACATTATATCAGTTTAAAACTAGTATGTTGAATTAAGCATTCAGTCTCCAACAGTGAGCATTTTTTTTTTTGTTCCTTGCTTTTTAACATAGAATTTATTTGCATATCAATTGAGATATTTACATCTTCAATCTTAAGGGGGGTTTTTTTGTTTGGTTGGTTTTTGGTTTGTTGTAGGTTTTTTATTGGTTTTGTGTGGGTTTTTTTTTTGTTTGTTTGTTTGTTTTTTCCTTTTCTTGCACGTCTGCCTTTTCCATTGGCTCCAAATCTGCAGCTTTCTAGCGGCAGACTTGGCCTGGAAATAGGGATGTTGTTGTGGATTAGCCTTGGCTGGAGGCCAGACCCAGTAAGAAACTATCACTCCTCCCCAACAGGGAAAGAGAAAAATTTACAAAAAGCACATGGGTTGACAGAAGGACAGGGTGATCATTCACCAATTATGATCATTCACCATGGGAAAACAGACTTAAATTTGGGAAAATTAGTTAGATATGTTACCAAGGAAATCAGAGTAAGAAAAGTTTCTTAAAGACAAATCTTAAAATACCTGTCTCTGACCTCTCACTTTTTTCCTTGAAAAAAAAAGGCTTGAAAGTTTAATTTCATTCTCAATTTCTTTACCTACTTTCTGTTAGTGGCACAGACAGATGGGCAATGAGTACTGTTGTCAGTTCAGGTTGTCTCTGCCACTCCATCTCATTAGTATTTTCCCATTCTCCACTGTGGAGTTCCCCCATGGGAAACAGTCCTCCATTAACTTCTCCAACATAGGTCTTTGCAATAGGCTAGAGCTCTTCCAAAACTGTTACAGCTCAGGTTTCTTCCACATAGTCAAGTCCTTCAGGAATGGACTGGTCCAGAGTATGCTGTCCCTGGAATCATCTGTTCTGCCAGGACCTTGCTCCAGCACAGACTCTCCTTGGATTACAGCTTCTTTCAGGCATGTCCACTTCAATATGGAGTCCTCCATGGGCTGCAGTGTGAATACCCACTTTACCACCGTGTTCTTTGGGCTGCAGGGGTGCAGCTGCCTCAGCCTGGTCCTCACCACAGTCTGCAGGGGAATTCCTGACTCCTGGAGCTCCTGCTGCACCTCTTTCTCCACAGATGGTGGTATGTGCAGAAGTTATTTCTCTCACATATTCTCACTCCTCTCTGCCAGCTACTGTTGTGTAGTAGGTTTTTTCCCCACCTTAAATATATTATCACAGAAGTGCTACCACCATTACCACTGTTTCTATTGAGTATACTTGCATGATCGTTTTTACTAGATAATTTGGACTTCACCTTCATCTCATAGATTCCTTAAAGCTTTTGTGGTTTATTTGGTTGGTCTTTTGTTTGTTTGTTTTTGGTTTTTTTTGGGAGGTTGTGCTTTGTTTGTTTTTTTGTGGTTTGTTGTTGTTGTTGCCCATGGCAAATTAAGAAGCTGCTTCAGTAATCAGAAAGGAAAACATTTTTACTTCTGGAGACCCTAGAACAAACTGGCCAACTACATCTTGAAATGAAGGATTGAGAAGATGAACAATGCATTTCTCTTAACACAGAAATAAATCCAGACATTTTGAAGAACATAATAAGCAAGAGGGAAAGGGAATGTGATTTCCTTGACCAAATGGAAATAATTATTTCAAAATATAATTTATGAGTTTATGAACACTGCTGAAGTAGAGAATCATAGGGGAGAAAACTACTGAGTAAGCACTCTTGCCATAATACCTTCAATGAATAGCATAACAAGAAAATGCACCAGGGCAGTAAAAGCTCCAAAAGAACGTAAAGCCCTCCACAACATTGCTTTACATTTATGAAAGCTCCCTTTGCCTTTGTTTTGCCTATTCACAGGAGACATTGAGCTATTATACTGAGCTCTTGATGATGAACTTACCCTTTAGTTGACCGGTGATACAATCTTTGATTCCTATTTGTGCTTGGAAACATTATGGTAAATCAAAAGATTTATTTGTCTTCACTCTATAGGTTCTTATGTCCTCTTCCTTAAACAACTACCTAGTGAGTGGAACAAAATTATTCCTTCTGTCAGATGGCCTGATTCATGAGTTGCAGGAATCCTCAGCTGATGTGTAACTTGCTTTCTTTGACTGATCAGTATCAGCATTGCCTAGCATTATTATAAGACAGTGATGAAACTTTATAAATCCTTTTATCTGATTGGTGGTAAGAGGAGAGATAAATCTTCAGCTAACAGAGAAGCTGTGCTCTTCTAGCTTTAGTGGAAGATGTATATGGCAACTGAAGACCTGGATTTACCATTAAAATAAAACATATTCATAGCATAACCACGCAGTAAGCTTAGTTTCTCTATACTATTTTACTAATACATTTATGGAAAACTGAAGACTTATTTGTTATCAAAGCAAATTTTAAAAAGGTCTTTCCTGGACTAATACTGAATTTTGCTAGGATATATGAGGCTGACATACAATAATCTACATTGTAGTTTTGGAATCCCTGCACTTTTCTCATTTTCACTAAAAAATAAAGTGGTTGCTATTAATTTGTGCTTAATTTCAAGGAACAGCAAATTAATTAATGTAAAAATCATGTAAACATACATATTTCTCTTCAACCAAATAATCACTTTCATCACACGAAGAGTAGAATTTTTCGTAGAGTCCAGTCTGCTACAGAAATACTCACTATTCAGACAAAGGATTTATAAATTAATAGAATCCAATATATTCTGAATTAAAGTTGTATTCAAATGCCAATGTGCTCTGCAGTTTCCCTTACGATTTTAAAAATACCAGTAAGATGACCTAGGCTAAGTTAAGTATGATCACTAAGTTAAGTATCAACATATTTTTCTAAGTTTTAAAAAATGTCTTCCACTATGAAAATCTGCAACTGAATTATTTTTTGTTCACATGAGTCAACATTTCCATCATAAGAATGGTTTCATATGATCTTTATGACCATTATACATATTTCATTCTCTGAAACATTTTCTGGATGAAAATATTTGTTGGTTTTCTGTTTCTTTATTTCTTCATTTAAAATAATAATCAGAGATATCTCATTTTAATTTACTTTTATATTTCAGAATGTGGAAAGCAGAAATATATAATTCATTCCCAGAAATTTCTTTTTGGTTTAAGTAATGGAGAAGGATTCTGTAAAAAAATTTTGATCAGTCTCATTTAGTATGAAGTATTAGTACACATAGCGATCCAAATAGATCTAGGCAAGATGTGTCCCAGATCCCCAACTCACAAGGTAGGGACAAAAACCACTATATATTCTGAAAGTAAAATGAAATTTTTGGTAAACTAACAAACAAACAAATAAATCTGTTGTTAATGTTATGAAGAACAATAATCAAAATGTCACAATATTGTTTAAAAATTAAAATTGTTGGGTTTTGAACAACAAGAAGTTTTTTAGACAGTCTTGATCTCCCTGCAACCACTAGTGTTTATGTCTACTACTTTCTATACAAACAATTCTCTTCATGGTCCAAGTCAAAGGAAATCTTGAGCATAAGAAAATAAGATTTTATTGTATTACTAATATATTGTAAAATCATACAGACTTTTGGGAGCTTCATCAGCCACAATTAACACATGAAAATCAAGACTTTTAGAGACAAACTGAATTTCTTGCAGAAATTTTAAGCGTTGTGAACCCATGAATCATTTATCTTAAAGATCTACTGAATCATCCACTGTGTGAAAGTTTGACTGGAACATGGAAATACATGTTTAGTAGAAAAAAAGGTGATATTTTACAAAACATATGCTTACATGCTATCCAAGATAATTTCACTTGCCTTCTTTCTTGCATTCCATAAAGACCATATTTCTTTTTATGATTTTTAAAAAGAAATCCTGTTTCAAGCATCAGAGGTCCCCTGTATTTTCAAACTACAGAATGAAAGCACATTCTTCCTCTGTGCTTTTTGTCTAACCTTGTATGGTGCTGGTTTCAATAAGGTTGTAGCACATATTTTGGGGTACTGGGAGAATATCAAAGGGTTTACATGTTCATATATATAGATATATAATTAAAGATGAGAGGACAGGCTGTAAAATCCCTGTAATTTAGAACTGTACAAGATGATTTATATAATTAGATATTGTTATTACAGTATCAAGAGTGTAGAATTGTAAATTATTATTTATCTGTGACAAGAACAGCTCAGGTATTTTATAATAAACGTGAATAAAGCTTCTATGAAAATAAAGAAACCCAGCTCTTGGAAAATCTTTCAGTAAGGTAAATTTTATAATATCGTTCCATAATGGGGACCTTGACTAGGCCTTCACCCAGCTAAATAAGAATAGTTACACACAGGGCTTCAAGTTTCCTGGAATAGTTGTTTCAGATCGGCAAATATATATATATATTGTATATATATGTGTGTGTGTGTGTGTGTGTGTGTGTGTGTGTGCATGTATATGTATTATTTGTTGTATATCATGTATTATGTATTATATATTATATCTATTTGATAAACTCATATCCAGGTGCGACTATACCAAAACACCTGGGTCTGAAACCCCTAGTGCATAAATCCGAAGTCCTAAAAAAGCACATCTACTCTATGAAAGTATAGAAAGTCAGGAATTAAATTTGAACACTGACCCCCAGTCTTCTACTGTTGTGGTTTCCTCTCAGGGCCAGCTGTGAATGAATCTCTTGTAAGACTAAAGGAGTAGAGGCTGGAGCATATTATATTTTGGAAAATCTTGCTCCAAAGGCCAGTGTGTAGGACTGTATTAGTTTTGTACTCCTTCATGTTATGGTCTTCTGGCACTTTACTGGCACCAACCTTCTTCACCACCCCTCCCACCCTCCCTTATAGAATACCCTTTGTTAGAGGAACATCCTCTAAAGGTCTTGTCAGGTCCATTCTATAAAATATCATTATGAAGGACTAAAAATCATCCTTAAATTATTTCAGACAAGTTGAAATGAAAAATATAGAGAAGGACACAAAAACATGTGATAAATTGGTAAATTCTACGAGAGTCCTCTACAAGATCCGTTGTGTCAGAGCTCTAGTTAACTATTAAGGAAGTGGCTGTCTGTTCTAGAAGGAACCAGGGAGATGCTATGCTGTCTGTGCCACTTGGTCTTAGGGCCAGGGCTAGCTTATATTCAGCCACAGAATATTTGGATTCACATAAATTAAAACTTTCAAGTGTTGCTGATGAAGAGTAAAATAGAAGCAGAAAATTATACTTAGTATAAGTATAGTATAAGTAGTGATGTGAAAATAAGCTATTTTTACCAATTGCAAAATCTAGTAATAGGAAAACAGAAAGAACTTTTTCCTTCTTTTGTTTAAATATAAACAATTAATCTAAAAAAAAAATCAATTTGTGTAAAATTCTGTCAGCAGAAACCCCATTAACTAACTAATTTGGTTAGGCATGGGTGAATGTTCTTTTGTTGTATTCAATAATAGATTTAATTTTTTAAAAAATAGTCTATCGAGAATATCTTTATGCTTCTGTTGCCAAGCATATATTTTACTTCTTTCCTTCTATTTTATATTTTTAATATGAAGAACTAGGTAGGTAAGAGTTACATTCAAAAAATCGACAGTGTTCACTGATGTTGCCCTGGGTCTTGCTGTGTGTTCAATATTGGGGATGGAGGGAGTTCTATTTGGATCTAAATAAGGAAGACATGGAAGCAAATAGTGTAATAAGACATCTGTTTCAAAAAGAGAAAATAATGCTAGAAATATAAATAACAAGTAAATCTGTTTCCCTTCAGATGTTGGGCACCTTGGATTCACACAGCATCAGACATCAGAGAGAACCTAGGTATGTCCTCTCAATGTGCACTGCTTGGACTTTGCCTATGAAAAAATTCCATTTCCTCTCCATGGCTTCTTTTATCCTGTGTAAGAAAACCATGTATCTTCTCCTGGTAGGTTGGCATCATCTCAAAGGACCCATCAGCACAGGCAGCTGTGTGGCTTCCAAGAGATGGTCCTGCAACAGCTCTTAGTGCAAAATAAGCCTTCTAAAAAAAGTCAAATCCAATGTTTTTAAGATACATATTTTTAAAACTGCCAAAGAACAGTAATATTATTGACACTTTTAAAATTTTCTAGTAATTATGTATGCATGCTTGGACTTAGCAATACTGTTCCAGAATTTTTTCATGTCTTCCTCCTGAATGTTCTGTATTTATTATCATATAACTGCAGAAAGATTTGAAATCAATGCAATAATACGTACCAGATACATCTAATTATGACTCTATTTTATCAAGTTTACGAGTGTTTCATCGTTTTGAACAGCTGTGATAAAAAATGTAAGACAAATTAAAACACAGTGGCTATTTTGCTAATAGAACTGCTTTATAAATTTGGCCAATATTGTGAAAGTC
>WEIU01019982.1:0-100298 GCA_013389925.1 Aegithalos caudatus
TGTTTAAATGCTTCAGCTGCCTCCTGCAAAAACTTGCATGTTTGTAATCTTCATGACAGTAATTGAGTGACTGATGGTAACTTAGATGAACTCTTACAGACTTGGACCTTAGTTTTGTAGTTTTGATCACTTTTATGATGTTAAGTACTACCACTGAAACATCTTAAGATTTTCTACGTTGACTGCAGTGTTTGTTAGAGTAGTATTTCTAGGATAAAAGCTTAATGTCATTGAAGTTATTTGGACTTAATTTGCTGTTTTACTTTACTGAATGCTTAAATTTTTTTAGAAAGAAAAATTACAACTTGAGGTTTCCTTTCAGAACTTGCATGTTGTGTGTTACAGGCAGACTCAGATTTTGCAGTGGCTGCAGTGGTGCTATGTTGTGTTCATCATTTATACTCAGAGGCTCTTTAAACAGAGTATGATGTCAGCCAAGTGTTTCACGTGATTCTGTTTGAGCTGCTGTGACGTCTGTGGGATAAAGAAAAGGCTCCTGCAGATAATTGATTAAACCTCCTAAATTCTCTGTAGGATATCAAGTATAATAGTTCCTCTGACATTAAATTACATCCAGATAAATCAATCCAGCTGAAAGATGGTGCTGCTTTTTTTTTGTGTTTGTTAATTTTCTTTTTCTTTTTCTTTTTTTTTTTTTTAAATATATTTTTGTTTTTAAATAGATTGCCTTGTATTTAGTGATTTGACCTCTTCACTGTGAGCTGCATAGCTCATTTTTAGCTTTTTACCCTTCTTCATTACAGTGTATGCATCCTCTAAAAAGTAAAAAAAAAGGCTGCAGTTACTAGCCATTAATCCAAAGTGAATGCTTTAGATGTGGGATGACTTTGAAAAGGTTGGTAGGGAGTTCTGCATGATAGGGAAAGGGATGATGAAGCATAAAAAACCATGCTGACCATTGCCATACTGCAAGGTGTCACCTCTGGAAAAAGTCTTAGATTGTATTTTCAAGTACTTTCTTCTGTCTGCTAGATCTCTCTCTACCTTCAGTATGTTTGAAAAAATGTGTTGTGTGTGCTGATCATAGGAAGGGATGTCTGTGCCATTCCGTTAACCAGACTGTGCTCAGCAATGTTTTACTGCTGTTGTAAAAATCTGAAGTAGGAAATAAGTAGGGAAGAGCATGCTGTTCTTCATTGTTGAATGTGTGGATTTTTGCCATGATTTTCTCTTATAAAAATGAGAATTTAGAAACATGGCTATTCCATTCTCAAATGAAAGATTATTAGTCCTTTTGCAGCAGGAATTTATTTATTAAATGGATATTAAACGTGTTCAAGGAGGACCCCAGGCATGATCTTTGCATATCCTTTAGGTAGAGCTTATAATAGCTTTATGAGGATGGTGTTGCATTGAATTACAATAAAATTATTTTTAAAATAGTCAGTCTTAAATCTTCTGCCATTTTAAAATAGTAGTAAAGATTTTGGAACCCCCGTATTTCTTCTTGTTCCCTGTCTGAAGGTACTTCAGTATTTTCAAAGTGGAATTTTGATTTTAGGGAAATTAATTTGACAACTCATTGAGTTTTTGTTGTTTCATGTTACTAATGAGACTCATAGTAGTTAAAGGAATTTTTGCTTTGATAACTTCTTTGCAGCAGTAAAGCTGATTTAAATAATTTCTGGTTGCCTACTCTTGACCCTTGTGGTGCAGTTTACTTTCCACTTCCATCCTTATGGCTGCTGCAACTCTAAGGAAGGAGGTTGGGGAGCTGCATTTTTAACTGGATTAAAAATAACCTTAAAATTGTTTGGTGTTTTAAAATCAGCTCATTAAAATGATTTGTGTTTTTGCTGTGTTTTTTTATTCCTCTGTTAAGAAGGTGGAAGAAAATATATAATATTGGTAGTTGTACCAGATTAGATAAATTAATTAAAGCAATGATTACAAAAAGTAATTATCTTTTCTGTAAGAGGGGTTGTACATTTAGTTGATGTGTTTATTATATTCTTCTCCTTTAGACTCCTAAACACAGTTGACTTTACCTGTAAAATAGTCTAAGAGCACTCATTTTAGATTTTACAGGCTCTGAAACCTATGTATGGGACTAGGGATTGCTGCATCTAAGAATTTACAAATAATTTTGTAAAATAACAAGTCGTCTCTAAAAAATTAATCCTTTTTTTTTTTCTTTAAAAACTGTAGGCTTTAGTTGTATCTAAACAACTTTATTAGGTGAGAATCTGTTAAGTATGGAACTTTTACATTTTAGTACCATGTCCCTTTAGAATAACTAGCAAAGCAGCATCAATTGTAATGCTGTTTGTGGAGAGATTTTTTTTTCAGGCTATTAATTCCTTTTAATATATGTTACCTTTGGCAGCCTGTTTGAACTGTTTGTACAGTTTGTATATATAATGTATCAGATTAAATTCTTTTGAAGGCACTTGGGTTACAACAGTTACAGTTATACCGAAGTGGTGTTTAGAGAAAACACAGATATGCATTGAAATAGACTTTTTACTATACTAGGCTTTCAAAACAGGGGCAAGTAATTAGTCTCCACTGCACTAGGGGAGGACAAGCAGTTATAGAGTGTGTTGTTGCTGCTGGTTATATAGCAAGTTGTACTTGGAATACTGACTTTAATTGAAATATCCTGCCCTCGTTACACCAAGTACATATATTTTTGGTTGCAAGAAACTGATAGCTCTTCAAAGATAAAGACCTTATGAAAGTTGTGGGTTATCTTCTCCAACGCTGTTTTTTTTTTTTTTTTTTAAAAAGATCACACATTCATGATCACTTGAAATTCTTTTTTATATTAAGACATAAGAAAGCCATTTAGAGTTTAAATAGTTACATTATATTATTAATTTTCTTTTATATAACATATATAACAAAAATAAAAATCTACATGCTGGTTTAGTGTGCAGCAAGTGAGTGAGTCATCAGATGCATTTGCCCCTCCTCAATTCAATACTGCCTACCCCTCAACCCCCACCCCCCAAAAAAAGAGAAATCATAACGCTCAAACTTCTGTTTAGTTGCTTGTAAAACTTGGGCTTAATTATACTTGCGAATAGTGTATCTTGACAATTAATGACTAAAACCAGTCCTCATTATATTTTATTGTACTTAAAACATTGTTTGTTAGGTTGGAATTTGGCCAGTAGGGGTTCTTCGTAAAGTCTGGCTGATGTGTTTCTCTTGATGTAACAGTACAGTCCTGTTATTTCAGGGCATTGAGCTTTGTTTAAAAATTAATAGATGAAGTAATGCTTTAATCTTCCAAATCTAGAGCAGAAAGACAACTTGTACCTTAGTATCTACACAAGCACTCCTAAGTCATGCTGTAGTTAGGTATGTTGGTCAGTCTGTCCTGACCTTGTTTACACTTTCATTCATAACACTGTCATGGTTGATAATAAGTTGAAATTAATCATAATTTGATACCAGAAAAAGGTGGCATATTATTTCAGTATATATGATCTACTTAAGTGTTACTTATTTATTTTTTTCAAGAAAATAGTTCTGTTGATAAAAAACATTTTCAGGCTTATTTAAGGTAGTGTGACTTTAAATGGCTGTTTTGCTGCAGTGGGGATGGCATTCAGCTGTCCACTGCCTTAGAACAGCACAGACATTACTGTAATTAGATAATGAATGCAATACTTGAAGTGATTTCCCCTCTTGTATTTGTCAGTTTTCTGACAAAGGAATCTGTTTTGGGTATTGTCATCATCCTCTGTCTCAGCTTCCAATATCCAAGACATAAATCCCACAATGGTTGCATGAGCCTCCTTAAGCTGTGAGACCTTCTGTATGTTCTTGCTAGGAGAATGTCATGTATTAACCAGCTCTAAATCAGAAATTTGTTTTGTTTTGTTTCTCATTTTGCCTGCAGTTGTCTTTACCATGGCTTGCTTCTGTAGTGTAATTGTCTGGAAACATGCATGCATGCTCTTCTTCTTTTTAAATAAAAGCAGGTACAAAGAGAAAAAAAAGTTTTTTGTTTTCTAAGCTAGACAGTCAGTGTTTTGTTTGTGAAAAGTAAATAGGCAGAAGTTAGGAAATAGTGTGTTTATCTTGTACTCTGAAGTCTTTGGTACGCTATGAGTAACTGAATGCTTGCACCCAAATTCCTTTTTGACCTCTTATTAATATATGAACTGTGCATAGCAGTATTCAATATGTATTTATTTACGTATACTTGAAATAGGCTTGTTATACATCTTAAGGAAGAGAAGAAATCTAGTGGCCATATTTTGGCTTTATTTCAAATAGCATGTCTTCTGAAAGATCACATTCTTAAATAACATCTATTTGCAACTTTTTAAAAGGATAATATTCAAACATCAGAAGCTTTTAAAAGGGAAAATAATGATTTGAAGAAGAAGCATGATGAGGCTGCTTCAAAAGTTCTCCAGCTTGAAGAAGATATCATGGCTGTTACTCAGAAAGCCATTGCAAAAGAAACTGAATTAGACAGGTACTTACTCTTTTGTTCTTTACCTTCCTTATTTTACCTTTTTTCCCCCAAAGGTGTTTTTTTATGAACATTTTTACTATATGCATGCATTTTCTGTATTAATAGTTCTATACCATTAATTTTTCAATGTTTTAGTCTGAAGGACAAACTGAAGAAAGTGATGCTTGAGAAGGAGCAACTTGAATGTGTGTTAAAGACAGAAAAGGATGAAAAAGAACTTTATAAGGTAATTTTATTAACTTGTACCTGTATACACTGGAATGAAGTGCTTTGAAATAAAAGTAATAATGTTTCATGGAGAAGTCGAATAAATTGAATTTGTTAAGGAAAAACAAAAATGGGTAACTTCTGTGAACATATCTTCTTCAAGATAGTTGTAGATGTTCTCATAAAGAAAATGAATGAGGAAAACAGCATCTGAATTCAACCATGGTATATAAAAACGTCTCTAAGAAGGAGAACAAATCACCAATTTGTTAAAGCCCAGACACAGTAACAAAAAATAATAGATTCTAGTGAGAAAATTTTTTAGTTATGCAGTGCATCACCCAGTAAGTGATCATCTTTAACACACTTTTTCATAACTAAAATGCTTCTTCGTCATTTAAATTCTCTCTCTAGACTTTGTTTTCTAAATCCATCTTCTTGAGCCTTGTGTATAACACTGAGAAGCTTTAGTAGGTTCTCTATTGCATTGGTTTTTACTTGCACAGCTGATTTCTTTTGCTGGTATTGAGGGACACCCATACATAGAATAAAATACACTGCCACTCTCCCTCCTCCCAAAGCAGAAAAAACTTTATTGCCTAAAATAATGAAATCCTTAGGTTGTGTGAAACAGAACAAGTGTATTTAAAAGATTATTTCTCTTCCTAGATGATAAAATCTCAAAGCATCTTTTGCAAACATGGAATCCCTTTGTAAATAACACAAATCTTCTGGTTTGATGGAAAACAGTTGAGTGCAGGAGCTATTTTGCATTATTGTAGGCAGAGTTGTTACAAGTGGTTTGCTGTCATTGAAAATGAATATTCCTGATGTAGACCTGTTTGCTTAGATGACTGTGGGCAGTTACTCTACTGGAAGTTTAATTTCTCTTTAGTTTTCTTCAAGTCATTTCTCTTTTGCTTGGCCTTAGTTGCCCAGTATTTGCAAAGAGAGGAGTGAGTCCTGAATAACTTAATTTGATGTGGAGAGAAATTAGGGCTTTAACTTCTAGCTGTAGAGTAGAGCTGTTAGGTGACCATACTGAAAGAATTCCAGCCAGAAAGTTTGGGCTGGAGGGCAGTGATATCAAATATTTAATTTTTCTCTTTGCCAGTTCTAATCTGCCTCAAGTTAGAATAAATTAGAATTTAGTGAGCACATAAATAGACAGGTGAACAGTAGTTCTCCTAACATGGAAGAAGTTTGACATGTTTTAGCATCATTGCAGATACACTTGAAGAATACAGAAATAGAAAACACCAAACTAGTAAAAGAAATCCAGACGTTTAAGAATTTGGATGCAAACAAAGAAAACATGATATCGTATTATAAAGAGGAGGTTGGCAGATTACAGCTATTAATAGCTGAAAAAGAAAATGTGAAGAAAGCTTTTTTACACTCATCATCAAACAAGGTAAGCAGTACTGATGTAACTGGCCTGATGTGAATAAACATATCTAATGTTGTATGTGCTTGAGAAGAGAAAGGAAGAAGTTGAAGAAATTATCAGGGTGTAGGCTAAGAGAATGAGGATTATGATGTTCTCTGTAGATGCAGAAAATGGTGAAAAGACTGAGTTCTGTTCTAGTTTTGCACCTTTTGAGCATGTCAAGGTCTCACATGTGAACTGAGATTACTTGTGTGTGAAAAGGTAATCTTTGAGTTCAGTAGAAGTGACGTGCTCCTGCATTGCCTTTAGCTTCGTGAAAAAGGAAAGGAGGTTGAGGAAAAGGTTTGCAATGTAGCTGTGTTGAGACTGTAGAGGGTGATGGAGGAGAGAAGAGGAGACGTGGAATGATTGCTGAAGAACTTGGTAGGTGAATGTACTATCAAGCTACAGTGCTGACTGAGAATTCTGCAGTGATAGTAAGGTTTTGAAGGGACATGCCCTGTGGCAGCACTGTGGTTAGCAAGCAGTGTGATGTAACAGGAGAGTGAAATTGCCGAAGAACTCGTACTTATGCTGTCTGTAGTCCCCTTGGGGTTACTTCAGACTTAGCTCTAGTTGAGTGCTATAGATACCTGTTGGGTTTGTATAGGTTTTGGTGGCAGAGTGGCTTCTGTGAGGAGCTGCCAGAAGCTTCCTCTGAGAGCCAATACCGGCCAGTGCCTGACAGAACCAATGCCGGCAGGCTCCAAGATGGACCCACCACTGGCCAAGGCTGAGCTTGTGGGAGACAATTGTAGCACTTCTGGAATAACAGATTAAGGAAGGGCATGGGAGAGTGGGAAACTCTGTGGGAGGAATTGCAGCTGAAGAGAAGAGTGAGTACATGAGAGAAAGAATTCTGCAGACATCAGGGTCAGTGAAGGAGGGCAAAAGGTTCCAGGTGCTGGAACAGGGTTTCCTGTGCAGCCCATGGTGAGACCTCCTGCAGCCTGTGGAGGACCTCATGCTTGAGAAGATGGATGTGCCTGAAGGAAGCTGTGACTCTGTGGGAAGCCTGCTCTGGGACAAGTTTGCTGGCAGGACCTGGGCTGGAGCTGTCTGTTCCTGAAGGATTGCACCTCATGAATGGGATCCTACACTGGAACAGTTCATGCAGAACCACAGCCTGTGGGAAGGATACATGTTGGAGAAGTTTGTAGAAGAGTGTCTGCTGTGAGAGGGACCCCACACTGGAGCAGAGGGAGAGAGTAAGGAGTCCTCCCCTGAGGAGGAAGGAGCAGAAAAGACAACGTGTGATGAACTATGCTACTAGAGGAGAGGAGATAGAGAATTTGAGAGTGAAGTTGATCCTGAAAAGTGGGGTTGGCATTATCCTATTCTGATTTGACTGGTAATAAATTAATTTCCCCCCATTTGAGTCTTTTTTTTTCCCATGATAGTAATTGCTAAGTGGTCCTGTCCTGTCCTGACTTAACAGGTCCCTGTTCTCATCACAATCCACAAGCCTTTTGTTTTATTCTCCCCATTGTCCAGCTGAGGAGGGAAATGGTAGAGTGGCTTTGGTGGGCACCTGGCATCCAGCTAGGGTAAACCCACAATAGAATAACCATTAGGTGTTTTTCTTGATGTACATCATCCTGTTCCATTTCATCCAAAAGGAATGTAGTTTCTGTGCCCTGAGATTGTTCTCTGACCTACAGTGTGATGGGCAATAGTGAAATAGACTGTGAGTTTTGTTTCACAAATGTGTTTTTGATCCAAATTAGAGAGTCAGTTTAGGCATAGCCTTTGAGGTCCAGCATGGAAAAGTCAGATTATGCAGGCAACTGTCTTGTGTATCTTGCCAGTCTTCTCACTGAAAAGCAACTTGGATCTCAAAAGACTAGAAATTGTTTTAAAGAAATACGAATTATGAATATAATACCTAAGTGGAAAAGTAGTGCTGTTGAGAAAGGACATGGAATTTAGAAAGGGCATACTATTTTGCTTTAAGTTACATCTTTAGATGTAACTACATATTTAGTCTCTTTGCTGTTTTGTTTCCAAATGTGATAAATTACTAGTGTGCTTTATTTTGAAGGGAGTTGGATATGTGTCAGTACTGAAGCAACCAAACATTTATGTAATTTATTAATCTTAAAGTGCTTTTGATGTTCCTGGTGGGATCATTAATAGTTTTATCTCACACTGTGAAGCTGCAGATATTTACTGAAATATGTTACCAATGTATTATGTACTGTAAAAATGGCTAGGAGACAGGACTTCAGGGCATTTACTTGTTTATCCATCATCATAAATGGTTATAAAATGTATCAGTATTCCTCTGACTTAAGTGATATTAAAAATTGACAAATAATGGATTAGAGATAGCTGAATTTATGTATGGACTCAAGAAAAAGAGGTGATTATGCCATTAGGGAGCCCAGAGGTGGTGACTATTTATAGAGCTTCTTAAAAAAAAATAAANTATATATATATAGTAATCCTGGCCTTCTCTGAGGAGTGAGACTCTGGTAGTTCAGCTTGGTCATTTGGCTATTGGCTTGCACTGTGTGTGTAGTGCTACATGCTGCAGCTTGCTCTTCATTACTGTTTGTTCTCTCTTCCCTCTGGAAAGCTTGTTGTGCAAGATGTTGGGAATAGAGTTGTGAGAAAACCATCACAAATCTGCTTTACAGTGTTGTACATCAACCAGTTGTAGGCACTGTAAAATACTCTTGCTCTGTTGTTACCTCCAGTGTGTTTCTGTGGGAAGAACTTTGCTTTTGATGCTGGAGTTCTGCAGTGATAAGAACAGAGACGTGGAAAACAGACTTTTTTTGGTCATATGTTTAAAACTGAAGCTGAAATACCAACAAAAATCCAGAATTGAAACTTCTATTTCATAGTGAAACTATTTCACTATGAAATAAAGTTTGCATTTATTTCATAGTGAAATAAATTTGCACATCGCTGCTGGCAGAGAAGTGGGGAAAATAGTACTTGTGTACTGACTTCTTGATTTAGTAGTTTTGCTACAGCCACCATGAGTACTTGGTTTTTCTGTCAGATGTTTCTAATCTCTATACCAACCTTTACTTAAGCTTTGAATTAAAAAATCATGAATTCTCTTCCATCTCTTCTCTTTCCTAGGATGAGGCAGGTATTTTGAAAGAGCAGCTTCGGAAAGCTGAAGATCAGATTCAGGCTAGCAAACAAGAAGCTGTTCTAATGTCAAAAGAGCTGAGTGATGCGGTAAATGTGCGTGATAAGACAATGGCAGATCTTCACAGTGCACGCTTGGAAAATGAAAAGTTCAAAAAGCAGCTTGCTGAAGCTTTAGCTGAACTCATAAAAATCACAGCTTTGAAAAATGAACAGGTAAATTGTCAGTATTTAGTATTGAAGTTTATCTCTATTTACAAAACCTTTACTGAAGTTTTACTGAAGATGGGGAATAACATAGGTTTCTGGATGATTATCAAATTATTAATTATCAAATTCTCTTTATGCTTTCAATATGCTACCTTAAATCAAGTGCATGTTAGCTGATCTGGAAGTTTGTTCAGAATGGAGGTTTCTGCTACTACTCACATCTACTTCTCCCCACATTATTTTCACAGAATAATGCAGTATTTATCTGTTATTTTGAGTCTTCTCCCAGTCTAAATTCAGTTAAGTCAGCCACAATGGCATTAAAAATTCATTCAAATAAGAAAACGTATTGGTAGAAACTTGGGTTTCTATATTATAATGTTCTTTTCTCATTGGTAGATTCTCTCCGAATTCTTTTAAGTCCTTCCAATATTTTGGTCAAAGTTAATTTGCTTTAAGCATTTGTAAGTATAAAAATAGTAATGTAATGGCAGCTGTCTTGACCTTAGTCTTGGATAAAAATATGGTGAACTAATACATGTTTCATTATTTTGATTAAAGTGAGCTTTGTCAAGCATCTTCATTGACTGCAACTATATTGCACTTTTTTGCTACTAGGATTACTGTAACGGTGTAAATGTTTGAAAAAAAAATTGAGCTGAACACAATTAAAATAGTACTGGAATATTATAATACTTGAAAGAATTATTATATTTAAAATGTCAAAGAATTGCATGTTTTTTCTTAAGACTTTCAGTTGTATACAATGTATTTTGAAAGGTGTCTTGAAAGAAGTAGCAAGTCATAGGAATGCCTCAAGTTACAAGAAAGTATCTGAGCATGGCCTGTGTCTAGTTGCCAGATGCGATTTGTGTAGTTTGTGTATCAGTGTTGTGGCACAATGGAACCACTCCCAGGTGAAATCTAATGAGTGTGAGGGAATAGTTGTGGACTGTGCACTTGTGCTATGTGGCTATACTTGTCTGTAGGACAGCTGGAACACCCCCTGGAAGGTGTTCAGACTTTCCTAAACATTCAGACTTTAGATGCACATTAATAAGCCCATAAAATAAGAAACTCCTTTACCTGCCTCTGGTATTATACCAGTGCCTGTTTATGTTCCTCAGTGTGTCCTGTTTGGAATGAAGTTCAACACGTGTTCTGCTTCCCTCTGTGCTCTACTGCTTGTGTTATTCCTTTCTTTCCCACAAAGAAAATGGATGCTTCAGTACTTACATGCAGCATTATACCTTTTTAATTGAAAAAAGACTTTTTGGGAAATGGTGATATTTGAACAAAAGGGAGAACAGTTTCTGTTTTTTTTTTTAAGGAAGCTTCAAATGCAGTGGAGCAGGAACTGCGCAGAGAAGTGGAAGATCTGAAGCTTCGTCTACAAATGGCTGCTGACCATTACAAGGAAAAATTCAAAGAATGTCAAAAACTTCAAAAACAAGTAAACAAGTTTACGGAACAGGCAGTAAGTAGAATGGGATAAATTGCACTTGCTTTTTGGATAACATTTCAACAACAATTTGATTTCTTTCTGTGAAAAGTAATGCTTTTAAAAAGGATTAAAATCTGTGGTAAGCAATGACTCTTTACCATTTCCTTTCACAAACTTATTTGTGAAATTACTTCATGATTCTTTTTAGGTAGTTGTCCAAACCAAGCATAGAATTTTTAGTAGCTGGTGTAGAAGCCTAGTAGTGTTTGGATGAACCTAAAAGCATTACGTTGTTCAAGGAAGAAATTTTGAAACTGAAGCTGGGAAAATCTGTAATTATTGCCTCTATCCAGTACCACCACAAAAAAGCCCAACAAAAAACCCTGAGCCCAAAAGTGGGGGAAATAGAAACTTGAAAGTAGTATTTTAAAGCCAAGTGGGGAAGAAGCCTCCACAACACAGTATGGAGTTGTATTCCATACGTATTTTGTAACCTTACCACTCTTCCAAGACCTGTCTCATAAATAAATGAATCTTTTTCAATGATGACACAAGTCTTAGGCCATCTAGTAACTTAACTTGTCAGCCAATTTCAAACAGATTTGAGAGCAGAGTTCTTCAGAATTTTGTAAAAATTAGAGTTGGAGAGGAGCTCAAATAGGGAAAAAGCCTATGCACAATGACAAGATGTACAAATACAAATTCTTAAGAAAACCAGACTTCAGTATTTCTCTTATCTGTATTTCTCTTATCCACAGAACATTGCATAAATTAGACTCATCCAGAAGGTCAATGGTGAATGAGGTGTCATATCAGAATATCTGTGGCTTTTCCTTAAAAATCTTCATCTTTGGCAATGTTGTAAATCTTAGAGCAAACACCAGATTTCATTGCTTTTGCTCCAGAAGTCCAGCAGATATTGCTGATACAGACTGTTTTTCTAATGGAGTATTAGATTTAAGTTAATGAATTTAAATGTAACTGATACTATAGAAAATGAGATTTTCTAATAATTTGCTTAGAAATTACTATTTCTTGGGAAAAAGACCGTCAAGTAAGAGGATAAAAATCATAGTCTGAAGCAATTTCAGTCTTAGTAGAATTAAATGTTTTTATATTTATTATTAGCTACTGTTTAAATCAGTGGTTCTGTCTAATTTTGGAGCAAATGATACATTTTGCAAGATGCATTACTTTGTGCTTTGGTTTTCATTTAATCAAGTACCAAAACAAAATTTCTTTTCACAAAGAAAACTGCAGGGCATCAACAGAAACAGACAGATGCATCTAACATTGAAACAGCTACTGCCGTCCTTACAGGCAAAAAGTTGCCTGCATCTCCAGGTATCAACAGCTTAAAATTTGTCTTTCTTTATAAGCCTGAAAGTGTTGTCCATGTGAAGTAGTCACTAATAGTATTTGTAGTATAAAGTAGGTGGATTTGCTCTGCTTAATTAAAGCATTCATATAATGATGTAAAAATTGAGCTAAATATTTTGTCTCTTATCAAGTGGTAATATTCATAAATAAGTTCATGTATCAGTTTAGTTGCTATTTACTAATGTCAGTAGAACTGAACTCTTGAATTTCTGCTTCATGGTTAATAGAGATGGTTTTGCCAAGCTAAGAAACAGTTTATTAAATCATCTTAGTCAAATTTTCTATTTGTGGATAATAGCACAGTAATTTTGCAGTCATTTTATTATGACTATCCACTGTAACATTCTACTGTAAAAACAATCTGCTGAAAAGTTCTGATTATGTGGTAGCAAGGTCAAGTCTACTGACTATTTTCAGGGGTTTCTTAGAAAATGTTTATAATTATTATGAACTATTAAGTTACTGCAAAAATAATACTGTAAAACTTCAATATGTAACAGGTTAAAGCTAAAGAAGAAATGCTTCACTATGAGGCTGGTGAGGTATTGGATCAGGTGTCCTAAAGGAGTTATGAATGCCCCATCCCCTGGGGTGTTTAAGGCCAGGTTGGATGGGGTTCTGAGCAGCCTCGTGTAGTGGAAGATGTCCCTGCCCATGGCAGGGGGATTGGAGCTAGAGGGTCTTTAAGGTCCCTTCTAACCCAAACCAATTTAAACTTTATCATTCAGTTTAAATTGATAAATGCCACAAAATTCTGATTAGCTTTTTCTGTGTTATAACTGACAAATTCTTGCTGTCTGTAGAGACCAAAGGTTCTAATTTCTATCAGTTTCCTCCTGTCTAAAGTAAATTCAAGCGTTTCTTTAAACATACAATCCCAGCAAGTTCAGTGATAGTGTGTGATGAAGTAGTTTGATGAGGTACTTCCATGTTTTTATGTAAGAATAGAGTATTTAGAATGATAGCATACGTATTTTGGTGTTTACTTTGTTTTCTCTCTTGGGAGAATCCTACATATGTGTGTATTTACACTGATCTTCTCTCAGCGTGAGAGAACTGAACACAGACGTGCCGGTAAGGTTGCTGATCTTACATAGCACATGATGCTGATTGTTGCTGGTTTGGATAACATAGTGCACTCTGTTTTTGATGCACTCTCTAATCTGGGCTGTCATCTCTCTTATACAAACTTTATGGAACAAAAAAAAATCAGTGTTCTTGTGTTTTTCTTCAATGTCCACAGTTAGCCCCATTTCATCTGACATAGTTTCGGAATCCGTGGTAAAGGAGCAAGTGCGTGAAATGAATAAAGAGATTGCTGAGAAAACAGAGAAGTATAAGAAATGCAAGCAAATGTTGGCAGTAAGTAAACAGCTGCTTCAGAAAGCTGAACAAAATGTAGCTGTAGGTGCTAAGCCTTAGAAACCACAAGGTCTACCCACCTGAGTTGCCTTCCTTGCTTGTGTGATACACCGTGATTATGGTAGAAATCTTAACATTGGAAAACAGTTTTTTGTTCAGTCAGCTCTTGACTGTGTATGGTTTTAGAGGGTCCAGACAAGGAAAACCAAGATACAGTAAAACAAATGTTCACATGCTTAAGGTTTTCATTACTTTCTCTTCTTACATTGCTTTTGTAAATCAAATACAGCAGGTTGCTGTAAGCCAGCTGATGTTTGGAACACGTGTGGCAGTGTTGATCTGATACACTGTCCAAAGCAAAATAACTTTTCCCTATCTGCCTGTCATGGCTTTTACAGTATTTTCACACGCCCAAGTGGGTGCTGCCAACTACCTTGGGCTCAGTCATACATACAGGCATTTATTTGGTTGTTTTGACCTAAGTTGACACTTGATTTTCATTTAACCAGTTTGGATGTGTGTATGATAGTGGAGCATTGCATCAGTGGTACTGGTAAAAAGTTGAGAACAGTTTAAGAAATTCTGAGTGTTGTCTGTCTTAATTTTGTTTATTTTACTTATCACAATTGTATTATTCTATTTTAGTAAACTTTTCCAGGATGTAATAACAGTCCTGCTCATGACCCTGTCCATGTAGAGCCTGCATTGGCTTCTGCTGGCTGTTCATTCTGTAGTAATTTTTGAACAAAGCTTTGCCTTTGACCTTCTGGATGAAAGATACTTAGGTTGTAAAAGTTACTTGGGAAAGGTTTTGTATTCAAGTGAGGCACTTGAAAGAATAATCATGGTTAGTAGTTTTAGGGCACAAAGAAACTTGAAACCGTGAAGCTAAAGAGGAATATCATCTTGTTGAAAACTCATGGAAAGAAATGCTTATTGAGCATCATTTTTATGCACTGTTCTGTGGTCCTGACCATTTCAGGAGTCTTGAGTCAGGCTTGTAGAAGCCATTTGTAAATGGTCTTGTTTTAAAAGCATGGAGTTAACACAGTGACATTTTTGGGGGTGGGAGGGAAAGTCTCTTTAAATATTTCATGCCATGGTATAAACTACTTTAGGATGAGAAGATGAAATGCAGTGTTTATGCTGATGAATTAGCCAAACTGGAGCTGAAGTGGAAAGAACAAGTGAAAATCAACGAGGGTATAAAATTACAGCTGGCAGCAATGGAGGATCAGTATAAAGTAAGTGACACGTTTTGTTTATGACAATGAATGGTTACCTTTTCTTAACATGGCGGCTTATTTTCTGATAGTTCTTGTAATGAAAAGCTTTAGTAAGGAAAGCACACTAAATACATTTTTGCTGTGAATAAAATTCTGCTCTTGAAGAAACAATGCAGTCTTGTAATGCTTCTTTTAAAGTAAGAGAGGTCTGCTAAGATCTACTACTAGCTGGCCATCAGTCTTTTAATACTGTGGGTTTAGACAAACCCCTAAATTGTATTATGGGAAAAAAAGGCAAGGGATTTCTGACTTCCTGCTACTTACTGTAATACTAACAGGAAGATTCATTGGTGTGTTTGTCTAGAATCTTCATATTCTATATTGGATTACTAGTGTAGTAATATCTAATGCATTTTGTATAAGTCAGTAGAGGGAGAGGAGTGATCCATTGTTTTTAAAATCATGCAAGAACTTAATTTGGAGAACCTCAGCTACAGTCTTGGTAGAGTGATGTAACACATTCACCTGAAAGTCAAGTGTAATGGGCAGCTTTAGCTTACAAGGGGCCTTGATCTTTGAGGTTATGTCATAGTAATGCTTATGCTTCTTAGGTCAATAGGGATGAGATACGAGCAACAAATATTTGAAGCCAGCTTTTCTGCTTGTTCTCAGTCTAATGGTGATAATATAGCTGACTCTGTTTCCTGTTTTTGCCCATTGTGATGAAAAATGATTAAACTGAACTGTGACTGTTGGTTCTACTAGGAACCCCTTTTTATTAGTAATTACAGCATTTTTCTTTATAAAATGGCTAATTATAGTTTATTTCAGTACTCCATAGGGCATCTTTTCATGACACTTTCCAAGGCTCTAATTTCAATTTTATATAACGCATGACTCTTTCCCAGTTTATTTTACTAATTAGCAGTGATCGGTTGCCATGTATAATTTAATGTGAAATAAGTTTAACTTCTCAACAGCACGTGTAATAAATAATTGGTTCCACGATTGAAAGCATTTTGACTGCAATTTAAAAATTGGTATAATTCAGGAGGTTGCAGGTGGTAGAGAAAAAGTGAGTTTTTCTTCCCCGTCAGGAGATTTTACTCCATTGACTTAAACTAGGAGAAGGAATTTCAGAATTGAAAATTGATTAGCAGTTATGCCAAGCATTGAGCTTAGATACTGGAAAAACAGGGGAAGAGGCAGTCTCTAAAGGAACCAGAATACAAATTGTCCTTTGTAGTGAGAGACTATATAAATCATCATTTATGAAGCCAGGAAGAATTGTGTCATGTATCAGTTGTACCTCCTCCCAGAGCACCCAATAAAGACACAAGGTAGATGTTCATGAAACAAATTTGCTGTCTTTGAGGCAGGAGTTGCTTTTGGTTTTCTCAAGTTTTGTGGTGGGACATATGAAATGCCAAGAGATTTCTTCAGGAATAATGAGATGAGGCTTTCAAACCATCAGCTGTGTCTGGGCAGTGGTACTCCTCCTGCCACTGATACTACTCCTTGTTTTTAACCTAGAATTTTGTCATTCTGCAACTGTTCAGTGAAAACAAGCAAGAAAAGGCTGCTAATGAACTGCTGTTATCCAGCAGATAAAACTTAGTGAGAATTGTTGGGTTGGATTTGTAGTAATAGAACGTGTTGCCTGTAACTCTAGTAGGCAAAACTCTTTTCATCTGAAAGATTAACTTCATCAGGGAAGTTTGTTTTCACAATGTAACATGCAGGGAAATAGTTTCCATTCACTAATACATGAATCTTAATCTTCTGTTCATGTAGATTCAGCTGGCAGAAAAAGAGAGACGAATAAAGGATCTGGCATCCCAGTTGGAACTCTTTACCAGTGAGAAGGTATTGTCACACATTATGAAATATTTATGCTAGTGTAGAAGTACCTCTGAGGTATTATATGGCAATAAATAAGTGAAATAAAAAATGTCTTTATTGTAGTCAGAAAGTATTGCATGGTATCATGCAAGGTTGGGATTTTTTCTTTGAAACTTTGATTACTTTACAATTCCAGTATGAAGAGATACTGTATTAACTTAATTTAATAACTTACTGTAATGACTTATTATTTACTTAATTGTAAAAACAGGCATTTTAATACTGATAAACTGAAGCAAAACTGAGCTTTCAGATTAAGCTCATTAATTTTTTTTGTAAAATTCTAGATTGTCAAGTAGTTGGTATTTAATTTATCTTCTTTTTAAGCCAAGGATATATTTTTTATTAGATCTCATATTTTTCTAGTTCAAGAGAAATCAAAGTTTGAGTTTTGGTGAGGCTAGGTTAGGTGGAGGGAGTAATTTTAAATACCAAACATAAGAACATCAACTGTAATAGTAATAATAATGTATGAAGCTTATAAAAGCTTGGAACTTTGTCTACCAGATTTATAGATATTTACATTACAAAGAAAAATCAAAGTGCCTTGCTAGACTGGACCCATGATTTAAAAGGTTAAGCATGGGGTAGTAGTAAACAGCATTTCAATTTATATTCATTATCAGTGTTTGTTTATAAATGTCACCAAGCATAGCTTTCTAAAAATATTCATTCGCTGTCTCTTCAAACCTATGAAATTCCTTTGTTTCTGGTTTATTTACATACTTAGCCTTTGATTTTTTCTTTTTTTAATCAGTCTCTACCCTACCTATCCAACTTGTGGCTAAGATGTTTTTGCACCACCTTTTTACAGTCATGTTGAGCTACATTCTGTTTTAATTGTATGTGATGCTAAAATTAAAGTACTAATGCTACTGCCTCTCATTTTAAACTGCTTCTGTATTGCAGAAGAAATTGGTTTTAAATAAGGAAAATCTTGATTTCATTGCTAATTAATTGTTCCTGCTTTGTATCGAGTAAAGATGAATTACTTAGACTTTACACACTCACTAAAATATGCAGTCCTAGCTTTTTAATCATACCTGTTTTAATCACATGTTCCTTTTGGTTCATAAATCTAAAGTAACACTGGCATAGCTTTATATTGTATCTAGAGGAGGGATGCCATCCATTACATGAAGTCTCTTTGCATTTGACTAGTGTTTTGTTTTCAGAGTAGTTACTGGATTTTTTGCATTTTTATGTTCAGGAGGTTGATCTGAAGTTCACCTGTTTGTAAGAAAAGAATAAAATTAAATTGTTCCTTTTTTAAACAAACTTTAAATACTTACGGAGTTGAACTGGTAATTGAAGCTTTGGTTTTAAGTTTCAATTTAAAGTCTTTTGGGGAAAAGACACACTTCAGTTTTTGAGGGTTTTATTAGCATCACGTCAGCAAACATGAATCCAGAGAGCCCAGAAAAAAATACTAATCAGAAAGAACATTACTGGAAAGCATTTTTCCCTTAACAGTCCCTGTTTTAAAATTACTGTTTTCATATTTATATCACAGAATTTTATGTTTGGTTCTGAATTTAAATGGCACATTCCTTTTGATATTCATGGCATATTGCTCTCTATCCCTTAACCCACTGCATTGAATGGAAGGATGAGAAAGACTTTTATTGGGATAAATTAAAGCTGATACATTGATCACAGTGAAGTCACTTTAGTTAGTGTCTTTTAAGATCTTAGGCTTAGAGTTTTAATGGTTTCTAAGTTATAAAACCCCTTTATAGTTTGTAAAGTTTACAAAATTCCATATGGAATTATATCAAGTATGTACAAAGATGTGCTCCACATACAAAAATGCTACATTTTGAATGGTATGGTATGATATGAATAAAAGAACTGTTTTCTTATTAATAGTAACTTTTAAAAACTTTTCTCACTACACATTATCTTTAGTTGTTAATATTAATCTACGCATTTTTATTGATTCAGCTAATTCTTCTTAATTGTAAAAAAGATGCAGACACTTGAAAAACATGGCAGTTCTGTTTATGTAATTAGAACTAATTGACAACAAACCAAGAAAAAATAATATCCCTTTAAAATATCTTCTTTTTATTTTCTTCATTTACTATTTTTGGTATTTATGGTATATATTATATATGGTTTATATACAAAAGACAGTAGGAAGGTTAGCAGATTTTCATAAACATTTCAAATTTTGCTGGGACACCATAGGTTAACTACATTTTGAACTTTGCATTATTTAGGAACTTGGCAGGACACTAGGAGATCAAGCTGGAAGGATGATGGAAGGACAGACTTCACAGCAGACATTACATTTTCGCAACCCATATTCAGAGGAAAACGGACCAGTTCCTGCAGTGCCAAGTAGGCTACCAGTATTGCAATATGGAAACCCTTATGCAATTCAGGAAAGAAGAGGTAAATACATTTCACAGTCCCCAGTATAATTTCTCTCTCACTGTTTCAAAAGCAATGCCTCATTTAATGCAGGTTAAGTACTAACAGTCTTCAGGCTGGTTTACGGAGCCTTTTCTGACTGATGAATATCACTAAAGGGCCTTTATTTTATGATGGGAATCAGTAAGGTAAACAAAGTTTTAAACACCTTTGGAAGAAGCTGATTCTTTCCTATTGTTTTATATTATCTAAACCAAAAATGTCTTTAACTCTTGATTTTTAAAGGTCTGGTAGCACATCTGTAATCTCAAAATACAGTTTACTGAACAAAGATGTCCTAATTAATTTTTCTTCAGATGGAGCAGATGGCGCTTTTAATCCTGATGAGATCCAAAGACCACCTGTTAGAAGTTCCTTTTGGGAGCTAGAAGATGATGTAGTGTGTAGCCAGCCTTCACGCAACCTCAGTCGGCCTGATGGTTTAGAAGATCCAGAGGATAGCAATGCAAGTTACCTTTTTTGTTATTTATTTACCTTGATATGTTTACTGATGAGTTACCAAGAGTTTCACATAGGTTTTCTGTATCTGATAAGCCCCATTTATTGTTATGTAAATTTGGAATTGGTTTCTCTTTTCCCTGAAAAATATTTTTGCATCCTTTGAAGGGGAAAACCCTGTTGATGACAATATACTTGTTCCCCTGATCTATTGAGTTACTGACAGCTTGTTTTAGTATTAGGACAGTAGCTTCTTAATCTTTTTAAGTACTGAAGTAAAAAAAGTCAAGTAATCTCAGCTTGTGATTTTTCTCCCCTGTGTGGTAGAATGAAAGCTCAAAATGTAGCCACATCTCACTCATTTTTAATAGGCATATAGGAACTAAATTGGAACAGAACGAAGTGCTGACTGTAAATTGCTATCCTACTAGATACATAATTCCAATCTGTTAATCTTCTGTCTTCTGCAAATCTGCATTTATTAATTTTCATTTTGAATGCTCTTTGCTACTGGATATGTATTTGAAAGAGCTTAATTGACTGTTGCCTCAACATGATTAAACTGAAAGAGAGATGTTTGCACGGTTTTCTTTTTCTTAAGGCTTTGTATCTTTCAAGTTTCTGGTTAGCTTTTCTTTTTAGTACAGTTATCTTGCATGTTCTGGTATAAAAATTGGCTTCTGTACTAAATTGGACTGTATGTCTTCATTTGAACAGGAACAGGCCTATTACTCTTTCTTATTCCAAGTACTCTTGCACCTTCAAAAATATTAAACAAGAAATACCTTTCTGCAAAGTATTGTGCTCTTTGCAAGAACAGTGGTATCATGACCTGTTTCTCATTTAGTCTAGTTTGCCACATTTAATTGCTATTAACCTTTGCAGAAACTGATCAGTGTTCAGACAGGCATGATTTTAGCCCTGGTGCTCAGCACCTATAATGGAGAAAAATGTATTTCTCCCTCCTACCTTTTGCTCCCAATGTCCATTACTGTGAATAATTAGAGAAACTGTCAGAGCTTTTGCAGCCTGTTCAAGATCTTGAATGTGAGCTTAATGCTGTCCCCACCTTTACTTCACATTTTGCATATTTAATCTGATCATTCTTGACGTAGCTATTACATCTGACAAGCTCTTCTCTTTTTTAGTCATCTGCTGCAGTTTAATTAGCAGGGTGTTCTCTCTGATCTATATGCTTTGCCCTCTTGCAAACCCAAGAGAAACAGTGCTAGAGTCTTGTGCTCGTTTGCAGACACAGCTTGGATTTCTGTAATGAGGTGGAATATAACAGGCTTAAGTAAAGTTCAGCTTTAGAAAAGGTGTCTTTAAATCAAATAACTTGTATCTTTATTTTTTATTTGCAATTGAGAATTAGTTGCTTGTTCCTCACCCAAATAGACTGTATGTATAGTGTAGAAATTTATATGGAAATGATAAGCTGCAGGAACCTTTCTAGGGAGACTTAGTAATATGCCAATGACAAAACAGTTCTGAGGTAGGATGTAAATAAATAACCAGGAAAAGCTTTCACATATATAGGTGATCCATTATAAAGAAGAGTCTGTCATTTGTGCAGAAGACACAGCAAATATAAAATGATAAATATAAGGGGATTACAATTTCTTGGACTGTTTTTTAAAATAAGGTATTTTAGATGTAGTTCTCTGCATTTTTCAACCAGCAGGATGTAGAGCCTTTTGCTGGAGGAGGATTCCCTCCCAGAATAAAAGGACTGGTAGACTTGCTGCATTGTTTAAAATACTACCACTGTGTGGACTTCTGCTGTCCTCCTGTTCACATTCCTATTTCTACACATTTATATTAGTTTAAGAAATTAAGGGTGTTGTCACTTCCACCTCTTTATGGCTAAAAGGCCTGTTATCTTAGATAAATAAAAAAGATGTATTCATCATCATAGGTGAACCACTACTGAAACAGCCATGAAGAGGTGGGAGTGACTACAATACAATTGTCTTAAACTAATATAACAGAAGATATTCAAATGCCTCAGAAATTTTGTGCTGTTGTGTTCCAATTTGGTTTCTCCCAAAACTCGATTCCTTAGAAGTGGGCACTTGCATGTTTTTTGGTTGTTAGAAAAACCTTTCAGTTTTGTATGACTGGGAAGACTTTACAGAATTCTTACAGCTTTGACTTTTTAACTCATAGGCCAATTAAACTGTGATTTCTGAGAGGGTTAAACTGGTCTGTGTTAATAGTGCCAGCTGAGCATGTGCACAGTGGTGATTTTGTATGGAGTGGCTGACTTGCCACAAGTTCCTGCTGTCATCTATTCAACACTAACTTTTGCTCATGGTCCTGTAATTGACCAAAATGGAATTGTTGGGAGCAAAGAATTCCTGGTGGTAGAGGGACATCCATAAACAAAAATTTATATATATATATACTCACACACACACACTAAAGTATGAGCTTTAGAAATGTAATTCTGATTACAGTTGGCAGCAAGCCCAGAATAGCTATTGTGAGACTATTAAACAATGTTTTAGTCATGGTAAATTTGTGGGGGATGGAGAATGTAACTCTTGGCAACTGAGCACCAGGTCAGGATATTTTTTCAGGTAACTCCAAAATGGCCTTTCTTCTAGCAAAACTTGCCACAATGCATCATTATCCTGATCTGAACCTGGCAGCCAATTACTATCTTTTGCATAGGGAGGACATGAAAGGAGTAGTTGGTATCCAGGTGTCTCTTAGGAGAGCAGACTGCTTGCAGGGAGGTTGAGAGGCCTAGAGGAGTGACTTTGATATCACTCCCACAGCAGAGCTGAATCACAGAAATAAAATGTATATGCCCTTTTTCCCAGTATACCTGCACATCAGCTCTCTGTCTATTAATTGGTTGTTTTAGGCCTAGGATGGGCACTGGTTCCTTACTTCTGCATGCCAAAATGATCTGTAGTGCTTGGGGATGGGGTTTTATACTGTGTCACACAGCTTCCTCATTTCTGTTTGACAATCCTGGGACTACTTACAGTTGTAATTATGAAAGCAGTACTTGAGACAGAATTGGTTGGTTTTGGTAAAACTAATGGAGTTGTGCTTACTTCTGAGTTCAATGTCTGGCTTTCCCTTCCTCCCCTAGTGGCAAACCCCCTTTTTTACCATGGAACTCATTGTGGCAGTTTTCTTAAAGAGCCAGAGGTACAGTCCAGTGATAATAGTAAAGTCATGATATTAAAGACATCCTTTATAATTCATTCACCTAATTATTCAGACTTCTGAGTTCAGGGGGCCTGGCACTTGTTCTGCTACAGGACCATGGTGCCAGCCTGTGAGTCCATGATACCAGCCTGTTTTCCTAAGGATCTGAGACCATGTTCCCACTGTGTTACATCACGGCAGGGCACGGTAGAGGTCTCTAAGAATGTGCAGTCATATACATGTCATCAGTCTGGACTGCAAGAAAGGTGGCTTTAGATCTACATAAAGAGCAGATTAAACTGTTTCTTTCTTAAAATATGGAGTGTGGGCTTTCAGCAGAATAACTTGGATGACTCAACCATGTGGTATTGAAGTAAGCTGATGCCTTTGCTTAACATACAGCATAGGCAAGAGCTGCTGAGGCACTGAGGCCTGGTGTCCCAGCAATTGTTGTCATACTCTCTGTAAAGCAGCTTTAAAAACCACCTCATTTTGACTTTTCAGCTGTCAGGGATGGTTCCTTTTTACAGGGGAGAGTGATGGGTGTTTAAATGCCAGGATGAAAAGCAGTGTAACCTTGTTTATAAGAATCAAGAATGGATTGCTGGATGATACTGGGCATTAAGTGGCTGTGACCCAAGATGAGAACCATGTGAACCATCATGATCCGTCCTCCCTCCATAAGGTGCTCTGTTTTACATGGAACACTTAGTGTTTTATCCATCAGAAAGGACAGAAATAGACAGCTGTGGGAGCTCACTACAACAGCACCTTCTTTGTTTTCCAGAGGTTCTGAGTTACCCCTGGGCGCTGCGTGAGAATTTTTAGTTCTTGGTGACTGTACAGTGTTTACTGTAACTTGTAATTAGAATGGCTGGGAAGTCCTCTCAGACTAAGATAAAGTTCTCATGGTTCCTGTTTGACCATGCCGTGGTTTACACAGTAATCTCTGTAACATCTCTGTGAGGTCAGTTCAACACAGAGACATTTGCATTCTTCTTGTGCGGGTTAGGCATCCCAAAAGGTTAAGAACTGATCCCTGTGACTTGGCCAAGAGCAAAAGTACACTGAAGAGACAGACGTTCTGTATCGTAACAGGGTAATATCAGTACATACTTAGCATTGACATTCTTGTACAAGGCCTGGGTCAGAAGCTGCTGTGTGAAACACACAGTATGAATTTCACAATTAAGGGAACCCAGGCCACGAGAAAGCTGTAGCCTTAGGACGTTCCAAAGGCTTTTACATGTGCCTGCCTTTTGTTGAAGAGAGTTCTTACAGGGCAGCCATATAAGACTGTGCAGGTATGCCTGTGCAGAGGAAAGGATCTTCTTTTCTAGATGTTTGCCAAAAAGGAACAAGGAGGAATGTTACATTTGTATGTGGTGGGGTACTACTCTTGCCAGAAGCTGAAAGAGAGGGCAAAAGCTGTAAACAATTTTATCTTACCAAGTGACCAGCATTAAGCCAAATGCCTTTTCAAAAAAAGGGGAGGAGGGGGAAAGGGGTTATACTGAAGACATTAACTAAGACTTAATTTGGCCAGTGTTTGTAGTGGAACTGTTTTACTGATGGAACATGCACACGAATTTTCTTGGTTAAGTCCTGGTGTGCTGCAGTCTGGTATTCAGAAAATTTGTCATGTTTTTGTACAAGCTGTAACATTGTAGCATGAGAGTACTTTAAACAAAATAGTTTTTCTTCCCAAATATATTCATTCTGTCTCCTTCATGACAAAAGGAACAACTGATGTTTTAAAACTCATATGCCCTTTTCACTGCAGGTGCAAAGCAAACAGACTGCAAGATTGTTTGTTGCCAGCATCTTGTCATAGCAGGCCCTACTGCCTGCTTAATGGAAATGTTAAAAGGTTGAAACAAAACAGGTGTTGTCAGAAGAATATTGAGGAAATTTTCCCATCCTTCCCTCTTTCCATTAACCCTTCATAAAGGAAAAGTATCTTAGTCTAAAACTAAAATGTTTGCATATGAGTTATCTGTATAAAACACAGCATGTGTGCTGTTCTGTGTGCTCCTTTGCACGTGTTTTTTTGTAGATCAGGTGAATAATTCCTAGCCCTTGCTTTTAAGGCATCTTTGAGATAAAAAAAGGAAAATTAGGTAGGAGTTGGAGTTCCAAAAATCTTGGAAAGTACCTGTGTTTCCACCTTAAAATGACTCCATTTTGTGCTCTATTATTGGATTGCATAATAAAGCCAAGATGTACCAAAGTTAAACTTGTGCTGCAGAAATTACAGAGTTAAGGTAAATTTTTCATCTGCTTTGTGTTTGATAACAAAAATGCATGAGGAGAAAATAAGCTGTTTGTAGGGATTATTCTTTAAAATACTTTCTCTTTTTAATAGGATGATGACAACACTGTACCTTCTGCTCCTGATCCTCCAAGTCTTCTCTTGCGTGAGCGGGGCACAGGCTTCTGCTTTGATTCCAGGTAGATGTTATCTTTTATTGGTCTTTAAGGGCATGGAGAGGTTTCTGTAGAATTACTCAAGGGTGGGGGTGGAGGTGAAAAGCTACCAAGCATTTTCAATGAATGTTTGGTTTACAATTAACTAGCATAGAATATGCCGTGAGACTGGGTAGGCTGTTCATATTATACCTTTGATGGAATTTGGACAATTTTTTTAGTAAATGAATGAATAACTTTTGTTTTTTGCCCTCTCTTGCCAACCTAATTGTGAACCTAAGTTTAGAGCTTTTATAAAGTGTTAGGTTTGCATTTATGAGGAGAGAGAGTGGTTTCCCATGAAACTGTTTGGCCATTAAGGCATTCAATAGATTTGTATTCAGTGGTAGCTGGAGTAAGGTCAAAATTATGTTGCTTTAAAAATGCCAGGTTATTTTGGAATTTGTGTGTAAAACTACTCTGACTATATTGAATGCTTTCGGCAAAAATATTTAAATGAACTGGATGATATGTGGATACAAAGTCCACTCATATTTGAGTTGGTAGTAAAGTTCTGAGTGTCGGTAGTAGCAGGATCCTGCTTTTAGTTTGCATTAACAGAATAAATAGAAATAAACTGTTCCCTTTTTGCATTCTCTCTGCCTCCCTGTGAAGTTTTGATGTGCACAAGAAATGCCCTCTCTGTGATGTGATGTTTCCCCCAAACTACGACCAGAGCAAGTTTGAGGAGCACGTTGAAAGCCACTGGAAGGTTTGTCCCATGTGCAGCGAGCAGTTCCCGCCCGACTACGACCAGCAAGGCTTTGAGAGGCACGTCCAGACACACTTCGATCAGAACGTATTAAATTTTGATTAAATACTTTGTTTTGCAGTGTAGCTTAAAACCCCACCACTTTGAGTAGTCCACCTCCAAAACAAAAGCAGTGCAGCTTTCTGTAACAGTGCAAACTTCTGATTAACAGCTCATCTACTCTAATCGGAGCCATGGCTGTAAGCTGCTATGGGGTTACGTTCTCTCTCTGCCTAACACTTTACTAAGGAGACCCACAACCCCCCACCTTGTTGTGTATGTAGCTATTTATTCCCCTACTTAGTGGAATTTCTTCCCCTACTTAGTGGAATGCCTAAGGACACAGTCATGACTGAGCCTCAGAAAAAATGAGACCGGCTTCATGGTGTTCTTCAGCTACATTTAAAAAACGTCACCAAAACATCTGTGGTTTCTCTTAACCTTGATAACGGGCACAATTAAAAATGTAATAAGCAGGTGTATCTCCTAGCAAATCCATGTAGTTTTTCTCTGAGTAACACTTAAAATGGAAAGCTACATTACTTACCCTATAAAAATCTAGTTTTCTAGTACATTTCTGAGATGTAGATGCATGTACTGTGAGATTCCAGGCTTGCAACAAGAGGAATGGCAAGTACTTCAGTTTCACATGCAGAATGTTTGCCTTCAGGGATAATGTTAAATGAGATACCTTATACATTAAGGCAGTGGTTTTGAGTTGAAAGAGACAGCTATGCTTAAATGCCTAAAAGTAATTGTTTAAAAAATCATTGCCATTATGTTGCAGTTTTATTCAGTAGAAAATATTGTTCTATTTTCACAACAGTGGATTGTGTTCCTTCTGGCTTTTAAAACCTTTTGTGTTTTAACTTTATGTATTTCTTTCCAATAAGTAAAAACACGTGTGTATATCTAAACATTTTATATTTACTTTAACTGTATTAAGTAAATTTGCTTCCCACTTGTTGTACAGTAGTCTTGTTACATTAAAAGCAGAATTATTCATGGAGTCAGTGGTATATTTTTCCTCCTGCTCATTTTGAAATTAAACAGCGTAGACTTTACTTAGGAGTAGATGATGACTCAGCATTGTATGACAAATGGTTGCTCCTCACATCTGTTTATGTTCTTTCTTTGAGAGAGAGACTCTGGAATTAAGGCTTGGAGTAGCTTCTGTTCACTACAGTTCCCTCCTGAACATATGCAATATCCAGTTAATGCAGGACCTAAGTAGAAACTGCATGATGTGGATGAATTGCAGTGTCCTGGACAGTGCTTGTGTGCCCTTTGCAGTCTAAAGATTTTTGTAACTGGGAGCTTCATACCAAGAGCTAGCCTGAGGTAAAGCATGGATTTTTTTCTTACTGTAACTCAATAGCAGATGAAAACAGTTAGAACACACTCCAAGAGTTTGATGACACCAAAGTAAAATAAACAGAAGACTATAGACAGCCCAAGAACTTAACTCTAGGTTAGGAATGAGAAAAGAGCAGTCTTTTTAGGTCAGAGGCAGTTTATTTTAAATGTGATTTGATTTACATTTATAAGCAGCTTTCCTGACAGGAATTCTTTAAGTTGCCTTCAGTTCTAAAACAAACCTCTGTCACTTTCAAACTTAAAGTACTTTGTCCCCAACAAAACATATGAAAATATAATTTAAAGCACACTTTTCACAGACACAGTACAATACATTCACTATACACAGTATAACAAAATAGTCCCATCTTTACCTGTTTAATAATACTGTCACAATGAATAGGTAAATAGAAACTGAAATTTCAGTTTTATAGTTGAAAGGAACTTACATGCAACAATGACGTTTTACAACTGTTTAGCTGTTGAACGAACTTGCCCAGCCTGTAGTTCTTGCACTAGGAGCAGAGCCAAAACGTGTTTGTTGGCCAGATCTGTTGCCAAAGCTGCAGAAGGTGGGAAGTGGCCGCTTGGGGCCTTGTGTGTACCAGTAACTCTCATGTCTGGATCATCCTTTAAACCCGGCTGTCACGGTCACCTCTCTAGGAGGGAGAGAGGGATGTTCCGCTTCACTTCGGCTGTTCTAAACACTCACTAGGATGATTCTTACATGTTTTAATGAGATTTTTTTTTTTTTTTTACTCTGCTGGAGAAAAGGTAATTATCATCCTTACAAAGTTTTCCTTTAAAGCTTTGGGAAAAAAATAGGGAAAGCTCATTCCTCCTTTATGGGAGCTTTCTTTTGCACTTAAAAGAACAGGAACCAAGCCAAGGCGATGACTGTGTTAAAACTGGGAGTTCCTCCTGCACCCTTGCCAGGCAAAGGAGTGTTCAGACCAGGGCTGGTGGAGGGCGCCCACTTCTGCTCTCAGCCAGCTGAACTCCAGGAATAGCACTTGTGAGAAGAATGCTCAAGGCAGGATGGCAAGCAACAAATGTTCAGGTATGGTCCAGACACGAAGTGCTCTCATGTTGGCTTTTAAGTCAGTCTCTGACCACCTGCTGCAAGAAGCACTTATTCTTCAGTAAGGCTCAAATGTCATATTTCAGCAAAATTAATTGTAAAGCTAAACAGACACTTCCAAATGGAATGCAGTGACCTACAATGAGAAGAAAAAATGCACAAAGAAAATCTCAAAACACAATGAACGTGAGGGAGAGGCATTAGAACTCCCTTAGCACAACTAACGGACCTCCTTAAACCATGCGCTGAATTTCTCATTTTTATTTGCAACCGCAGCACATGCTCGTACAGTAGTTGCAAGAATTGGCAACACATAAAACATTAAATCTGTTGGCAATAGAGAACTACAAAGTGCTTCAAAACTTCATCTGAGATGAAGATAATTGTTTCTCACACACACATAAATTTGCACTTAAGTATTTCCAAGTGTCTTTCTAACAGATAGTTCAGGGGTAAATATTTAGTTGGACTGGGATATTGGTCCTCAAAGGTTTGATGGGCATGAACATAACATGACATCTTGAACAGAGAAAAAAAATGTAATTGCTAACACTAAAGTGATTGTTTACTAGTTTGAATGGCAAGGTTTTCAACATTTCAAGAGGGAGGGAAAAAGAAAGATTTGCAAGATAATATAAAATACAGCAAGCACACCTTTTTATGTATGTTATTTAAGTATGAAAATATTTTTAGCATATTATGTTAAACATTCTTTCTTATTTATATTTCCATTACCTAAAAGACTTGCTACTCCACTGATAACTCCGTTATGTAAGGCATGTTAACTATAGTTTGACGAGGGCGGTACTGTTTTGGTTTTGCACACACATTGACAGATGCATCGAAAGTCTTCATCACGTTACAATCTTGAAAGGATGTCAGTGCCAAGCTCTCCTCCTTGCGCTCCTGTCCCACACATCAGTACAACTAAATAACGCAACGTCCCCCTAGTTCTTTGTTTTTTGGAGAAAAATGTTCTGAAGAACCTGTAGCTTTTATAGCACCTTATCTCAAAGTAATGAAAATGGGTATGATGATAACATGTGCAAATGTACAAAATCATTAACTCTACAAAGATACGTCATTCCAAAATTACAGAAAATTTTAAAGCATGCATTTAATTTTTTAAAGGGTTGCTGAGTGCTTCCCCTGAAAAAGGTGGCTGTTCTCAAAATCAGCAACTGCTGGTGAGGATTTCTTGGCACATTTGTGACCAGCATGTTATTGCTGCATCTTCCTGATGATCTCAGCAGACACGGGGGGATGGAAATTGATTGTGTGGTGCCGCAGGCCCTGAGCTGTCTTGTAACTCTTTCCACAGCGACATTTGAATGGTTTGCGTACGCGGATTTGTGTTCTGTGGCCGTTCTTGGCGTGGTACTTGATACCGTTCACATTCTGTGAGGGAGAAGGGAAAATGTCAGTGCTCAGGTGGGCTGACACCGGCTCTGCTTCCAGGTAATACCTGAAAATGGATCAATGTTATCAGCAAAATCCTATAAAACTGCCAGGCTCCCACAGGGAGCTGTGCTCCCAAGGTACCAGGTGGGACAAGGACAATGATTTGGTTCTCAAGACTCACCTACCTGGCTAATCCTGATTTTTGTCTCCCAAGATACGTCACTTCCCGAAGAATACCATTTACTGGACTCACACATGGTTGCTCTTTGTGTCCTGACATCTTTTTCATGTAGCACTGACAAATCTTATTCAGAGGTTCATTTACAAGCAAACAAAGAATTGGCATGAAGACTCGCATCACACCTCTTAAAAGAGCTGAGACTCCCCCATGGTGGGTCTGTTCTGTTTTGTGTCATTGTTTCTAGATACGTCTTCAAACTCCAGCAAATTCTGATCGTTTACACATTGCCTCCAAAGAAATAACTGCAGGGAATGCTTAACTCAAAGTTACACACTTAAAAAATAATCCAGAGAAGCTGTCTTCAAAATAGCTATTGTTTGGGAATACTCCAGAGCTAAAACTGGAGAGCTGATTCTCACTAGTGCAAAACACAGCAACACAACACACACCCTGTTACCCTGGCAAGGGCAGGAAACAGGCCAAACTTCTGTCAACCAAAAACCTTACTAAACACAAAGTAATTGCCCTCTCTTCCTTTTCACATATTTCTGGGAAAAATAGAAGAAGCTGTTTTGATCTCAACAGCTGTTGTGATACTGTTCTGTGGAGCATACTGGAGTCTCTCATCTGCTCCCACTAAAAGAGCTTGGATTTCTGGAAGAGTAAGAAAAAGCATGCTGTCTTTCATTTGAGCTTCTAGGATGAAACTAAAGAAGATAGCATTTGTGACAAAAAGAGACAGTTCCAAGGCTCTCCTGTTTTCTCTCTAAAGATTCCAGATAAGTATCTGAGGTTGTTTAAAAAGATTAAAATAAAAGGAAAAACCCGTAAGAAAAGAAAAAGCTAAAAGCTAAAATCAACTAACAGCGTGGATATTAACCCACTAAATTAGGTCTTGGGGATTTTCTCTTTGCTGAACCATTGCCTGGTGTTACACATAACAGAAAGCCCCCATCGCTCTTTAAACAACACATTTTATCAATGTGCAGTAAGTGGAAGCTCCAGCTTGGAACTCACAGAAAAACAGTCTCAAATATCCACCCTGGAAAAGAGGTACAAGACTGCAAGCATCTGCTCTGACTGCAGTTCATGCTTCTCCAGAGCATTGAGGCTGTGAATCCTCACCTGAAGTTGCAAATCCAGCCTGTGAATTGTCCTTTACACCCTTAAAAATGCTGGAAAACCCCTGCACAGCTGTCTCCTGAGATGTGGGAGCTGAGAATCCGCCATCTCCAAAACCAACCAGATACAGGAACACGAGCCATCAGGGCAGGGTTTGTCTGGGTGCAGAGCACTCAGAGGAGGCAGAAAGCTATAGCACCGCAACTCCAACAGCACAACAAAGCTACACATCAGCCTCAAGAGCAGTCAAGTGAATTCCCTGCAAGTAACCTGAGATCTTGGGGCAGCTTTTGGATCATCTTGCACATAGTTTCAACCTCTAGCCCCCACAGGGCCATTGGGGTGAGGGGGCCAGGATTGTCACTGGGTGGCAGGAGGACTTCATAAGGTACCTGTCTACATCTGTGTACCTTTAAGGACCTGTGTCTTCAAAAGAGGAGCAAATCTGGGGGTGACCTGCTAAATTTTTGCTACTGCAGTGAAATTTTTAAAACAAGCCCTAATTAGCTAAAAGAACAATATTTTCCTAATGAAAACCTATTCCTCTGTAAACTTTTAAGTTTTTAAGAAATCCCGTCTAGATACTTTTGAGCTACAGATGCTGTAGATCTACAATCACCAACACCCTCACTAGTCCATTCCAGTGGTACTCTACTCCTGATCCAGACTTTTTAACAATCCATCAGCCCCAGTACACGCCATTGGTGAAGGGGGAGAAAGTATTTTCAGGCAGAAAAATTGAAGGAGATGCCAAAGCAGAAACCAAAAAGGATGAATTGGGCTGTGGAAAGTTTGAAAAACAGTAACCGTGCAGAGCATGAGGAGCTTGTGTAAGGTGAAATTTGACCTGTACTTCTGTCTAAAAGGAAACTGTTGTTAGAATTACAGTGACTCTTCGGCACTTTTTCCACTGCTGCAATGTAAACACTTTGTTGTACGTCTGGGCTGAGTTTGCTGAGGTACAGCAAAAGCCATGGCCAAACCCGTACATCACTTTTATTGCTCTGGTTACTTAGGTTGCTCACTATTTACTCTCACAGATGATTGAGGAAGGAGATGGCCATAGAGAAGGGCACTCTAAAAATCTTGAACAGGAGGAAACAATTATTAACCTGGGACCAGATCAGGAGGCGATAGAGAAGTTTAGACTGGCACTACCTGGTTTGCAAGGACACAAAGGCTCTTGTTGGGCAGGGCCCCTTTTGCACGGCAGGACTCACAAAGGTACTACACTGCAGAGAACTTGCCAGCCCCACTTCAAGTAGGAAAAAAAAATCCTAAAAGACTGATTTGAGAGACTTCTTCTTTCAGCCTTGGACATTCATACATGTTTTTGTACTCTTGGCTCTTCATCCCAAAGTTTTCTTTGTGGGTCCAGTTCCTCTGTTCAACTTGCAAGCTCTGGCTTGCTCCTTTCTTTCAAGTAAACTCCCTTGTTTCCCTCTCACTTTAATAGTCTCCTTCCCTAAGCTCTGCTGAGTTTCACCACTCAGCCTTCCTGGAGGTTTGTGCCACCTGACAGGACCCTCCCTCATCCTTTCACCTGCCAGACTGACAAGCCCAATGACTCAATAGCCTTGGAAGGTACCACTTCTACTCTTGCCCAAGGCCAAAGAAAAGTCATGGACATAAGCTACATTCTGTATGCACTGAAATCTGTCATTCTTTTTATTAGTTAGTCCCAAACTAGAAAATTTAGAACAAATACTCTAGGATTTTCTCTAAACTAGCATATATGCATTATCTGTGGGCTTTGTTGTATCTACTATGTCTCAAACTTCATTTGCTCTTTGGATATTGCCTGAGTAAGTTTATCTACATCTTAAACACATTTTCAAAGTCCTTCTCCAGAGCTAGAGACCACTCAGGGGTATTGAATGAAAGGAAGACTAATCAACACCTTCATAAATCCCCATTTTAGGATTATACCTTTGGATTCCTTGGATTTGCACAGATGACTTGATAAAACTCAAATTTCAGGCATCAAAGGTGAATGAAAGGGAGAAAAAAATCCATAAATGGAAAATTATAAAGTAATGATAACTTCTTCTCTACCTCAGTAAGCATAATTAGAGAAGAAAGTAAGCTTCAGAAATTAGTTCAAAGACAGGCTTAAAGCATCTAGAAGTCAGTGTACTTCAAGTTTACTTAGATGTTTCTGACTATCCCACATGTAAGAAAAAAATTTAAAGAAAAATATTTCTCCCAGGATCTGTGGTTTCTCAAGAAAATCTCTGCCATACTATATAGAGTACCAATACATGTTACAAGCAAACAATTTTTAAAAATAAAGTTCCTGAAGAACAACGAAATGTTTATGACTATTTGCACTGCCTATGGGAAAGCGCCAGGAGACAGCAGCTGGGCAGGAGGCCAGCAGGGACTTCTGATACACATCTGGGCTTGTGTATAAACATGTTCTCCTTACAGTTTCCATTGTCTGCCCCAGCCCATTCCTTTGGAGTATTTGTTGTACTCATTCTTGTCTTATTTACCTTTCCATAATGACTTTTCAGTGCAGAGGCCATCTCTTATCCTTGAACATTGTTTGCAAAAAGGTGCCCCATCCCTACTGGGTCCTTTAAGCAGTACTGTAATACAAATAAAATCTCTAAAAATACCATTCTACTTCTCAAACTTACGTCACCTAAGGCCAGACAAAAGAAAACTGTATATCCTCCTTTCCTCCTTGCTCCCTAAAGGAATGCATCCTTTCTCAGCCGTAAAGTGAGCCTGGCAATTACTGTATGTGCATGTCTGTGTTCCTGTTTGGAGCACTATAATTGTTTTACAGTCCTGACTGTGATTATCCAGTACCCACCAGAAAATCCCAGTGCTTTGATCACAGGACTCCCTACCCAGACTCTGCAAATAATTCATCAGACAAGCGGGTTAAGCAGAAGGAAGATAAAGAGGAAACAAGAAACACAGTTGACATAAAGCTAAAAGGAAGGAAACAAAGAAAAAATGCAAAAAGGAAAAAAAATAGGCTGAAAATAAAAAAAGGGAGGAAACAGAAAAGAGAAATGAGGTGAGGCAGAGTTTAAGGAAACGTGCTTTTCTATCAGGACTAAACAGAGGTGAGTCTCTTAGGAGAATAAGGTACTTTTTATTTGCTGCTGTTCCCTGTCAGCCCCTCTAAGGGTCATTAATTTGTTCCCCTGCCCGGCTGCTCTACCATTAATGGTGCACAAGATATCCCTTATAGACAGTCCTCGTGCATTTGAGATGAAGGTAGTGAGATAGCAGAAGCAGGCACAAACAGCTTGCTCATTTGGGCAATAAAAAGACAGAGGGCTGGCAGTCAAACAGAGAACAGACAGGATATAGCAAATTACAGGGTTCTCCTTCCAGACTTTGCCATTAAGTGAATGTTTTCTGCAATGCATAGATGCCCTCTGGGCACACGACTTCTAACAATCACCATGGCTTGTTTGCTTCCTGAGCTAGGGATTTAGCTTTTTATACCATATCCTCTGTCTGGCACAGCTCCTACCACATGCAAGGAAAGTATTGATCTTCAATAATGTGAGTTTATCTGCAAGGTAATACTTGCAAGTAGTCCAAAACCATCTTTCCCTCTGTCCTGGCCCTGGAGATGGTGTTCAGTTTTTCCTGTAACTGGAGAGTAAACACTACATAGTTCAGGAAAATCTCAGCAAAAAGACTTGTATGTCCCTAAGAAACAAGCACACTGCTTTCTTGTCCATGTTTTATGAAATAGTGTTGTCAGGGATAAGTGGTCTGTACAGGAACCTGAGTCTTATGATTTGCTGCTGTGGGAGCTGCTGCAGCATCACTGTTTTTCATCCACTACGTGGTTTCATGCACAGGTTCTCCACTCCTGCCACAACTGTTTTATCTCAACTGCTATTGACCTTCCTCTATTTCTATTTAATATTTCTGCTCTCTTCTAAGTCCCTGCTTATCAGTTATTTAAAGGATAAGCCATAAAATACAACCAACCCAGCCACCATTATGGTTTTTCTAGGGTGTAAAGCCAGTGGTTGGATTTTCCAGTAATTCATGCAAAAACTTTAGAAAACAACTTAGAGGAAGTGTTGTCAACACACTACTTCCATTCCCAAATGTCAGTGGTTAGCGAATGCCATACTAAAGTGCACAATGTTCAACACAATTTCATCTGTCTCTGCACCAGTGCACGCAAAGCAACACTCCTGTAACATCCTGGCATGTTCTACATTGGCCAGCTCAAGGTTCCAGTTTAGAAATGCTTCACTCACATAAAAAGACAAAACATTTCTCATGATAGAGAGCAATTAAAGAATGGGGTGGCGTGGGGGAATCAGGGAATTGTTTCCCAGGGTGTCATATGAAGGGATGCAAGCCCTGCATGTGGGGTCACTGATGGCTGTGCAGATGTGTCATGGGAACTCGGACCCAGGACAGAATGATGCCAGAATTTCTGCAAGACTCTGCCTTCCCAAGGTGAATTCTGACTTGCATGATGTTAACCACTACATTCCACACATTATCTTTAACAGAAAATGCACCCTGGGCACTGTCTCACTAAAGAGGAGACAGTATCTCTAGTAGTTACACAGAAGGAATTGTTTCTGGCACATATGGGCAGAAGTTTTTATTTCATGTTTCTGAAAGGGAACCAAGAGTAGTTCTGCTTGTAGTACCTCCTGCATTCTGCAGTTAATTTGTCTAAATAACAGAAAGGTTGTTAAAATGTGTAAAGCAAAAGAGTTGCTATATGTAATCTCTCTTGACAGACATCCCTTGTAAAACTGATAAATTTGGCTGTGCTTGAGAGGAAACTAGTGAATAAAATATTCTGCTAAAATATCACAAAAATAATTATCAAAAATCTATTAAACGAGAGAGTGCAAACTGATTTTAGAGGCTTCCCCCACCACCTACACCAGCAGGAAATGAGGTAAGTCTGCACTACTACTTACCTTATATCTTTTTTTACATCCAGGAACAGGACAGGCAAAAGGTTTTTCATCCCCTCCATTCATGCACATTGAACTAAGGATAGCTTCAGAGCTGATAGCACTTTCTGTAGTCCAGGACTCATCACTGTCTGATTCTTCATAGTCTACTTCCTCTTCATCATATTCACTACCTAGAAAAGCAGGGTAGTCAGATAAAACAAGAATAAATAAGAGCACAGTAAGATAACCCATTCTGCATTTATTACATCAGCTACAATGACTTGTAATTTCCCCACTTTCGTCTTTTCTGGAAGACAGTTTTTTGTTAAATTTTATAACCCTATCTTTCTTGTAGTTATTTATTCCTTCATAAAGACACCAGTGGTTCTTTTTCTAATAACCAGGACAGACATTATTAATATATCTTCATAAACTGTTAACTGCACAGCACAGAAAGTTCAAAGGACTGATTTTAAAACGCAGTTTCATTGCTTCTCAAACACCAGGATCCTTCCGTCTTTCCCAGTGCCCTAACAGAAAATGTGCTCCCTCCCCTCCTCCAATTAAAGCTAATTTTAAGGCATTTCTTTATGCAATACAATACTGAAGAGTGTAATTCTACAGATCATAAACAGTGTAAAATAATATGTTGACAAGTCCTAATGCATTTACTAGCCCTTTGGAATTAATAGGAATTATAGCACAACATTAATAAGAATTATATTGTAGCAATTATAGTTGTGAAATTCATTCCCTCAGGTGTGGGTATAAATTGCATTGTGTGGCTGCCCTGAACAGACCGCATTATGTTCCAGATATGCTAAGACAGCCATCTGAGCAGCTGGTGCTGAGTTTATTTATTATTTTTAATTGCAATAACTATTAACAAAATCCTCTGAAGAAGTTAAATGTGAAATAAGAGAAATTAGAAAAGCAGAATTCCAACTGTAAAAATACAGTTGAAAAAAGAAAAGCAGGGGAGGGAAGAGCCGCAGCTGATTAAAAAGAAAATATATGCACAGAGGGAGAGAGAGGGAAAGCTGAGGGAAACTTCTGTGGTGTCAGCAGGAGGTGGTGCTGTGTTTCCCCTCCCCTTTCTTCTTTCCCTTTCCCAGCTCTGCTAAATTTTATCCTTTTTGCTGAAAGACAGTTTGGCTCCAAGTGCTGGAATAGCTCCTGCTATTAGAGACAGTTATGTGACACTTGCACGGCTCTTCCCTCATGTGCCCTTTCAGTGCAGGGCTCTGAGCAGCTCTACCCGCCGAGGGAAAATGCAGACAGATGCCTCATGGTACTTTAAAACATTCAGAATTCATAGGGAAAACCTATACTGTAAAGTATAATGGGTTTTTAGGGCTGTTTCTGCTTCTGCTGGAACTCCATACTTACCGCCCCTTTGGACTCCCCCTTCCCCAGCATTCCCAGTCAGCCTCAGCACTGAGTAACAACACGTGGCAACTGGTAGCTGCCAGCAGCCAGGACTCCTGAGCTTTGGTCAGGACAGATGTCAGGCTGTCCACGTTTCTTTCCTGTGGCTCCCATCTGTCCAGGATGGTGTGCAGATGAGGAAAGAGGGACAGTTTCCCACCAGCCACAACCGTTGACATGAGCGCACGCACAGGCCCTGCAGCACATCTGGAAAACTCTGCCCTGCTGACTGCAGCTCCTCATCCCACTCCGAATGAGCGTGAGCCAAAGAAAGCATTATTGACCTCCTAAAATATTTCTGAACTCTAGGAACAGTTAACCTAAAATGAAGTTAAGAGTTGTTATAGTTTAATTAACTAATAAAAAAATGGAGGCAAAACCACAACTCTGCTTCTACGATTTCCTGCCCTTGATTGTATCTTGATGGAAAAAATTCCTCAAGCTGTTCCTTTCAAACCTTTTAGCTCAGTGGGGTTTTTTTTTAAAGCAAATTAAACAGAAAACCCTATTGTAAATACACATATGCACTCCTAGGATGACAAAACATACAATTCTAAACACTGATACCAACAATTTCTGGCTTTATAATCCCCCCCCTTGTGAGCCCCCTTAGGAGCGTGTGATTTCCGCCCAAATAGGATTTTGTCCTCCTGAAGAAAACATCATTTGAAACTGTATAACATCTCTTAGGGACACCACTCCTTTTAGTGATGATAAGGAGTATGCTTTCGTAAAGCAACAATCAGTGCTCTTTAATAATATGCAATATGATGTATAAAATAAGAAATACACAGAACAGTGGGGAGAAGCTGCAGTCAGTACTATTAGGCATTTCCTTAGGTTTCCCTGATATTAAGGGGTGCCCTTTTAATTTTTCTAGTAATTTTGTATAGTAGGATCCAATTCTATAAAAAAGTTTGCCTGTACTTCAGTTAAAGGTAGATTCAGTGACAGAGAGATACAGAAGAGACCAAAATGTGTGTGTAAGCATCCATGAGACCACACCATCCTTATGGTTCCTCTTCATTGGTTTACCCTAACAAAAGTGCAAGATTTGGTCTAGTACACTCAAAACAGCTCTTTAACCAGTATAATCAAACGCTCCATTATCTTAAATTTTTAATTTCAGATGTCACTATAGATTTTGCAAATACAATGAGCTTTTTCATATGAATGACATATAAATATTTATTTATTGCACAAAACAGTAATACTAATGGTGCCGTATGGCTTCATATGAAGCTGGAACTGCTGTCTATCACTACTTTTATCTAACCACTGTTAGTTCTTACTGAACTCAATGCTTCTACACTCTTCAAAAAAATGAAAACTAGAAACCCCAAAATGTATTTGAAAGGATCTTGGTAGAGGGAAAATGCAAAAAAATTTATTACCTTGAAAAAAATTCATTAGCAATAAAAACTCAACCTTAAAATAATTATGTTGTTTCAGTTGTTATAGAAAAACAACACTGATTTAGTCATGCTTTTAACCGATTCTGCCTCAGAATTTAATTTCCTCCGTTGTCAGTGCCTAAGAGCAGCAACCCATGCGGTGCCTCACTGCCTGCGTGCAACACATCAGAGAGGGGGGGAAATAAAACAAGAGGGAAAACAAAAAGCACAACGCACAGGTTGGCGCTGCCATTATAAACAGCCCCTGGATGAGGTATTTTAATTAAGTGGTGCAGGGCTGAGCACGGTGGCTTTGTGAGGCCGTTCCCAGGCGGAGCAGGAGACGCTGGGCTCCATGTCAGGTGTACAAACTGCAACCCGAGCCAGCGCTGCCCGGGCTCTTGGGCAGCATTCCCAGGGACCAGCAGTGCGCCGAGGGGAAGTGCACAGCAGCCCACTTTGATCAAGATAGAGTTAGTTAATTGCTTGCCTTTTTTTTTTTTTTTTTTTTTTTTTTTTTTTTTACTTGGTTGGTGTTTCACAATTATATCTGTCAATATTTACTTTTTTAAAAGGGAAAAAAAAGAAATTAAGCGCCTTTGCATCTAACCTATGGCCTGCTCCGGGGTGTAACAACTGCATGACTTGGGCAGTGTTTTGCAGTAACCCTTCAGAGAGGTCCCAGAGAGCTGCCTCACTGAGCTCCACTTGGACACTGCCATGCTCATGGAAAACAGGATGCTCTGCTGGGGAACATGGCCCTCTGTGCACTGAGCTGAGCCATTCCTGTAGCATGTGAGCCAATGGCTTTACCCTTCCTCCTCACGCTTGGAAAACAGAATGAATGTTGTTCCCCTCCGCCCACCGAAAAATATCAGAACTAGGCTTCAGAAGTCTGATTAGCAAAAAAACCTCCCCCAAAACTCGACAGCACACAGTTCTCTAAGGCAAAGCATCTTCTCTATCTGGCTGATAGAGAAGCACATGCTTTCAGCAAGGCACTGTACAAATATACAATATTATTACCATAACTAAATACTAGTTTTACCATAGCAAAAAAACTGCTCTCTTCCTCTCTCCTCTGGCAATGCTGTTTCTGAGGCTTCTTGCTAGCTCATTGCTCTTGATCATAATATCCAATTTCATCATCTGGCTTTCATTCAGAGACCCTACACAGTTCTACCTTGGCCTAACCTAAACCACTGCTTTATTTTCCAAATAACTCAGTAACATCTTCTTAATACTGCACCCACCCTTGCATGCAATATTCCCTCAGTCCTGGCTCACGAAGCCATTTCCCCACTCCCCACTCCAGTGGCCTTGCAAAAAGACTCACTTCATTGTGCTACCCCCAGCAGATCAAAAAATGAAACAAAACAAAGGCAAGGAAAGAATGTTAGTTCAGCTTTTTTTTTTTTTTTTCCCCCTGCAATTTTCCATGCTGAGACAATGCCACTACTCCTTAAAGAGGAGGTGGATTCCACTAGGCACAACTCACACAGTATGCCATATTGGAGCCAGATATCACATAAAATTACCTGTTATGAGAAGCCACAAAACATGCTGGGTCACAAAGAGTTCCAGCAAGTTACTTCTCTTGTAATTTTCACAGTGCATTTGAACAACCCATCACAAAGAAGGAAGCTGTCTATGTCACAGCCAAAAGTAAGGACATGTACAAAAAGGATTATGATTACTACCTGCAGGTTAAGAAGCCTTTGTAGTTTGACAAAAAAGAAAAGCTGACCACAAAGACTTGGCTGTAACCCCTGCTGCCAGTTTTCCTATGAAAATCAGTGAGAATGTCACTTAATCTTACAGCAAAGATCTCACCTCTTCAATGCCTATCTACTACTTTTTCATTTTCCAGTAGATGACGTCAGTAATTTAAAGAGTTCAAAAATGGCTTGCAGGAAGCTGATTTATTTGACATTCTGTAACAGACAACATCCCAGCTACACTGCTGAAAATCTGGGGCCTTATCTTTTATATTTCTGGGGTTTATTCTGTATTCACACTACTGTAGCAAAGATAAATTCTGTCTTTTGCATGTGTGAATTCATTCAATGGTGAGATTTACAGAGGATTTTCCCCTGAACTTTAAATGAATCTTGGTTCTAGCAGGTGCACAGCATTTGTTGTTACATCACTTTTCAAATCTAAAGACTTCTCTGCTGTGTCTTTAAATATAAAAAAGACAAAGCTGATTAAAACCAGCACAAGCTGTGTGTACCATTTTAATGAGTAGGATCTATCTTGACCTCTGATCAAGAACATTATGAGTTCTTCCTTTCTCCTCCCATGAAGAAAAACAAACCCAAAACATCCTTGCCAATTATTTTTGTGACCAGAAAGCATACATTTAAGTGTACAATGAATAACTATGAGCAAATACCTTACTGCAGTGGGAACCAACACTGCTAGTGTCACTGAAAGTTCATGGTAATTCCAAGGATTTCTCATAAAAATTCAGCTTCACACTTTGTCCCGTGTGGGACTTGCAGTTTGTATTTCATAGAAACAGTTTTATGAGAGCACTTCTTATGTTAAGAATTTTGCATTCCCATATACTGCGACAGTTTCCTTGATAAAAAAGTGAATTATTAATATTATGTAAATTTTGGGTTAACACTAAAGCACATTTATGAATTTGTCAGACTTCTTCCCTCTGTGTCCAAGGATGCACACAGCAGGGACAATGTTCCTACAGCTCATACTCATTGCTGACATAAAGACATATCAAGTAGTTCAAAATGAAGTATTCTTCATTGATATAAAGAACAGGAAATAAATGATTGTGGCAATGAGATAAAAAAAACAGTCAAATAACAGCAGCCATGCAAGTCTTTAGTCTACAAGCTGTAGCAGGACTCTCTCAGGTGAGAGTTGGTATGGGTGGCACAGTGTACTGGCTCTGGAAATTCCAGCAACAAATGTCAGACACTGGATCACCCAGACACACTAAGCCATGGTCTTTGGTTGCTTGCTTGTCTTGGTGGGTGGGGAGAGGGGACTCAGATGACAGAAAGTGGTTTTCTGGCTTTGTAAAAAGTCCATTCAGAATAATTTCTTACATTTTCAAAAACACTTTTACTATTTATGTCCACAAAGATGATGCAGACACAACTGAAGAAAACCCGGAGAGGTTTAACAGAGCACTGTGCATTGCTACTGGCATTTTAGATAGCAAGTGCCATTCCTGTGTTTGGATTAAGCACCTAAATACAACAAGCATTAGGTTCACCTCAGTGAAGGCTGAAGCCTTTCTCCAGGACATGGGTAAAAAGCACGTGCAGTTGAGTTTTTTGCTGTTCTCCCAGTAAACATTCCTGATCACCATTTCTGGGCGAGGAGGGGCAATTCTGTTCTCAAGGCCAACTGCACGCTTGGGACTTTGCTGTCACTGGTGGGAGCTGATTGAGATGGCTATGGTTTGTCAAACAGGCACTTGCCAGGGCTGGCAGAGGCCTCCATGCCTCTTCATGATCACAACAGAGCCATCAAAAGAGCAATGATGACTGACTACTGCCTTGGCCCCATGCCAGGCGGGGTGGGGGCTCAGGGTTGTCCCTCTGGCCGCTGCCAGTGCTGAGCAGCGCATCCCGCGGGCTCTGGGGGCCGTGGCTGCCGCTGCCAGCAGCCTCCTCTTTCCCATGACACCAAGTCAAAGCAGGATTTGGCCAGAACAATGTCTTCTGGAGAAACCACCCTTCCTTTTCTCTTTTCCAGTCCTCTCCTAGCTCAGATCAAGTATCAAGCACTAAATAATGAGCTGTTAGGATGTATTACTGCTCAGAAGAACTAATTTTCTATTGTCTCTGGCTGAAGCAAGACTCAGCTAATGAATGAGCACCAAGAGAATTTCAAAAATGTACCTCATGTAATGATGTGAACATGGATTCAAATACAAAGAACAGTATGTTTTTTATCATTATTTTTAGGCACAAAGCACTTGAAAGCACTAGAGAAAATAAGTTAGGAAAAAAAACCCCACAAAAATCTTTTCTGTGCTTGTTTGCATCATCTGAAGAATAGCTTTCAGACAACACTTTCAGACCTCCACTGCTATACCAAAGGAGGGAACATTTAAGCATCTAGGCTTGTGGGTAGGTGTTTCTGGACATCCTCTCCCCTCTCTTCCAGTCAGGTGGCAACTGTAACTTGCAGAGTCACAGAAACAGTCCGAAAAGATCCTTCCCACAGCTATTTTGGAGAGCAGTACTTCAAACAGGATGAACCCACACATAGTTAAACATCCAGCACCCTGGTGTTTTAAACGACATGGTAGATGGGTCAATTCCAACATTTCACATCAACTGCAGTTCTAATTTCAGTGCTCTCAGTATAAGCTCATGCTGAATTTTAAGTGACTGAAAATGTATTCTGTTACAAGGTTTGGACTCACTTTGGAAAGCGTGAAAACACTTCTAAAGGTAAAACATAAATCTGAATATATTGTATTTTGGTACAGAATGATTTTGGCTGAGCTAACCTAAAATGCTGGATGTTAAGATAAAATGATAAAGGTACAAAATAAACATAAAGTTTTATATTTACAGTGCTATGAGTATGACATTAGTGCTATATATTCATTTTCACTTTTCAGTTCAGATCCCATGTGTAAACAGTTCTTTTCAGCAAAATGGAGAACCATTTACAAATGAGATCTGCTCTCCATTTTGGGCTACTAAAAACAGAACTAACACACTCAGGTTTAAAAAAAAGCAAAAAACCTCCTCCAGAACCAATACTGGGATTGGTAGAGCAGCTGGATTCTATCTGGCCTTAGGAGCAACTGTGTGCCATTTTCTTTCTTGATATATCTGTATCTTGATACTGGTATAGCAAAACACTCTTTAAAAGTAAAGCACTGTAAAACCTAATCCAAAGTTTATAAATCCGCTTGCACACCTATATAAGCAGATATGTTACAACTTATTGAATGTATAAATGCAAATAAAACATACATGTAATAAGATAAATAAAAAAAATCCCCCACTTCCAATTACTTGTGGAACAGCAACTAATCACAAAAACATGCATGTAAAGAACTGATTCTGGAAAAAAACAGTCAACTGATACCACGGCATGTGTTTTGTAGAGCAGGGCTCTCTGAGAATGCTGCAGAGGTGCTAAAGCAAATTGTTATAATGTCACTGCACAATGTGCTGTTGAGGTTTTATGGTCACACTGCGCCAATAGTCTCGGGAAGTTACTTTGCATTCTTATATAAACTTTTCCCCCCAATCCTGTTTTCCACAAAAAAGGGCTTTCAATAATGTACAATCTTGTGTTTATACATACTACAGGAAAAACATGATAAACCTAAGAACACAATCTCTACTTTAAACATATTTTAAAACTAGATTTCTGCAACTTCTTGTAAACAAGAATAAGCTGTTAAACACTCACCAAAAAAGAGCATAACCTTCCTGTAATTAAATGGCAGTGTTTTACATGGCACTTTTTAAAAATCATGAAAATAAAAAAAGTAAATAAATAAATCAGCCCAGCAGACCCCTCCCAATTTGAGGCTTAACCTGCAAAGTAATGTTACAGCAATAAAACCTATGCCAGCTGGACTCCTTTCTTTTTCTGGATTTGGCATGAGAAGCAAGAGCAGGTATATGTTTGAAGAAAAACAAAGTAGGACATTTTCCACCTTTAGTCACAGGATGTTAATTGAACTCTGGCAAATGTTTAAAGATATTCTCAAAATGTTCAAAAAAGAATTAAAACCAGTTGGGGCTGAGAAAAAGAAACAATCCATCCTTCCTCCCCTCCCTTCTCTCCCCTCAAACATCTGTTCCAAACTTATACTCCAAAAACCACAGTGAAGAACAGTCATAATTAATGTTATTTTGGCTTTTTAGTTTCTAGGCCTGCATTCCAAGGTTAGCAGTATAAAAATACTAGTTCAGGGCACTATTACTGTTCTTAAGGACTCTCCTGATGCATATAACAAAAAAGCAGTTTTTCTTTTCTCTTCTTTACCCCATTTTATAAAAAAAAAAAAAAAAAAAAAAAAAAAGAGAGAAGAAAAAAGAGGAATGGTACCAGGAAACAGTTCCATGTTGAAGATAAAGGATTACAATAAAAAGTACCTACATAAATGAACTACACTTTATGAAGCTATGAAAATACATTTGAGACATGTTTTATACATGCTTTACAGCTGTACAAAAGCTATCCAGCCACTTACAATGCAGGTCATAAAACTGCTAATGCACACAGGTCCCTCCCCACCCCGGCTGCCGTGCCTTTGCCTTCTCCAGCGTGCAAATCCTGCACGGCTGCTCTGAGCTCCCCACAGGCACTGCTGTCATTGTGCAGGTACAGCCTGCACTATGCAAGGAGTGCTGCTGCTTTCTGCAGGATCTGGCTAGGCAGGGATTTCCAAGATGTTCTTGGGCCTCCTTATGTCCTCGTGGGTGAATGGGCTGCAGCATGCGTGTCAGCCCCGGCTCAGCGCATGGAGAACAGGGGCTGTAGAGGTGCAAGACAACTTTGTGCTTTTCCAGCAGCTTTGGGCTGAGGAAATGTCACGTTTACGGGGCCCAAGAGGGCTGGCTACACATCCCTGACCAGCAACAAGGGAGGCAATGGCAGATTCTCCACTTCAATGCATTGAAGGGCTGGGAGCATTTAATCTGCATTAATATACTCTCTTTGCCTGCTTTTGAAGCTCTGACCATTTAGATTTAAGAAACACCATCAGCATGATTTGAGAGCTAGTTCTAAGAATCAGAATTACCAGTAAGGGCTAATATGGTTGTCAACTACTGAACAAGATTTTTGTGACTTTTATCATTTTAACTACACAAAAAACCTACAGGAAAGATCTGTTATGTTTTCTATTAATCCTACTTTGTGTTTCTCAGAAAGAAATTAACTCAAGCATAAGAACACATTTAGTGGGGAGTCATGTCTCCTCTCTAATTTTTAAAGACAAAGATACTGATAAAATAAAATGTGCACTGTGCCTGTTATGCTGTCACAAAGCTTTCTTTGAGACTATCATTGTTTCAATCAGGTCTACAAAATGTATGTTAGCAGGTGTGAGCTGTTTCAGGTGACATATCACTGGGCTGAAATCAAAGTACTTTTCAAATTGCTATTTTCCATTGCTCCTTGACTTCTTGTATCCTTTGACATTAGAGGCAGAAGTGTTCAGAAGTTGTTGTGAATGGCACTGGCTGACTATATATGGAAAAACCTTTCAAGAGGGAGATCATGCTAACAAGGACAAAGCAACAACCCTCCTCCTCAGCAAGAATTAGGGTGGTGTCTTCCACCTGCCAGGCCATAAGCTAAAAAGACAAGAGGATCTTGTGGTTTTAGGGGTCAGCAAATGTTTCATGCTTTTTAGTTCACTTGGAAATACACAAAAGCTACAAAGAACTCTGTTTTTCCTAAAATGTTACATAATTTTGAGGATCTTGTACTGGCTAACATCACCTCATGATACACCATTTCCTCTGTGAAATAAACCTCTCTGGGCTATAAGTCATTGAGTGTGAAGTAGTATGTTAGTCCTTTCTTTTTATTACTTCTGATTTGCTTTGGCCATAATACAAGCAAAACTCAAACATTTGCTTAAGTTTCATCATCTTCTGCACACTGAAGTGCTGCCTAAATAAGTCTGTTTCTTTTTTTTTTTTTTTTTTTTTTTTTTGCTAAACCACAACACTGCTGTCAGTGTGCAGACACATAGCACTTGGTGGACTTTGAGTAATTTTTTCAGTCCTCGAGGTACTACAGTGGTACAGATAAATCCCATTTAATGTCACAGTGTAATATATATATATATATACACACACACACACAATTTAAATAAACACCCAAAAGCTCCATGTGGCCACTACTGTTCCTAACTTGGAGAAAAACATTTTGTGTTTTTCAGCTAGGATTTTTCAAGATAATTAGCAGATTACTTACAAAGCTAAATAGTAAATAAATAAATTTTAAAAAAATCCTACCAAAATTTGGCCCTTGCAGTATAAACACACAAACATGAATGCCATCATTGTTACCCAGAACTGCTGAAGTAACTTTTTGAGTGTCACACTATCCCTATGTTAAACCAGTCACAGCCACAAGCTGTGAAAGGCAAACACAACGTGCTTTCTACAAAATGTGTATTTTTTACACATTTGGAGGAAGGTAGGTCTATCTGTGATGGGTGTACTTGTACACAAAAATCTCTATCCTATCACAAATTAACACAGAGAATCTTTAATTTTAAGCTTATTATACATTTTTTGTTCTTGACCCTGTTAAAAATGGTTTGCCAGTGTAGACTACTACGATGGGGATTATAAAACAGTTCCTGTGCTTGGAAGTACTTTAAATCTACAAGCCATGTTTCTATTGCTGCTTTGTAGCTCAAAACCCAAAACTAGTGATGATTTTATGAGTTGCTGTAGTCTAGACAACTCGGTTACTTTTCAATTAAATTGTTCCTTGGGGAGACTACTGTGAAAATTCCCATACAATTAATTACAGGTATGTGCAATTAAAATACAATTCTACAGCACAGTAGCTTTACAATTGCTGGTGCAATTTATGCCTGTATCAAACAAGAATGCTCTGAAGGGGCTGGGAAGACAAAGTACAACACACAGGAGATTACATGTAAAGCTACCAGTAGTGAATGAGATGAAATAAAAGATAGTGTTAAATTTTTGTGTGCCATTTCCTCTGGTAAGATTCAGAATTCTACTAGAAAGCACAAAACCTGACAACTGACCTAATCTTCCTAGACCATATTTTTATAGAAAACTGGGCTCAACACATTTTTACTGTCAAGTTAAAGGGCAAATCAGAAATTTAACCGAATTATATGAAAATGTACCCATGAAGCAGGAAAATGAAGAAAAACAGAAAATGCAGCAAAAAATTGGGAGGAATCATGATTTTAAAAAGTCAACATGCATTTCCCTTCAGAGCAAAGCCCCATTTTTCCCCACTGGTTATTTTCATATTAGTCTTACTCTATATACACTTAAAAATGTCATTTTAACTTTAAATGCAATTTAAATGGTTAGAAGCACCACTTTCAAATAATATCATTTTGTGAATATAGTATAGGCCTTTTTGTACTTAAGTTATAAATTAGTTTAGGATGGAGTTAAACAAAGGACTAAGAAGGGGAGGTTATCAGAGTACATATCTTTGTGCAAACCACAGAAAAGATTAGTTCCAGGAGAATCTCCATAATTTTTCTCTGTCCAAACAAGTTTACAGGCTAGGATCAGTGGAAACACCAAACCTCTGAAAAATTAAGACACTCATGGGTCATTTCAGCTTCTCTTGCACAGCCTTACAGAAATCCTCCAGCATCTGTACCCCAAAGCTACAGGAATGTGAAGAACTGTAGTCATGGACTTGCAGCCTGTAGTCCTTGCAGCCTTAACCAACACTCCTCATCCACCTGGTCCACGTGCACTGAAAGAGGTGGACTTTGAGGGGTCTCAAACACTCTGTAAAACAAACCAGATCCCTTCTGTAAGGCAAACAGAGCTGGGGTTTGTGAGTCCTCACGACTCCGGTTTTGCCTAGGAGATTAAAAAAAGATACCGGGACCTCCCTTGTATGAGACACAGCCATCAGTGTGGGACAACTCCCATCCTTCCTCCTTTTAGGGTTCAGCCAAACTGCAGAGCAGGTCCCCAGGTAACTGCACAGCTAGAGGTCAAAATACTTGCAGGTTTGACCAAATTAATGTCTTGGTCTTCAGGATAATTCCAAGCTGTTTGGTTTGGAGATACAAGTTAGTCCAAGATATGACAACACTGTTGCTGTGCCTACAATATGGAATTATCTCTGCTCTCCAGATCCTCCAAAACTGAGTCTCAGCATGCTCTGGAAATGTAATTCTTTTGGTTTGCTTTAGTCACTGAGTAACCAGGTTAATACAGAGTCTTGTCTCTCTAAGGGAGCCAGACAGTTACCTGACAGCTGATGACTTAGGAAAGAACAAAAATCCATTTCTGAAGCACTTAGCCAAGCACAGTGATGAACACTTAAACATTTTTCACTTTGGATTACTGAAGAAAGAGCTAAATATGTAGAAGTTTACAGCCTGGCTCCCTAAAATTGGAATGTGACGTGTAGCTCTGAAAAAAACATCTTTTAGCTGTGGGAACAAATCCCACCTGTTCTAAGAAAGCCCCTATAGGAAATAATTGGACTTTTACTTACTATTTTCTATTGTTATTAGAAACCTTTTATTAGAGCTTTATTCCTTAAGGTAGAAACTGGACACTCCTAGAGATTTCTCTTATTATTCCTGCTTAGTCATGACCTCAGCCAAAAGCTCATGCTAAAATCTCGTACTATATCTAAGCACACACATACATTATAGTTAAGTCATATATTGATCAACTGTTATGCACAATGTCATTCATTATTTTTTTCATTATTTTTTACAAGAACACCCATAAGGCTCTGTTAAAATAGGTGCCTCAGACTGCTAAATGCTGGGGCAATTATACATACAATATTAGTTAGTGTGCAGGATTAATATATGGCCCCAAACCTGAAATTAGATGGGACCATTTTGGCTCCAGTAAAAGAAGTTCTCTTCTGTCATCTACAGAGAAATGTGAAAACCTGGCAACAGTGAAGCATCTCAGAAGGAAATTTTGTCAGGGACCACAATTCAGTTTTCCACAAGATATTTTAACATAGGTTTTTTCCATAACTTGAAGGTTTGAAATACCAAATGTATTCAAACATTCATTATGTTGGAAAACTTAATTTGGTCTTCATTTTAGGAAGTATGGCTTATTTATTTGCCCATAGTGTTTATCCAAGAGTGAGTCCATATATCTAATTTTTAATAAAAACATAGCATAAAAGTTCTTCAGACTCTGAACAGGCAATTAAACAAGTGGAAAGTTCTGAACAAGTAATGAGATGGTTCCTCTGACATCTGAAAGTCTGTTTTTTTCAACCAAGCAACAGAGCTTGGTTGATTCGTGCTTTACTATGCTGGACACCCCGTAAGTCAAATACACAAAAATGTAACACTCTCAGCCCACTTCTCAGGAACAATTTAATAGAACAGCCCTGGGATTTGATTTAATATTTCTACTTTTCATTATTTTTTCAATTACATCTGCATGACACTAGGCTACTTTAACATAAAGTGTAATAATTAAATTTCAGCATTTACAGTACGCTAACATAGGTGAAGAATTTTTGAAGTGAATGGCTAAAGCTGGGTTTTTGTGACTACATAAATTCTCGAGCTTGCAACTCTGCAAGTGGTGATTACTCCATTCCAGTCTGACAAAGCACTTGTTATGTGCTCCAAGTCAGGCAGCATTTACCTTTCTTAGTATTGGGTGCTAAACATTAATCATGTGCTTCAAGCACACGTGACTTCAATTTGTAGCGTAATTTCCAAAATGCCATTGATGTGTACTTGTTTCCACTTATTTGTCCTCCCTAGTCTAATTTCAAGGTCCCTTAAGATCTAATCAAGGAATATTTTGCTGTGCAAAATAATAAGCCCACCACAAAAGTGCAGTATCTCTCTAGCTGTAGCAACATTTAGTAAATCTTCATTGCCCAATGAGAAAGCTGTTGCAGATTATCGACTGAATAGCAGATTTGGTTCATAGTCTGCTCTGATTAAACCTAACATGGAGTTCAGAAATGCCACCTGCTGACAGCAGCCAAACAGATTCTGCTATAAATAGCAGTTCTGCAACTAATTCAGCTTAATTCAGCTACATATTAATAGCATATCCATCAACACAAACAGTTTTGGGCACCTAACTCTTCCTGTAAGCCTTCAATTAATTTGTGGGGGGAACACCCCTGTTATTTTACATTTCTGCTGTTCACTCTAAACTCAAAAAGTAGTTCAGATGAGCAGATCTCTTTTTCTTGCTGGATTCTGTTTGATGTGCTGTTCCAGCACTCTGTGCAACAGCTGTTTGTGCCCTATGATTACTTCATTGTTGAAAGCCTGACATCTACTGAAATGTTAGCTGCTTTGATACCTATGAAGAGGAATGAGCTTTTACATTACAACAACGCATTTTTTAAACAACTTGAAGTAAAAAAATTAAACACACATTTAGAATCTAAACCGTATTAGTTTCCAGCAAATGCCTGTTACTCTATGTCAATGCCCAATTCCAAAGGCTGGTTACTATTGTGGTTTTGGTTGCTATTACTAGCAAACAATGGGTGGTTTTCTTTCAGCTTTTGCATTCTTGGAAGAGAAAAGAGAACAGATTCAGGAGGAGGCCCGTGGGATTCCTCCATGAGTTATCCTTGAAGGCAAATGCTACATAGCAGAATTACAGGAATGATATTTCATGTCACTGAGACAACATGACAGTACATGAGATAACCAGGTTTATTGGAAAAGTCACCAACTGCTACACAGTGTTTTGCTTCTCAAAATCAAAGCTTCCACAACAGACAGCTCCTTAATGGACCAGAAGAAAGGCAAATCCTTATGGATGAATTTTTGAGTCCCAACTGCCTTTGGTGGGTAGAGAAAGGAGCTTCTTTGTTGTAATATGCAGACTTTCCTCCCCTGTAAATGAGTCACCCAAAGAGGGAACAATGATGCTCTAAATTATTTCATCAGTAGCATGAACACTTGTTAACACAGAAGAAAGCTGTAATTTTTTTGTCACTGTTTTGCCAGTAGTAGCATTTGAATCCTGAACAAAATCCATCTGAATCAGAGAAGATATGAAGGTCTGAGTTTTAAGGATCTATTAATTTTATTGAGTAAAAACTTATATGTACCTTTTAGAAAATATTCAGCCTTAGAAGATATTCCCTAATGATGTAAATGGGATAAGAATCTCTTTCATTTAGTTACCTAAATTTTAATCAAACACAAATAGATTTTCAATTATTGCAAACATTTAAGAATGCAATCACTCCAGGTATAAAAATACTCTTAAATACATCAGCTCTGAAAATAAGACACTAGGGGAAGACTGATTTAAAAAAAAAAAAAAAAGATTGAAAATTAATTGAATTTCACTTCCTTTTTTACAAAATGATATATTATATTAAGTCATGTTTCACCACTAGTATGATTTATTAGACAAAAATTGGCCCATTTCACATAGTGTGTTCTGACTGACATAGTGCAGCTTTCGGGCTACTGACAAAGCTACAAAGCAATCTTGATTTCAGTTTTAGAATATGATCCATATATCTACAAAACTACTTGTTTATTATAAGTCTACTAAAGCATCATTCAGATAGTATCCTCAGATGGTAAAGGTAGTAATTTCTATATCAACAGTAATAATTTGATAGCCTCAGTAATATATTTTTCAAGTCTCATAACATTATTTTGCAGAATTTTTAGGCATATTTGATATAAATATCACTGGTTAGAGCTTAGAATACTTAAAGGTTAAGACAAATCCTACAAAGGCTTATTTTTACTCCAGATTAAAATGATTTATTACTTTCAAGTTTTACCAGAAAGGAAAAAAAAATAATTGAAAAGTTAGGTATTTTCTGTGGGTAGAAAATGGGGTCACGTTCATAAACACTGAGACTGGACTGGTGGAAATTTCAAGGAAGTCTGACATATTTATGAAAGGTAAAAACTTGCAAATGCAATCAATCAAAAAATGACTGAACAAATATGACTCCCCAGAAAGGCATTTATCCTAATTAATAAGACAAACCAATAGTTAGTCACCTACTCAAATGACAGCTGTAAATCAAAATGGGACTTGCCAGTTCTCTTACGGGGTTAGCCTATGACCACCCATGAAAACTGCACTCTTTCAACTCCTTCCCAAGTGCAAGGGCTGAGAAATGGCCACAGCTGTTCCAGGCAACCACAGCATCCTCAGCACTTTGTGCCAGGACTGGCTGCCATCCACTGCCCCAAATGATCAGGCAGTAAATAGGTCTATAAACCTATTAAAACTGCATAAATGTTATAACTTGTAATCTATTAAAATAAAAAATAAACAGGAAAGGATGTCTGAGAGCCAGCTTCTTCAGAGCAAAATGAAATGCTAAGTTAGAGGTTTTCAAGTACTCCAGCACTTTTTTTTTTTCCTTTTTTTTTTTTTTTTTTGTGTCTGTGTGTGGGGAAAGGTGGGAGGGCACAAGACTTAGGGTTGATCTATTAAAAAGCCAGTTGGTGGTATTAAACTCTTGCTTTAGAATTTATAGGAAGGCCAAAACTTCACTCCAGGCTGAAATTTACTAATCCAGGTCTGGAATAGTTAAAAAAAAAAAAAAAAAGTCATAAATATAAAGGAAAATAATAAACACAAAACAGTGGTTTCAGATGATTTTTGGCATTTCTTCAATGCAGAAGTGGCTTTATTTTCTATTATTTTTAGTCTGAGATTTATCACTATGAATTACTTTTCTAACTAAAATTGGGAACAGGTTATTTTAATAATTAATTCCAGTAAGTTACTATCACTGGATGTCTCTTAAAGCTTTTCAGTATGAAGAGATATAATAGCTTCCAAAGGAATGTCAATGCTCTGACTTACACTGAAAAGCCAAGAAGTTAGGGGTGGAAATTTCTTCTGTGAGCCACACAGATGTTTGAAAACAGTCAAAAAATTAACAACGTATGTTAAGGATTCAATGCCAGCCCCACTTTTATCCATAACTAGACTTCATTAGTTTTGTGGGTTTAAAATTGACATTTAAAAATAAAAGCAACATAAGTTTTTGTGACTTAATTGAATGCTCCTTAAATAAAGAGATATTTCAGTATTTGCAGACTGCTAACATCTTTCCAAAATAAGCTGTGTGCTGGTGCTACTTTGCTCTATTTCCCTATCACCCTAAGGAGCCTTTATTCCTGATGGAAGCTATTTCTTTTGCTAAATCCTGCCTGTGAACTCTAACAAGACCATTTAAGCCCTACTAAACAAAGTCTCCTGGGAGGTACTATTGTTAAAATAAAAAACTGGAGCAATTTTTTTAAGTGAACTTTCTGCAACCATTAGAGGATGCAGGTCTTAAGAAGAAGAGAATACTTGTTACAGGAGAGGGAACAAAAAGCCAGATGTAAGCAGAGAGCATATGCCAGCCACCCCGAGGGAACAGAGAGGAGGTATAGAAAATTAACTGCTGCGTTTCTCCTTCCCACCAAACCCACAAACAGGCCATTTCAGGGGCCTAACACATCCAGAATCTGAAGAGAAATACTTGTCTACCTCATTACCTGAGAAGAGCCTTAAAGGGCACGCTTCTTTGCTGAATATTTCTGCTTCCCTATGAATAATCTCCTGTACCAAGAAGCAGGAGGTGCTTACGTGTGCACATGCAACATTCGCAGCATCGATGTCTGTCAGTCTGGACGCTGCTCAGCTCTGTCTGAGAACAAGGCCCCACAGTCTTTTGGCACAGATTTTTACTGTAAAACTTAACAAACTCTCTCTGCAGCCAAAACACCTTGAACCACTTCTTAACAGGTTGCCCAAGCTAGGTGGGTTTGAGTCTGGTCAATACATAGATGAGAGATCATTATATGAAATTGCACTTTGCTGAAAACTTACATCAGTAGCTTAAAACCATCGGGAAGCGGCGAGACATCGCTGTGAGGACATGCACCAACGTGACTGGGATCCAGGCAGCTCCTGCCTTCACCCAAGCCAAGACTAACACCCCTGGGAAAGCCAAGATGAGCAGCATACCAAAAGGGAGGACAGTTCATGGAAAAGGGGACTCAAAGGATTAGTGTGGCTTTCGCCTTCTGCACTGAGTAAGAATGACAAGAAGACCTATGTGACAGACACTCTCTGCCGAGGAATATGTGTATTTGTATGCCACCTCACCAGCCTGGAGGGCACGATTCCTCTCTGGAATCTGAAGTGGCACCATGTGCAGTGACAGTAATGCCAGACACACTGCTGAGCCCTCACAGACTATCCAACAACTGAGATAGGAGATAATAAAAGGGAAACAGCCATTCTCAGAATTTCATGAATGAATTGGGTCAAAGCAATCCTATTTTATTTTTGACAAAACATGGGTCTAAAGGAGAATGAGGATAAGGATTATATTTGGATTATAACAAATTCCAGGCATAAGGCAATCTAAGGGAAAATAGCCTCTTGGTTTTCTCAAGTTACCACAACATACACGTTCACCTGCATTCAAAGACGAAAAAACAAGAGTTTTCTTGGAGTACAGATCAAACAGGACTGCACGGAAGGAATACAGCAATACTCTTCATTCCCACTGGATGCAGTGGAGGGAATGCCTGCAGGGCTTGAAAGCTGTGTAGCACTGTGAGGCTGAAATGTAGGACAATTTTTACATACTCCAAAGTTGTTTCCCTGAAACAGATTTGCTAGTTGGCTGCCATATATACTTGAGGGAAGAAGAGTTGCATTGGCCAATAAAAGACATGTAAGCTGCATGTCTGAAGTTAGTCTGCAACCCTTACAGGGCTGCCTCTCCAGGCACTGCACCCACAGAAACTCAGCCATGGCATGACTCTGAGCGCCTCATCTATCCAAGTTAGAAAAAATCCCACACCAAGTAAACACTGGGAAAAAAAACCTGTAGCTTATCAGAAAAAGCTCAATGCTTTAGGTCCAGAAGAACTTTTAGGATGAGAAAAATGGAAATTCTGGGCTGAGGCTGCTGAAATGCAGTGCAGTTAATAGCAAATATTAAAAAAAGTCTTAAAGAAAGAATGTATGTTCTTTGCTACTAGGATGTTACAAACCTTAACTTTGGAACATGGGGCCAAAAGGGAACTTGGAACAGAGGGTGCAGAAAGTGGAAGCTGGTATTATTTATAAGCTGGCAGGCAGGACTTGCAGAAATGCAGCCATAGAAAGCTGATTCTCTTAACTGCAGGTAAAACAACATTCTGACTAACTTTAAAAGTTTGGAAAATACATAAATAGTACAAGTATTTTGGTAGACAGATGCTGACTTTTTCTTTAGTATTTGATGGAACATGTTTCAAAGAGTACATTGCTAGCCAATACTGCTGATGGATGCGCAACGTTATACTACCTGACCACATCATGAATTAGCCTTCCCAGGAGGAGCTGTACAAAAAGTAAACAAAAGAAAGAAGAAACTCCTTGCCATCTGTAGGATGTCAAGGAAATGAATTCGTTTGTTTCAACCAAGAGATAATTAAGAAAATGTAAAATTTTCTGTATTACATCAGGACTTTATTGTTTAGCTTTTCTCAATGTGCTTCCCTTTTTCATAACCAGGGACATACTGAACAACCACTTCATTTAACAACTTGCAGACAGAACATCTCACAACTGCTAAATCTCTTCCATTTAATCATTAATACTAAGACATGAAATAGCCTATATAAAAACATGTGGCATAACAGTTTTTCAGTGCTGTGATGCTCATGTGATTTCCTGCTAAGGAGAATATATTGAACGTATTTATGACAGAATACAACAGCCCTATTATATGCATTTGGCTTTTTAGAAGAAAATACTGGTATTTAGTCTGAACACTACTAGAATTATTTGACAAGATCTCTACTTAAAAAGTAAATCAGACTGACTTAGGCCAAGAGATCTGGTTCAGGATAGCAAGCAATTTTCAGTTACTCTAATGAGGGCAAAAAAATTTCCAGGACTTTTATACCCTGGAAAATCACTGGAATATTAGCTTTTGAAGGAAATATAGATCCCTTTTTTCATTTATTTCTTTTCATGAACTTTGTTTCTTGAAAGTCATTGATGACATGATGACAGCAGTAGAACATTCCTCTCTGACTACTTACTATAAATTCCACTTTCCCCCCACCAAAAAAAATAAAGGGAGCGGGGAGGCAGGGAGGGAAATGGGGTAGGGGGAAGATACTGACCACTTCTTAAAAATCTTTTAACTGACACTATATCATAGGCAGAGCTCTCCTGCTGATACATAAGAGGTCCTTTGCACATTTGGCATTTCTGGAAAGGTTAGTTTCTTCACATAATAATTTCAGCTGCAGCATTTAAAGTCAGTGTCCTCTGCATTAGCAAAGAATTTGGAAACAAATGCCCAAACACATTTTAAGGACTGCAGACCAAATGTAAAATACCACAAAGCTTTTCTGTTCTATTTTTCAGGGCACTTCTTACCAATGTCTCAGTATGTCTCCTGTTCTGCAAATGCCACATAGCAAAGGTGTTCCCTTTATTTGGGATGAATTAAAGAGTGGGTACTTACCTGTAGGTGTACTACTGCGAAACGAAGAGGAGGGAGTGATTGGAGGGGTGACTGGAGGAGTAAGGCTTCCACTGCTGTGGCGAGGTGGAGTAGATACATTCCCACGGGACACTGTGCTTGACAAAGTCAAAGAGAGTTTCGGCTGAATCTTTTTCTTCAAAGACTCCTGCTCACGTCGAGCTGCATCAGTCATAAATCTAGAACAAGGACAAACATGAGGATGAGAGCTTTGAACCACTGTCCACCAGCAAGCTTCAAGTGAAGATAAAATATCTTTTGCCCTTAGTGATCGAATGGAGTTTCAAACATGACAAGTTCCTCTGCAACACACAAATTTACAGAATACAAACTTCTCCATCAACAGCTTTATGTGTTCAACATCTGGGCCATTTCCTTCTGATTTCAATACAACCTATATTAGATACTTGCATCATAGTGCAAACACACAAGTTTTTAAAGTCCAACCAGACCTCAGCATTACAAACAATAATATAACGATTGTACTCAGTACTTTACAGTAACTACATTCAATCAGTCTGTGAAAAAGTAGCTGAGAAAAATGTTAGCAACAAATGACCTTCAATCTGAAGGTCAAAGGGATAGAATTAATTATTTTGTGTAGATACATAATTTTCAATAGGATAATCACATCCTTTTACTAAGGGTTTTAAACGTTGCCTGGCATAAAAGATGTCTAATTAAATTTCAGTTCCTAAAACTGAAGTTCCCAGCTCCTGAAAACCAAATGAGGTCTTTCTGTAGAGCTCTGGTACAGGCTGCTGAAGGCCTAGTGCAACTCAAGGTTCATCTCTGTGGGGTGCTGAGAGGGAGTCCCACCAGCATGGTGCAAGGTGTGCACCAGCAGTGTTGTACTTCCAGCAGTGCAATTTTTTGCATGGGATAGCTCATCTGGAATAAAACGTGCTTTTTTTCATTTTTATTCTGATTTTGTTCAAAAGGGAACAATTGAAGTGAAAAAGACCACTTTTATTCCACAAAGAGATACATATACATATACACAAAGAGTTACACCAGAAGACCTGATGCTGCTTTATGCTGACATTCAAAGCATTGCTGCTGGCACCTGTATGAACTCTCACTTGAAAAGACTAGGGTTCCCCCACAAGAGGATCTCTGCAATCAGATTTCATGACTTAGCATTCGAGAGACATTTGAATCCTTTGTCTTTGCCCTCCACTACACATGGATATACATTAATAATTATGGATATCTTGAAGGATTCCTAAGACAGGCTAAAGTAAATCACCTTGTCAGTACAGCCCTCTGTCCTTGAGGCTGAAGTACAAACTACACCTGCCAGTGAATAAAAACAATACACACTAACACATCATACAGAATAAAAAGTCAAGTTAAACCCAGGCATTTGTTTGACCATAGTCTCAAAACACTATGACATAAAATTTTAGGTAACATTAGAGCAATAAAGATGCATCCTGTCTGTCCATACCACGAAGCCATTAGTAAGTCGATCTTTTCCATGATAAGTAACATCAACACACAGGCATTAATAAACAGGTATGTGACATGACAGCTTATCTTCTTTGTACTGAGACAATAATACATCATGTCAAGCCCAGATGTGGCATTTTTATGAAGTTAATATTTTAAATGCAGATATCCATAGTAACAGTTGAGTGTTAAATTTCTCTTCTTCAACCAAGGGTACAGATGATATTGATGAAACAGTCCTCAAATGGAAGTTTAAATTTCATTCAAGAAAATATAAGTAAAAGGATCTTAATAAAGTGGTCATTCAGTACACATTTTCTTTTCTCTAACTAGGAAATGTCCAATTCACTATTTTTGCAATTTGTACTATGATGTATGCTTGCTTCTGGATGGGAAGCCTTATTCCTTAAGAAAATGTTATGGTAACATTATAAATCCTTGAAAACTTGGAAGATAACTTCAACTGTGAGACATTAAAAGCAGGAGCATGAAAGTTGCTCTTTAGTAAACTCAGCCACAAATAACAATGTTAAAATAATATTGAGTTATAACCACTCTGGTTGAAGTCCATAAAAATCAGGAAAATGTGAAGTTATAACTGAAACTTCTCCCTGTCCTCTTAACTCGTTCCCATTTGGGCTAAGCATGTAAAGTATATTCCAAAATGTCATTTGTTGTCTACACTGTGAACCTGAGAGAAATGGAAGGCAGAGCCTGTTGAGAAGTTCAGTTTCCAATATCTCACGTATGGAATTAACCTTTCCAGATCCAAATAGTCTCATACATGTTTGCTGAAGCACTGGGAGTTCTATAGGTTTGAAAATGAAATTTGTCTAAATGGATTAAAAGAAAACATTTTTCAGTATTTTAACTGAAATGCAGTATTATACATGTGTCTGACTATGGCAGTGTTCTTCAAAGCTTAAGCATTGTAATGATGGCTATAGAATGATACTTCCAAATAAGTCTAATTTTCATGTTGAAAGTATATTATGGTTGCAAAATCAAGGTTTCACAAATGACGTACTGGAATTAGGGTTGAATACTGGTCTCCAAATTACATGCCTGCATACAATTTTCCCTGCCTCATTTAAATGCACAAGATGTCTGAGAAACAGGAAATTAACTGTAACTAAAAAAGGCTGCAGTAAGACCACTTAGGTTAAATCCCATCTTCTTGATAGTCTGTCACACCATCTTCAGATCCATCTCTTTGCTGAGCAAAGCTACCTCCGCTATTTTCAAATTATAATCTACATAAACCTGCCCCTCTGGTTCCACCACTGGGCACATTTCAGTCATCTTTTCTGTTGCCTACGATTTTGTTTACACCTCATAATCCTCTCTCCCTCAAACCAATACATCAGGGATGCAGAGAAACAAGGAGGATCATTCAGCTCCCAGCCATTCATTGACCCTGTTTTGAAAAGCATGGGGTTTGTGTGCTTTCTTGCCAACAGTTCATAACATCAGGCAGGAGCAAACTCTTTCTAAAGAAATCTCTTCTACACGCATTTTTTCTTTCCTCACCCTTTCAGCCTTCCTAATTATTCAACTCCCTGCTCCAAAAACCATAGGTGCAGTGATTTCTGAATCAAGTGCTTGAAGCAGCTTTAATAAACACAAGCAATATATAGTNTGGAAAATTTCAGCCCAAACAGACGAATGCTGGCAACACAAGCAAATGAAACAGTCTTATAATGGAAAGTGTTGCGCAACCTTTCATATAGGTGGCAATATAATACAAACAGTGTTAGCTGTGGTTACCAACACAAAAAGTCACAAAAACCAGAGGTTATGCTCAAATTCAAAACAAGCATATTCAAATCAAACTTTTTCTAGAATTTCTAAGACTTGTCACCCCCAAAAGCTTTGGAGTCAAGAATGAGCAGAGCACAGTCTAAGAGATTTCCTTGTGCTGTTAGCATGCACTGCTTCATGATCATGCCCCAGTGTGACTCACATGATGGTGTCAGAGTTAGTTTATCATAAAACCTATGCTACACAAAATGATAAGGCAGTCAAGAGCTCTGGACTCACACACCCAGACTGAAGGTAAGGGTTATAAAAATGAGCTGCAGGTAAACTGAAAAACAAAAAAAGAACCCAGGTTACACTTCAGAATGTATATTCCTAGTAGTTTGCATCAGAGCATGAAGTACCCTTTCCTCTTCTTCCTCACTGCTAAATCATGCTGATGCAGGAAGTCAGCTGCTGGGGCCAGCTCTGTTTCCACGTTCACAGACATTTACGCTGACAGTGAAGAAGGTCCATCACAGCCACCTGGTTGGATTTGAATATTAATTTGCTACATTTAGTTTCTTCATGATCTAGTCTCTAAAACATACACTAACAGAAGATGTGTCACAATCACGAGTCTACTGTTCTCCGGTTACCGCGTGCACAGGCAAGAGAAGGGAGGGGGATTGTTCTGAGCTTGCATAACAAGCAGATTACACCACATGGAGATTCAAGCCCAGGACTGCTCTGCAACACTGCCCAGTGCACACAAGCTTAAAAAGATGTACAGCACTGTTTGACAGTAACAAATATGTCCTGTGCCACACCACTGCCAACTAGTACTGATGCCTTCAGTTTTAGCTTTCATATTTTCCAGTTTCTGTACTGCATTAGTATGTATGTGTTAGTAAGTTCTCTTCACAGTTTAATTAGACAAAACAATCCTTTTCCAGTCCAAGAACCAAGGATACCATTGCCACTTCAGGCCCAGGAAGTATAAACAGCAGCAAATTGAAGAGAGCAATCTGGGAGGATGGGACTTCATAACCTGAAGCTGTAATTGGACAATTAACCCCAATATGCAAATGGACCAAAACTTATTAGTGTGAAAATTTGTGATCCATTGTGCATCTCGGGTGTAGCCTTGGCCAGGCTCTTGTACTGCCCAAGGTGTATCCTTTGAAGGCCTTTTCAATTAATACCTACTTTATTCCTTTAGCATTGTCTAGCCTCTGTTCTAGGTAGCCTCTCTAAGCATCAGTACTAGCCCACAACGGGGAAAGGTAGCAGAACAGAATTAGTTCTGATTTTTTTTTCTCATTACCAGATAATTATGAAAAAACATTTATAGTAGCACTCAGGTCATGTTCATGTTTGCCCAATTTGGCTAACCTGCCTTGGAAATGCCTATCACCTTTACCAGAACATGAGAACATGCTGAGCTTCCATCACTTGTATTCTAGCAGACTGCTCCTTAGCCTGACACTTGCTCAACTTCAAGACTGACTGGAAAAAAGAAAAAAAAACAAACTCTATTACAGATTTGTGCTACCTTGTGTCCTGGAAAGGATGAAAGACCTTTCTCAGTAGAGCAACACTGGGCCAAAACAAAGACAATCAATATCCCCAGTAATGTCTTGCCACACTATTTATGTGATCATGAAGAAAGAAATATATGAACAAGTTTTAGATCATCCATTAACTCAAATAGTTTGATGAACAGCCTTGAGCACTTTCACATATCATTCTTTGCAGTGTGGGGAAAACAGAAGTTTTCCACAGCTCTTTATAGACCTTCTGTTTCACAGAAGCGAGCAACAAACTTTTTCCTTTAGAGATCTGTCATTATAGTTTTAGAAAACCCTGAAAAGAAACATCGGCGTGAAAAACCCCTATTAAAACCATGCATAATCCCTCACATGCCTTCATGCTATTTAGATTACAGACTATTTGCATAGTGCTAAAGTATGTGATTCATACAAAATTCCCTTTGGATGGTCTTGCTCTTTTTCTAATTTCACAATAAAAGTAATATGTGGGGAATAAAATAATAATCCCTTCTCAATTGTTCTCTCAAACCTGTATTGGATTTTGCAACAGGAACTAATTAGATCAAACAGATCATTAAAAGGCATTTCTAAGTTTCTGGAAAGAACTCTTGCAGCCCAATATTTATGGCAGAAACACCTCACATCTGCATAGGACTTCAGCATGCTCATTCACTGAGATCAGGTCTTAAAAGGGAATTCAGTGTTCATTCTCAGTGCCAGTTGTACTCAGACTCATCTATTGAAAACTGTTCCTATGTCCTAAATATGGAATATTTATGACAAACTGATGAGTATCTTAGGACAGATAGGACAGAATCAGATTTATTTTTATTATTAGCCTTAGGGATAATTCATCACCAGTACAATTCTTGCATTTTCATTATTCAGTCAGTTCTCTCAACATGTAAAGCTGTTACTGCCACAAAATCAGCTATAGAATAATACGTATTTTTCTGAATGTTTGCATCTTAAGCCAACGTAGTAGAGATTATTAGGTTGCACATATACCTACCTTAAACAATTTAAATTACATATCTGCCTCTTCACTGAAAGACTTGAACACAACAATCAATCACACTCATTGCAGTCAGTAGATTTTAGGCTGCAACCTTAGAAAATCTGCTAAATATGAGCAAGAGTTCAGCGGGTTTGCTTTGCTTGTCTGCTCTTTACACATTCTTAAAAGATACAGTAAGACACAACAAAATATGCACCAAGGAGATATTTTGCCCTTCTAGAATGGAAAATTTATTCAGAAGATTGAGCAATTTCATATCTAAATGTGTCAATGGAGCTAATGGACAGTGATATGCCAAATAATCTACTACCATTCAAACAGAATGAAAATAAACCATCCGAAATAATACAATTACCTACAGTAAGGCAAAGGTTTACTCACTATTAATCAATCCAAGGCAGTGTTAAAAGTAATCTCTCTTGATTTTGGGAATACACAAAAACATCAGTGTGAATTACACTTCATACTTCAGTTAACAGAAATACCAAACACTGAACATAAGCCATAACTTTCAATTTTAGAATTATTTACTATACTATATCTAATATATTAAATGCTTATGATATTAAATATATGGATCTTAATATTTTCTCTTTGGAAAGGAATTCTTTTTCATCTTCTTCTTTTTTTTTTTTTTTGCTTTATTCTGTTTTCTTTTTCCTTCTCTTTTATTCTGTTTACACTTATTTTCCTGTATCTTCTTTTCAAGAAGGACAAAAATAATATTTATTTTAAAATTAAAACCAAACAAACATGAATCATTGTTGTATGTTCAGCCCATCACAAAAAATAGCTCTTTACTTAAAATTCAAATGTAGAATTTTTTTTTTTTTTTGGGGGGGGGGTTTTTTTGATTATATGGTACTTTTGCCTTTTCTTGCTTGATTTTAGGTAATATAGCAAATAAAAAACTGAGGGATGCATTTTATTTTATATTATTTTTAAATTGTCACAAAAAATGCACACTGGATAGATAACATTCAAACAGTAACATAATCAGGGCAGAGGCAGTCTTATTTTAGACATTTCATTCATAACAAAAATTCATTACTCATTCCCTCAACTGATGACGGGGATTCAAGAAGCCCACGTTGTCTTTCTGACATTCTTAAAATAAAATAAAAAAAAAGACATTTCAGCATTTAAAAGGAACAAAATTAGAACTCAAGAAAATTCAAGAGAACAACAGTAATTTCCAAAACATTACAACCATAGTGCTAGTTCTCTTCCTTTCCCTTCCCACACCCTCCCTAGCTTTTTCCACCCTCTCTTGAAGTAAATGAGTGAGATTCAGAAAGGAGCCATAACTTAGCTGCATCTTCAAAATTCTGCAACTTCCATGGAGAGTGAGAGGTGACAGCTGAGAAAAAGAGATACTTGAAGAAGGTAATTAGCAGGAAGGCAGCAAGCACTTGGCATAGTTTGGTGCAATATTTTCACCTCTTCTACCAATGCAGAGAGTTTAAAAAGTCATGATAACCCTCACATCTGATGGAAATGCTCATTATGCTGTGTTCTGCCTCAACATCAAATTATTTCTTATCTAACTCATTCCAGAGTTTTGCCATTGGTGAAAAGGAGCATTTGGATGGTGTGAAACACTTTCAGTTTCTTGCAGTTGGGACAGATTTTTAAAATGCTGCAGCAAACCCCTGCTTTTAACATAATGTAGTGGTTCTTATTTCAGAAATCTCCTCCCTGCACTCACAAGTGGCTTATTGGGACATAGATCAGCCTTGGCTTTGCTTGCAGCCACTAACGAACAAAGCAGCCCTCTCCTGCTGCTAACAACAGATACTTTATGCATTATTGCCTAATTAATCATTGAATATAACATCATGAATCCTTAAATTTCAGTTCATACTCTTGTTAATATACAGGAATAATGTAATGTCACACAGCCATAAAATGTTACAGAGACCAAAATGAGAATCCTAGCAGATATAAATAATGTGACACGAAAAGCAACCTCTTCATTTAAAGTATTTTTTAAACCACATAATTTTAAAAAATGCAGCATGACAGTTTTAAAATTTGCATCATAGAAAGAAAACCCCTCAATTATTTTTCTTGGGATGACTAAAGACAATCTCAGATGAACGAATACTGATAGCATCTTTTCAGTAATACTCTAACTTAGCCTATCAGTTATTATTAAATTTAAATATTTTAAATACTGTTATTTCACATTTTATGATTTACTAGACTACTCTAAGCTTTCACATGAATGAAATGCAAAATTGTTGAAAGCAGAGTAAAACTTTAACTTTTACTCTAGTGGAAGTACAGGGGGAATACATTGTGTGTGCCTTCTTATTTGTAGAAATTATAAACTTTAATAAATTACTAGTGTCTTTGGAGAAAATGGAATTAAGCTGCCCATAGAGTAAAAAAATAAAGGGTCTGTATGATCTAAATTTGACTTGAATCTCAAAATAGTTCTTATGTGGGACTAAGTAGTGTACAAGCCCTGCCCTGGCTCTCTGCAAAGGATCCAGTACTGTCAGATTGCCTAGTTCCAGTAGCATGTTTTATGGTCAGATGTGCTTAACCTAAAATACTGTATTTTTTCCATTACTGGTCCACCCTCTTTCCTTCTTCAAGAGCTTATTATAACTATTTATGTAAAAATAATTTCTTTCAGTCAGCCCTACAGAGAAGTAGATCTGTGGATGCATGACACACACTTTTACTGTTGGACTCATTTTCATTTTATTGATGCCTCAAGGACTTTTAGCTTTAAGAAGCAGAGAGCTGAAATGTCATATATTTTATTTCTGTAATGTTCCATTTATGTCTGGCTATTCTTGTGTCTTTCTGTGTTGAGTTCTCCTGAGAATTCAAGTCAACACCCAAAGACAGATTCATCATGCAAGAATTTAAAAATAGATATTATCACAAAGCATTGCTTATTAACCCTAAGGAAGTCTAATATCAAACTGCATAAATAAAACTATCTTCAGTATTTTACACAGTATTAACCAAACACATTAACCAACACATTTTTCAGTCTTTCAGAAATGTATCACATATACAATGTCTGCACTGGCTCCTCCAGGCACTAAGCAATCCAGAATACCCATTCAACAAAAATATGGCAAAAAGAAACTGATAATAAGATGCATAATAAATTAATTTCTAAGTTAAAACTAAACTCAAAACAGATGCTGTTTTTTCTTTCAAAAACAGAGACACCAAAGTCACTCACAATGCACTCACAAGTTTGATTTTTAAAGAAACTAAATCCATTTGTGAAAACACTGATACAGAACATGATTCTCCAGTTGAGAAAGAGCATTTAGCTCAAAGATGTTCTCCCAAGCTTAAAATGTATGTGCAGATTTAGATGGAGAAACATTTTTTGAAACTGATTTATAAATCTGTATTCAGAGGACTGGGTGGGGTAAAGCTTATAATGGAAAATTGCAGCAATCTTAACATTAGGAATGTGAAATGTCTGGTCTTAATAAACCAAGTTTTCAGGCATCATGAGTTGTTTGAAAGGACGATAGCAACTTACAGACAATTCAGCCCCACTAAAATGGCAAATTGAACATTCCCAATTCTACAGGCTCTGCTGCAATGAGTCACAAGTCTATAAAATAGCCAACACGAAAGAGTCCTCCTTGAAGGTAACAAAGTTCAGGTGAAGATAGACAAGGAAAAGTGGAGCAGGAATAAGATAACCATCACATGTGTTTGCTCTCTCATACAAAGGGAATAACGAACTCGCATTTTGGTGATTACATACTATTTTTTAAAAATGTACTTTTCCACACTTTAAGCTGATTTGACTGACAAAGTTAACAGTTCATTATGTAATCATCTCTGTTTTAGCAGTTTGGGGAGGGGGAAGTACCTAAGAACTAAGCATAGCTGCTGAGGTCCCATTATTCAGCTGTGAGGTGTAGAATCAGAAGACTGATTTGCATTCTGAAATTTCGTCCCTGTTAGTCTCGCAGTGTGCTATTGCACAGACCCAGGCACGTATGGGAGTACAACAAATCCCCCAGTTTTGCTCAGTCTAACAGGAAACCATTCCCTCCCATCCCTCACTGAGCCACCCTCCCACCTCCAGCTCAAGTGATCTGATGAAACCAGCAAAACCCTGCTAGGATGTAGAAGAAAAGGACTGACATCTGAATAATTAGCAATCACTGTTTCTCAGGCAGACAGCAGGGAAGTTCCTTCAGCCCTGTTTGATCTGCTTCGCTGGCATTATTGCAGAAAGCCAGTTTTCCATTAGGTAAGAAAAAAAAAACCCAAAGTTGTGATGCAGCCTAAGTGAGGTTACAAATATAATCTAACACAATGAATGAAGAGAAAATAGATGGTGTAATACAGAACGACTCAAGACTTGCAAGTGGAAAAAAGTATAAATTACTATTTTAATTAATTTCCTAATGTAAAACACAGCTGTAGTAATGTTGGCAAATATCACCTGCCTCTTTTAAGTTTGTTAAATTAAATCATGCTCTTTAATTGGGTCTTAACGTACAAAAGTATGTTTTATTTACTTTTTATTACAATATCAGTATTTTAACTTTCAGTTTGCTTGTGCAAAAGCTTTATAAATTACTTGAATCACTTAAATCTGAATACCATAATCTGCAGTTACAATGTACCAGTTTGAGTTTCAACAATTAAATGCCTTTTTTGTGGACTCCCGCTGCTATGTGAACTAGCTGTAGGCTATTAAAATAATGAGTCCGGACTGAGTCATCTGATCTCAGCCTTGGTGCAAAGCCTGAGGAAAAGGACTTAGCCCACAATTCCTAGTCTGTTTACCAGACTAAGACCAGACTGTTGGAAGCGTTACCCCAGCACTCCCTTCCTCCCCCCCCGCACTGGGCCAGGAGAAACGCGGTGTCACAGAGCCCTCTGCAGGCAGCGCCCGCCGCCCGCACCGCCTCGCATCCCTCCGGCCGTCCCGCTGGCCCGCATCACTGCCCATCCCCACCACTGCCCATCCCCACCACTGCCCATCCCCGTCACTGCCCATCCCCACCACCTCTCATCCCTTGTCCTGTCCCACTGCCCCACATCACTGTCCATCTCATCACAGCTCCCTGTCCCACCCCACCACCCCAAAACAAGCCGCCTACATACTCATCCCTTTATGAAGCGTGGCCTCTTCCAGAAAGGCTCAGAAAGGTAAGCCAAGGTAAGCTGGGAAAGTACCCATCACAGGATGGTGGAAAACCCACGCCAACAGCATCTGTGAATTTGGAGTGCCCTGAAGATCTCACTTTTTCAAAGTGTTGGTTTACAATGTCAAAAGACACAAGGGAAGGGCACTCAGTGGACTAGATAGGTCTCCTCAGCTCCTATGCCACAAAAATACCACGGATTTGGCCAGACCAAGGATGCTTCAGACAATTTGGCCTCATGAAACTCCATAAATGTGAAACTCTCTGCCAGTGACAGTAATAAGGAGCAAAACCTAAAGTCTTCCCCTGCTTCACAGAACCAGAATCATAGAATGGATGAGGTTGGAAGGGATCATCTGGTCCAATCTCCCTGGTTAAGGGACACCACATCCTATAGCACACAGCACAGGATGGCATCCAGACAGTTCTTGGATATCTCCAGCGAGAGAGACTGCAACATGGCAGCCTCCCTGGCCAATCTGTTCCAGTGCTCAGTCACTCACACAGTAAAGAAGTTCTTCCTCATATTCAGGTGGCATTTCCTGTACATCAGTTTCTGCCCATGGCCTCTTGTCCTAAACCCTCTGCCTTCAGAGAAACACCACCACCAGCACCTGGCACAAAAGGAACTGGAAAACCATCTGTCCTTTCACACCCTCCAGAGGAATCCAAAAGCACCGTCATTTTATTTTCAACAACATGAAATGCATTTCCCTACAATGTCAGTGTATAAAATACAGAAACACACGGCACATGCACATGGTGCTGTCTAAAGCAACACCCATCTCAGGTTGAATTCCAGCTAGTATCCAGGGCCTGCACTAGTTTTAAGCCGGTTTGTCTGCCAAAACATGTAATTTATCTACCTCCTTGATATTTCTGCAGTTTTTGATCCTGTGTGAACATGTAAAGGGAAAACAATTAAATGGAGAACTTTCTGTAATGAATCTCCACACTGAATTACCACTCTGGAAAAGATCTGACCTCTATGTTTTACACTTGTGTTCTTTACACTCCAATCCTATTTACATCTATTATCAATCCATAGTAGCATTTCTGCCTTGTTCTACAACAACTTTGTTACACCCAAGTGACATGCATATTTTCTGTATTACCAATGTCATTCCACCACTCCCTTTGACTGTGGGTCGTCCTGATCTCAGCTCTTTCTGTTTCATACCTCTCCAGCTTAGGTCTTCTGCTCTGATTAGGAGTCCATGCCCTGAATTTAAGTAGCACTCTATCACTGCTCATACATGTGTTCACCTGTATCTTATATATACACACACACAGAGATTCATAGATATATCTATTACATGCATACATATGAATTAAATACGTTTGTATACTAAACATATATGTGTGTTCTTTTTCATTTTAACAGCCAAGTGAAAGCAGTTCTTTTGAGACCCAAAATAATTAAATAATGAAGTTTGAAAAAAATGTGTGGCCAAGATAGTATTACTTCTGGGGAGCTGTTACTCAGGCAGCACATACCTAACAGGATTCAGCACACATGACAGAATTAGCAATTTGTGCAATTCCTGAAGGTTCTCTAAGGTAAGTCCTGATGAAATAATCTGTTTTGAGAAGAGGACCACAGCACTCATACAAAGACAGAAAATGTTCTAACTTGTCCTGTAATTTTCAATTTTTGAAACATTGTTTAAACTCTAAACAAGTTTGCAAATACACCTTGAGAACATCTTAAAAGCTCAAAACCCAGAAAGTAAGAAAAGGGAAATGTAACTATTAATTAAGATTTGAAATAACCATAATCAAGTGTGGTAGCATCTGACATGAATATTGAATTTCTGAGGTTGCCAATAATGAGGGACAATGCCACACATGCAAAACATTGACCTGCATCCCATTCTGCTTCTGAAAATGTTGCCAAGCAGAGGGTATGTGGCAGACAAATTTCAGCAACAGCCTCAAAACACCACTACCACCGTCTCCATTCTTCAGTCAGTGACTAAGCCACTATGCCAGAGTATCTTGCAACACACATTCAAATTTCAGTTTTATTTCAACAACCTGCAAAAGCCTAGTCTAAGAAAATGTTTTAAATGCAAATTTCTGGTCATCCTATGCAGATCCTAAATCACACCAACAACCCAAGTGCAAATATTAGCCACATTTAATAGCTGGCCTGACCAACTACAGGGACTTGAAACCTCCGTCCCCTCTCAGCACAGTGGTTCCCACGAGTGTATGCTTAGTGGTTCCTTGATGGTCTACAAAATTATATTAAACAGCAGTTCATTAGAAGCCAGAGGGTAAAATTTGGTGCACTGTGGCCTAGGAAAATACTGAGTGTTGACTCTGGTCTGCAAAGCTGCCATGCTAGAGAACCACTGTCTGGGCTGAAAGGCACATGGCCAAGGTTTGTTCCCCCTTCTGCCCTGAGCATCAGACATGAACCTGTATGAGGGCACTTCTCAGCTGTTTGTCTCACCTAAAACCCTGACCTGGGCCAAGCAGCCCCTTGGCAAGGGGCAGGCACTTCTCTCACATCAGCAACACCACATAGAAAGAGAGAGCCAAAGGCAGACGATAAAATAACTTTTGGTTGCTTGCTGGTCACAAAAACTTCACAAATTTTCCTTTACATATTAACATAGTACTCTCTTTGGAGATGAGGACTTAAAACAATCTTTGGCATATTGATTTCCAGATTTAATTTTGCTCACAAGGGCTAAAAGCTATTAAAACCTTCTCACTCTCCTTTCTGCTCTGTCGACCTTCCAAGTCTGCTTTGGCATATTCCTTCCACATAAACTACCCACCAAATACTGAGACTAGAGAGATACATGTCCTTCTCTATTTTCCCCAAAACCTATGTCAAGCATCAGAGGAGTCATTTTAAAATGTACAGACCTGGAAAATTACCCATGGACTGCTGTTTAAAATAAGTCAACACTTTTCATCCATCAGTCAACATCTGTGGTAAAAACTTAAACACTTTCAGTATAATGCACTGACACAAAATACTTTGCTTCTTGCAAATCTTTAAACAAGAGTTTTTAATCTTCAAATGATTTAGTCCCAAAAAATGTTCCAAAAGCTGTTTCTAAGGCCAGCTCTTTGAGATCTATTTTTCCCTTAATTTCTCTATTTATCAATCAAACAAATTCTAAAGGCTCTTTTATTAATAGGATCAAGGTAGACCTTAGATCATGGTTCAGAATGGATTTCCAAAACCTATTTTATAGAGAAATTATGAAATAGAATGAAAAGAAATATTACACAATTTCTCCTGGTGCTGAAAACCTGAAAGACAGTTCTAATCAGTCTTTCACAGTAGAGGGGTACAAAGAAACTTTTCAAAGGAAGAATTTTTTTTTTAACTTGCAAAAGCAAAAGTTGTGTAACAATCTGCCTCCCCTTCATCATCATCTTTTTCCTTCAGTGCTAGTATCCTTTTCCTATCCAAACTAATTTTATAAAATATTTTTCCATTCATGGAAGCCAATTTTTACTTGAACTGTCAATTCTTTATTATAAACTCTCAGCAGGACTAAGCAACCTGGGAACAGTGCTCTGCAACAAATTTTATTCAGTAATTTTTAAGGCTACTAGTCATTTTTGGATGTTCAGTTAAGCTTGCCCCTTGCTGCAGACTGCTTTCTCTGAAGCAAAGAATTCTGAAATAGCCCTTGTACAGAATTTTCCTATGTGAATTGCAACTCTCACATATAATCAACTAAAATACTTAAAACTCCTCTCGATGAGTAACTCATGTCTATTGTGCTGCATTAATTGAGAGGAAAGGGCAAGAAAATCCTATATGCAGGGTCCATACCCTTCTTAAAATGGGAGGCTCATAAATGCCTGAAACTTAAAAGGCAAAATTTGAATTTTAAAAGGCAAAATTTTGAATTTGAATAATTTGAGAATTATTGATTTTAATTACAAATATGAAAATGAGAGCATTAAATGAAAAAACAAATTACAGTGATTTTGGCATTTGTTCAAAAGTTCTATTTGTCCCCTAAAAACAAACAGATCCAGTCACTTTTCAAAAGCCATTGAGTATTTACTGCAAAGCTGTCAAACAATTGGTTCTGGTAACCCTAAATAAGATTTTCAGATTTATCAGAAATTAGGATGGATATTGCTGAACATGCTCCTGAACCAGAGCATTCTTCATTCTAGAGGTGTCAAAAGACTGAAGAGATGCAATATTTTTATTTGCTTTTGCTGCAAATTATTGTAAAGCCGTGAAAAGTAAAAAACCACAAAAATGGAAACAACAATCCACCACTTAGAAACGTGTATTTGCAGTAAAAAAACTGTGACATTTAGCACCAAAAGTTCTCTCTCCCTCATCCCCAAGTTAACTCCTTCCCCCTTAGGTAATAAACTTCACAGTGATACAGGCTGATCTGTTTGCAGGGGTGACATAGCATTGCTGGAGCTGCTCAGTACCACTTTTATCCTCATCTCCCACTGACACTGGAATTAACTCATAACACTTGCACGAGGTGCTCAGCACCTTGCAAAATCAAATACCAAACATCAGCGATCTCCAGCACGGCTCGAATCCTGCAAGGCAGTGAAATGGAACCATCAGGGTCACCCTGGCACTTGAGTGGGAGCCAAGGTGAGTGGAATAAGATGGGAGTGCTGCCACAAAAGGGCTCTGTACCAAGGGTGTTCACATTCTTGTCAGCAGCAACTCGAAACAGCCCATGGCAAACTGATGGGACAAGAAGCTGCAAAGATGGATCAGAATGTGCAGACCGGGCAGGACAGAGACATTAGGAGGAGTTAAGGTCCTTAAGGACAAAGTCCCATGGTAACAGACAAGGAGGGTAAGTTTAAATTCAGCTATGACAAGGGAAGCTCAGTGTTAAGAAATAAATAGATAAAATGACATCCTGATTCCAAAGAGAATTCCTTTTATATCTGTGTCCTGGTTTAGGGCAAACTTGGGAGGAAACCTCCGAACTGGGTTCCTCTGGAAAAGGAACAACCCTAGGACAATCTGTCCCTCAATCATCAGGATTAGTAAGGCATTGCCCAAATGTCTCCTTAAAGACTACATGAGCTGTGAGAAAACTCCCTAGATGATGATCCCTCCACTCTCCCAGCACCTTCCCAACTGGAAGGGAGCATCTCTGACCTGATGCTGCACAACTGAAGAAGCATTTTGGCACGCTGTGTGCCTCAGTGTACCGGACTGCCACGGGAATGGCAGCTGCCTAAGAGCTGGCACAGCATGTGGGCCTGCACTCCCAGCACATCTACAGACTGCTCCCCCAGACTCACAGGCTTATTGCTGAAAATTCTTATATACCAGAGTGTAATTTCAACAACACCAGTGTCTTCCTCATTTAGAACATGGGAGAGGACAGGTGATAAGGATTAAGAGAAAATAAAGTTTGAGTATTTTCAGCACAGCAAGGAAAACCACATCACAGTCTCACAATTTAATTGCAGAAACATGAACATGAAAAGCTTAAAATTTAAAGCAAACTCTGTGAGAAAAGAACCAACCCCCCTGAACACTAACCCTCCTGTCCCCCAACCCACGACATTGATGTAAGAGTGGAGGAGGGAAGCTACTCACAGTAATATTGGCAGTGATGAGCAGGCAAGAGCTAATGGAAGAAACAGAACACTTCAATCAGCCATGACATCAGGCTATCAAAAACAATCTGGCTGTTATCATATTACAAATCGATTCAAGTAAACAAATAAAAAATAAAGATCAGAACAGGAAGCTCAAGACTCAGTTTACCAATGGATTAATTGCTATCATTAGCTGGGAACACTCTAAAAAACAATCTATGCAATTTAAAACATCATTATCTATAATAATTGGTTCACTACTGAGAATGCTGCGCCTCTGCCAAAATCTAGTGCAAAACCAGATATACACGTTCTGTTCATTTTCTTTCCAAGAGTTAATGCAGTGGTTGACTTGTCTTCTTAAGCCTTTGGCTATCATAGCAAATTAGAAATTGGAAAATAACTCTTCATAATTTTTACCCATTAAAAAGAGGAGTCTTCTCCAGGGCACACAAACACCACAACAGCCGCAAAAGACCTTAACTTTTCAAAGAGGAAATTAATGATCATTCACTGTGGACTACAAACATACATAAAGCCTCTTACATTGAAACAAACAGAGGGATTACCTAATGGATGGGAACTGGAAACATTCTGGCTCCAAATTAAAAAACCCAACACCTAGCTGACAATAAGGAATATTTATCAAGTGAAATTAAGTCATTTGTCTTCGAACCAATACTGGACGTTTTTCCAGAATATACTCATTGCATCAAATCACAAGTTACAGAGTTCTCACTTGTGAGAGTTCTCATTCTATACTCACTTCTGCTGCAAAAGAGTACAATTGCTTTGCAAATGTGGTGAGGGCCTATGCCTATGGTATGTCTAGGTAACCATAACAATCCATTCTGTACTACCAAGAACTCTGTAAACCTTGATACAGATATAATTGATCAGGGGCCTGTTCACAGCTTTTAATTGTGATTATCTCTCATAAGCCATTTGAGAGAGCTGATATTCCACGAGATGAGCAGGAAAGAACCACTGCATGTTTGGGAAGAACTGCCTTCCATTAGCTACTGAGATCAAGTTAATCTTTCCAAGTCCCCACCAAGTCATCTCCATGCAATATCCATAAACCTTCACATCCACCTCTCCAGCCCACTGTACTTACCTTACCTGGCTGGTTTCCTGCACTGTTACTGCCCTTGAAGTAGAGAGAAGGGATTAATTTGGCCAGTCTGAACTATTTCCTTGAGAACCACCTTTCTCCTCCACTGATTAAAGAGGGAGACAGCTCAGCCTTCCCTTGTCAGCTTAATCCCTATTTTATGTGAACACCTTCTCAGTAGCAACTACCAGATACTTACCAAGATACCACTGACCAGACTAGCAATCCTTCACGTCATGGTTCATTTTACTCTCTACATTAGCAGTCCGCTCCACATCCTCTCCAATTTTTATTACAGAATTTTGAGCCAGTTTGCCAGGGAAATTACATAGCAGAGATAAGGTAAGATGGGGAAACCTGAAATTCACAAATAACTTTTCAGGTGAAGTATAAAGATGACAAGCAGCATGTATCACCACTCCTAAGAACCTACAGAGTTGGCCTCTGAAGGTGTGTATTGCTGGAACACAGCTTATCCCATGATACCACAAGGAAAAAATTCTTCCTGCTTTCAGATACTTAGGGAAAAGTACTTATATAACTGCACAATGTGAGGCCACGTGTCTGTGCTTCAGGCAAGTTTCAGAGACCTTCCCTTAGCATGAAAGACATGCAGCAAGAATTTTTGTTTCAGTTTGCTAAACTGAAGACCATAAAAGATGTATAGTATCAATACTACAGTTGTCTCCATGTGGTGGTTCTTCATTGTCATCAAAAGACTCTACTGTCACTGTAAAAACTAAAATTAATAATTAAAGCAACGGAGAAATTTCTAGGTAAAAAACCTAGCCTTTTAAGAAACATGAAAAGTAGATGCTTCTGTAGTGGTTTTGTTCCACTTTTCTTTTTCTTTCAATTGAAAACCTGGGAATAATCAAGACAAACAGCTCAAAATACCATAAAGTTTTAGCTCTCTCTATGTCCTATTTATTTCCACTTTGAAATAAAGTGCTTTCAAATATTCTGCTTATTTCACCATGTTGTTCTCAGTTTTGCAATTCTTAATCAAGGAAATGAACATCACTTAGAAACTAGTAACTACATGTGGGAATAAGCAGCTGAATCCAAACATACTTTTCCCACTCCTCTGTCATCATTGTCCAGGAACTGATGAAACAGCCCACAATTGGTTTCTCTGTTGGGATAATCATCACTTCTGGGTCTGTAAGATACAATCTCACAGCATTCTTTAAAAAAATAATTAAAAAAATTAAAACCAGGACATGTGGGACTCTGATGAGCACAGGGGGAAGGACTAATTTGAAATTTGGTGTAAAGTTCAAGCTGAATCTGGGAAATTCTGAGTTTCCTCTCACATACACCAGCGAAACAGGGGCATCTCTCTCTTACAGTGTGAGAGATGTTGGTTCATGTTCACTGGAGGAAACCTCTGCTGATATCTCAAACAAAACTAGTTTCTATTTTATTTACTTGCAGGTGAGACTGCAATACAAGAATGTATCTAAATCTCTCTCCTCTACTCATTGAACTCAAGTAGGGAATGCTCTCTATACTGTGCTGTAGAAACACGGCAGGGGAAGGCAACACCAAATTAAAATAAGCAATCCCAACCAAACTTGGTGATAATTTGCCCACTGTTTTGTTAATTTTTTTCAGAAATAACTTATTCAGGTGAGTTTTTGGGTGTACCTGCTAGCCTGACATATACACCTCTGCCTTTTTGTATTGCATTCATAAAACCTGATGTGTTTTCCTCATTTATTTATACAGTTCCAGGTTTCCTCTGGCTCCACAGTAGAGCAGTTCTTATCTAGAAACCCATTGCCTGTAAAAGCAAAGACAAAGCCTACACCAAAAAACTCATTACCTTCAACGACAGCAAACTGACTGCCCAAATAACAAGCTTTGGGAAATTCCCTGGCCTTCAAGTCATGACTTGCATTGTACTAACTATGTTTCTGCAATGCTTACTATCATATATTTTATTGCAAAGTCATCACAGAACCTAAAAAGAATAACTTGATTTATCTTACCAATATTAATGGGATTATTTATATATGTAACAGTTAAATAGATTTTCTTAAGGTATTTTTCTAAGTTTAAGGCTCTCTGTTTTCACTTAAGGAACAGCCTTCTGCCAATATTTTTTGGTACATTTGCAACTGCTGAACAATGATGTGAAAATGCAATAGCTAACGTGCCTTAAGACTAGAATAAACACATGATTAATAATACTTTATTTATGTAAAGACATGTTTTTCTTAACCTTTAGAGAAATCTTGAATCGTGACGTATTAATGTATTTTATTTGATTTCACAAGTTGCAGAAGATGTCTTCTATCAAACTAAAGGCCAAATTTATTGCTGACAATCCTTCGCAATCTGTGCTCTGATGAGAAATAAAACAATTCTAACACAGGCTGGTCTAAGTACACTTTAGCCTAATCCACTACAACAGATTTTATTTGGTTCTCAATTTTAAGCCTTTACACTTTCAGGACTTGATTATTCTCATATGTTATAAATTGCATCTGGAGCTAAGCAACGTGATATCCATTTCTGGATCCCAAGTTTCTTTTCTGCTCGTTCACATGGTCCTCCAGTTAGTCAAGAATATTACAGGGTCCTTGCCATTGCCTAAGTGATTGGGCTGGCTAAAACAAAACCTATTAAAAAAACTGCCAAATCATTCATCCTTAAGGATTCCCCGAGTGCTTTTAAGAAAAATAAGAAACAACTTTACATGGGGAATGCCTAACATGTCTTGTAAACTCTCTCATCCAGTGCACACAAGAAAACAACACAGAAAATGTAAGAACACAGTCTCAGACTGTCTCTGACCTCCCCATTTTCATCTCTCAAGAGCATCCTAAAACCACGTAACAACACCTCAACTCTCAACTCTAAACAGCCTCTGTGCAATTTCAGGTGTAAATCTGAAAAAAACATTCAAAAATCAAACATTTATGTACTAGATTTGTTTTACTGTTTTTGTATCCTTCAGCATCTTTATTATCAACCCCAGCCTCGTGATAAGTGGCTTTGCAAACGAGACAAGGTGAATGCTTGCAAGAAGTCACTAAAGAGCTGGAAACAAGCTGTAGGGTTCTGTAGCCATTCTAGCATTTTTTCACTTTGCCAGTCCAAAGGAAAACTGCAAAATTACATGCTCCTATAAGCTCTTCTTGCACGGTAATGCTGTCTTTCCATACGGTTAAAGTATGGCAATTTAAGATTTTACTAAAGCCTCCCATTGCACAGCTCTGCTATTTTTTCATAATGAAGCAACCAACAGGAATGAAGTTTTTAATGTCAGGTCCCAAACTCAGTCCCTGCAGATGCAGTGTCACTACCACGGGGCCATTCTTTTGAAAAGCATCAGGCTACAAGCCTTCCCCAGGTGTCAGGAGGATCCAGAATCCAGCAGTGTCCCACCAGTAACTTGTGTGTTATCAGGAGTGGAAGACAGATGTCCATACCATGAGCAGGCACCTCATATGGGTGTGGAAATACAGAATAAGTTACAATAACCAAAGCAGGTGTATCTGTTAGTGATATTAAAAAACACAGAAAATTTCTCCATGATGTGTGTGGGACTCCAAATACGATGAAGCTAATCTGCTTGCCTTATATCAAATCTAATGCTGAATTATAATATGTTTATTGTTTCCAAAAAATCAGGCTCATTGTTGAGTATGCTTTGGATCCAGCTAAGAGATAACACTTGAAGTTAATACTTACTTTTCCTGGACACCACCTTTTTCAAACTAGCTCCATCTCAGTAAAAACTAATAGAAGCCTCTGCTCTGCTGGTAGACCTATATGGATAATCCAAGTGTCTCTTATCCAGCTCCTACACACCCCTCGGAATTGTGGTTTACACAAGGCACTCAGATGCCCAGGCAGAGAAATGTCATTTAATAAAGGCTTGTACCCCCAAGTGCAGTGGTCCTATACCTTAAAAGACTGCAGTAAAGGGATCCAGTAAAACAAAAAACAGGGAATAAAAAAGAGAGAGAGGGAGAAAGAGAAGAAAAAACTCCGGCAGCATTATCTTATCAATAATAAGTGTCAGAAGTTAATGATACTATTATTGGAAAATTATTGAAAAATAATTATTGACATATAAATACTTTCAGTGTCATAACATGTTATTTTAATGGTTCTGAGAAGTCCTTAAAAACATTGCTGCTGCTTATCTCTCTTTAGGAGCTCTCTCTGGATGCAGCCTCTGACTCTCCCTGCTGTCCCTGTGGTTTTGCAATCCCCTTGCCTGGCCCAACTCCTCACAAGGCAAATTGTTCCACCTTTCATTCCATACCAACCTGCCTGTTCTCACCACTGTTTTTTCCCAGCAGAAGTGTTTGTGTGCTTGTGGGCAAGCTGGAACACGGACTTGGTCCAAGTGAAAGCTAACCCAACCAAAACCACGTCAGAACCACAAAGTCAGCACACAAACTAAACAGGCAGCCTGAACAGGGAGAGGCAATCATCCCTTTCTCCAGCAGCACCAAGTTATGCCAAATGAAAGTGATGACAACTTTAGACTGACTTGCCTCATCACAGACACTTTCCACATATTCCTCAAATTAATTTTTTGCATGGCAAGTCTTTCCATTGCCTGTTCCCATTTACTAGTTCAGACATTGGGCTGGACGTACACCATGGGAGCAATTTCTGAGATACATTTGAGAAAAGGAAAGGACTTCAACTGTGCAAAACCCAATAAGCTATTTGTCATTTCCCAGTTGTGAGTCCACTACCCATCTAGCTTAAATTAAAAAGGTCTGTAAAGAACAGAACTAATGAAGCTGGATTTCCTAAGGACATACAAACCACTTCCTTCAAACTCCTACTGCAATAAACACCAGCTCCTCCTGAGTCTTCTGTAATTCCATCCTCTCGTCTTCATCCTCCTGTGACCCACTCCCCTCCACATTTAGACCCAGATCTTCTTTCATAGTGTTTATAGTTGTTTCAACCACAACTGTAACCTCAGACAAATGTCTAAATATTCATTGTAACCCACTGACTTTCAATAGCTAGAGAGTTCTCTGAAAATGAAGCCCATGCAAGGGCATATACAGCGGGGTCCTTCAAACCTCTAGTCACTTCAGAATCCTTATATGAACTCACTCATGGTTGGTATTGAACCCAGAATCCCACTGACCTCAGCCAGTACCCTTGGGAAAACCTGGGCATAGGCTGGGGTTTGCACTCAAGCCAGACCTTGGCTGCATGTAGGGAAAAGTTTAAACCTGTGCAACTTTCAGGTGTGAAACTGGAGCGTGACCATACCTAGGAGACATTGTCAAGGCATACTGTGCCTGAATCCTCCACCCATGAACTGCCCCTGTGATGGAAAAAATCAAAAGTTTGCGCAGGACAAAAAAAGTCCAATTGGAATTTTTTTTTGAAGAATCTGACCCTGCATGGCCTTGAAGCCAAGCAGACATGTAGGATGACTGAACATGCACTGTTCTTCTAGCAGGTCACACATGTCACTCCTCAAAACCATGCAGTTTACAGGTGGTGGAATTTGTGGACACAGAGAAGACTGTGCCTTAGCTACACCACAACTCACACATCTACACATCATCATGGAGAACACTGTCTTTTTCTCTGCCTTTCAGGTGCTTCTAAAGTGATATGAAATAACCAAATCCAATAAATAAGTTTAATGGTATATCATTATCTACATGTAGGTGTAGAATTCTTACACTGTGAGATAAAGTAATAACACCCTCCCCCAAATTTTCTACCAGATTCTTATTTAAAAAGACATTTCCATGCTTTAAAAAACCCCAATACATTACTATTACACTAATACTTATTATCTAACATGCAATTTCAAGGGCAAATTTTTTAACAGAGCATTTAAGATGCTTTCTTACGAAGTCTGGGTCTTTGATGTTAAATTTATGATCAGTCATTGCTTGACAATTGTAATTAATATGCTAGGTGATTTTCTGACTTGCTGTTCTAAGAGACATTATTATTTGTAGTCTGTCAGTGTAACACATAAATTATGAGCTATATTCACCTATAATAGACTGAAATGAAACTTCAAAAATGACATTTATAAAGAAAAATGAAAAAGTCCTTTCCACCATGAAAATGGATATATCACACAGTCTGAAGTAGACTCGGAACAGAAAAAAGTTTAAGTTATGTATTTTGAAATACCTGCCTGCCAAGAATAATTACATGCTTAAAAATAGATTACTCTTTAGTTGCACGGTCTCATAAACCGGGCAATGTCATGCACGATCAAGGAGGAGTTTTACACACACCGTAATTTTTTTTTGTCTGCTGAACACTAGCATGCAGTCATTTTTCATGACAGTGATGCATATAGTACATCAAGAAAGATGTCCTAAAGGAATGAAAAAAATACCCTCCTGAAACAGAGCATGAACTATTTGTAAGAAAACCCTCATGCACATAAGAGGTTTCTTCTTCTAAAAAAAATTTAAAAAAAATAAATCTAGTCTTGTCTTTTCATTAAAAAGCTATATTGAAATTTAAGTTTCAGATCTTGTAGAATATGAAATTTCAAACTAGAATGAATCAAGACAAAACTAGAAGCTATTTAAACCAGACACTTGCTAACCTTGAACTTTGATGATCCAGATAGGAAAAGCATGCCCAAACTTTTACTAGGTATTAATCTGCAAGTCTAAAAAAGCCAAACATTCTTCAAAGCTGTTGACCATTATGTCTTAAAAAAAAAAAAAAAAAAAAAAAAGGTGTGCACATGCTAGGCAAATGCATTTTAAAATCCTAAACCTTAAAGGGCTTTTACTCAATAATGCAAGTAAATGGAGAATAGGCAATGCGTAGTTTGCCAGGTAATAAACAAAGAGCCTCCATTAAAGCTTTTTTTAAAAAAGCCATCAAAACAGAAAACCAAATTAAATGCCTGAAGTGAATGCCACGAGTCTATATTACTCCTGTCTAGGTATGCCAAGTATCCCCATATTCAACTAACTTCAAGTGAGAATCCATAGGAAGCAATTGCAGCTTTGAGGTTCCTCTGCAGAGCACTCCTGCTAGTGGAGGGAAATGCTCTGGAAGTCTGGGTGCCCCCAGCCCTAATACACACTGTTAGGTTGTGGGACAGAGGGAGAGAAACAGCACCAGCTATGCTAACCATATACTAGCAGGTCATGAGGGAAGGCATCCTTTAAAGCAAAGGGTGAATCCTGGTTTTCTCCCCCAGTGTGGGGTCATCCACAGGTGGGCTGTGTGGATCAGCAGGAGTTTCGCTCGAGCTTAAGTGTGGATGTACTCAATGACTATGTGTACCTTTAAGTGTAATGAAATAGTGTTGTGTTTTAAATTTATGAGAAAAAAATCATGGATTGGAAAAAAACCCCATGCTTTTAGGCAGACTTAGGTAACTCAGAACACCTTCAATTTAAATAAGTACCCAAACTGTGACAGCTTAAAAAAGCCTGAACCACAAACTTAAACTGAAAAGACCAAAGTGAAAACCAAATTTTGTTCTTCCCATATTTCAGCCTGAAATAAGTGAAAACACCTAAGTATAGTTAAAGTTTTGTGCCAATTTTTTGGTTTGATCCCATGAGAAAACCTAACTTTAGTCCTTCCAAGTTTTAAACTAATCAGAACATTTTGACAATTTTAGTTTGGAAAATATGAGGCATACATAGTTCCAGGGAACAACCTTGTAGGGGTTTTTTTTTTGTTTTGTTTACTTTATGCAACCAACTTTGCCTCATGCATTTATATCCGAGTTTGGAACAAGGGAATCTGTATCTGTCACTGCTATCTCTTCCTGTCTATACATTACTTTTTCCCCTTCCTCCTCACAAGCAACCCAACAGAGCATAGGTACAAAACAAAAATATCCATCTCAGAGGAAGTTCTGGGCAAACTGCAGACTAAACCCACAGCATCTCTCCTCTTAATTCTCATACTGTTTTTTTGCTAGCCCATAATCTTGGGGTTATATTATTTGCCCAGGTTGTGGAGACTAAAATAGGAGCGATAAAACCCCTGAAGTCACAGATGCCAAAAGAATTACTGTAAATACCAGGGCAGTAAAAGTTTAACCAAACAGTCTCAATTAACAAATATGTCTGCAGCTTTACTACTACTGATAGCATTATTGGTACTGTAACTATATAATTATTTTTTCCTGGTTTTAAAAGGTTTAGACTTTGAATTAGCACAGCCAATGCATTCAGTCTGTCCAGATTGAGGATATTTTTTTGCACACTTGTGGACAAGATGTTGGCTTCATTTTACAACCAACATCTTGTCCACATCAGGGGAGCGTTCTCACACAGACATGCATACCATGTGGGCTACCTGCTGAGTTTTGGCAAGCTTGGCAGGCTGCAGAGCATAAAGGGTAGGCAGTTGTAGTGGAAAAAAACCTTCATGGGAATTTTTTTTTTAATGTTGTGAAAAAAGAAATAGGGAAAAAAAGCAAACTGTTTCCCAATGAACCACACTGTGAGCTGGCATAAGGAAGATAAGGGCAGGAAATTGGATGTAAAACTAGTGCATAGGTCCTTTACAGAGGAGGCACTCTGCAAGTTGCCAATGTGACATACACATTTCTTTTCTAAAATTCAGCCACTTTTTTTCTTTTTAATTAGCCATATGGAAAGTTGAAAGACTTGTGAACTTACAGCATCAATCCCACATGTTGAACCTAATTTTGGAGAGGTTTTACTCGATCTTGTGTCTTTAATTTAATTTTATACTCACATTTATACACCGTTAGACAAAATAACACACGTAGCACAAGATATGCCTTATGCTATGAGCATAGTTCAGCATTATTTAGTTCTTATATAAAGGTGCTAAAGTGTTTCAAATTAGGAAATGAAGTGCACCTGACAAGTGGTTATGTTTTAGTGTTCCACCTTGGTAAATTTTAGCCAACTATTCTTAGTTTCCTGGTATGATCTAGAAAGCAAAGCAGAATAAAAACGACTGAAGCAGTAAAAACAGCCACTGCCAAAAGAAAAAATGCAACAGCACCACCTAAGGCCCATTTAAGACAGTGCAAAAAGTCACAGAGGTTTTACAAAGCCCTTATTAGTATTTATACAGCTGTAACCTGCATTATAAAATTGTAGCATGGCATTTCTTCATGTCTTGAGTGTTGGCTAACCAATTCCTTACATCTATCTATTTATTCACATTTGGATTTCCATACAGTTCATAGTACTGTATGAATCAAAGGTTCAACTGTTAAATAGATTTATACTCCTCATTTTTCCACTATGAAATTAAGTGGTATTGTATTTCAAACATATCATGGGCAAGAAAACTCTTAAACCATTTTAAACTATCGTGACAAATAATCTAGCCTAGTTGCCACTGGCAGAGTTTTGGCGCACACAAGTGCCCCCTGGTGCAGGATTTTTATTTTCTACAGTAACTGAAGCATCAAGGTGACTACAGCTTCAAGTAAAGAACTTTCTTCCAGTTTCCAGCCTCAGAAGATCCACGAACAAATTTACAAACTTTTTTTTTGTTAGCTATGTGATTCTTTACTTTGGATAGCTCCCTTCTCCGCTTGTTTACTCTTCACACAACATTTATAAAAGCTAAGCCGTTCTCTCTTAGCCTTGGCTAGCCTTTAAAGGAGAGCTAACCTCTGACACGACTTTATTCCCTTTGCTGCCCTACACCCCATCCCAAATGAGTCACAGTGCTCACTGCAATAGTCCTGGTCTCACCTCCACTGAAAATAGCTCTTCCAAGACAATCCTATTTGGCCTTTTTTGACTTACCCTTTTATTTCAGTTGCTATATTATGGGATGACTGAACAGTGTTCAGTAATATGATGAAAGTCTGTTCCCAGTAAGGAATACAAGCATGCTCGAGTTGCTTTCTGTTTTGCTCTCCTATTATTTTATAAGGAATTAATTCAGCATAACCTATGCTACTATGTAAGTTTAAGACTTTGTCAATTAATCAGTGAGACGGCTACAGAAGACAGACAAGTGTTATCTCTTCACATGACCTGTTTCTTCCCTTGTGTCTAAATTAACGCAACATTACCAAACTAAGTGACCTTTCTTACAAGCATGCACGTAAACCATTTTCAGAGAGTTCTGCTATTGTAAGAGCTGTATCATTAATAGACAATCACGATGAAAAGGGAGGCTGGCACTGCATTTGCTGCCAGTATTTGTACAGAAAAGATTATGTATGTCACTCAGCTTGTCAGCTGTGGAATCTGATGTGGTCAGAAACAGCACTTACAGAGGAGATGGCTGTATGCAGAAAGCAAAGTCTCTGAGGTCATCCCTCCACACCTCTGCTGAGGTAGGTGCATGTAAGGCACCATCACAGGAGTCACAGGCCACTCATCACAGACCACAGGTCTAGGAGCTGTTACAGGGGGAGAAAGGGTGCCTTAAAAAGATGGCCAGGACACAGGTGTTTAGATCATGCAAGTTTGATTTATTATGCTTTCTTTATTGCTCAGGCACTCAGCAACCCTCTCTGCCTGCCCTCCTCTATCCTCGCCTGACAGATCTGAACTTAGGAAACAGCAGCCCAGAGGTTTTGGAGGGTTCAGAGCTGCCAGGCTTCCAGGGAGTGGCCTCCCTCCTGTTTCCTATTTTATTCCAGGCACAACTCCAGCTACTGCCCCTTGTAGTTAGACAGTGAAAGGAGGTATTTGAAAGCAAATTCCTAAATAATGCCCTCTGAGCAGATGCGATTCCCAACCTGCCTGCAAACACAGCTCTTTCACTGTGCAGAATTTAGGCTCACACCTCCCCAGGATTTGTTTATGTTATTAACACAAAATTAATAATACCTTAACAATGTTAATTGGACAAATCTACCCCAGACTTGGGCAGGGTAGTCTGCTGGGTCCATAAAAGGTGTATCTTATGTTAGTAGTCCTCAGCACTCAATGCAGTTGGACAAGAGTAACAAACTACTTACATGCTGCAGTCATGCCAGTGCTCTGCTCTCCTGGCTGGCCTTCAGTTTGAACTTTAATATCCTGTGGCCCCAAAATTACAGTCTCTCTCAAAGTGTGTTACTCTCCCCAGCAAGGCTGAATGCTACAGTTATACACACTTCTGACCCAGCTACCTAAGTGAGGTAAGCAGGATAATTCATTACCTAGAAAACGAATGATGATGATGATGATAATAGTAATAATAATAATAATAATTACATTCATACAAGTAACACAGAAAGGTTCCATTCTTCATTGGTTATAATCAGGTATTTCAAAAGATTAAAGAGCAAAGCTCTCATTAGGTATACCATAAAAAATTGTGTCACAGAAATTTCAAGTGCCTGATATGAAAGACCTGCTTAATGAAAGAGAGATTGGAGTGCTTTGCTCCCCACAAACAAGATGCTTCATTATTGATGCACCTCCCAAAATTAATAATTTCCATGAATTCATCAGGAAACATTTTCTAAGTCTGCCTTAGAGTCAATATTGAGGAATTTTGCAATTTCTGAACTTATGACACAAGCAGAAAATCTCTTGAAAAAACATAGTCATGCACATCTGTTTAGAAAACAAGCTATACTCAAAGGTTACTAAAAACCTTTAATTATTGAAAACTATCTACTTTCTGGAAATTAAATAATATTTCAAAAATATTTCACTCTTTTTTTGACAGTTACAATTAATATATATATGTGTGTTCCTAAGATTTTGTAGCATATTACTTTTTAAGTATCTTTCATCCACACTTCATTCTCTCAATTTCAACTGAACAAATTTCACAGTAATTGCTCTCCTTAGGCAGATGTACTAGAATCCTATCATTATAAAAAAGGACCACAAACTATATTTCCAGAACCAAAATAACAAGTTAACCACAAATGCTGCCGAGAGAAAAGTGGAAACATCACCCACTCTACATGAGATATTCAATGGCAGAAAACAAATCAAAGAACAACTCCAAAATGCAAGGCTGCTAATATCTCAAATCTCTCATTTTTTCAGATGAGACTTCACAGTATTCAGTTGTAGATATTTCAGTGATAACTAACTACTTATTTAAAGGGATATCTACTTATCTCACAGGGATAAAAAGTAAGTTACGGTCTTGTAGCATAAAAGGAAAGCAACATAACCAACACACCACCTAAAAATGGCTGCTGAAGGTGCTAAGGAGATATGGAATGCCTTACTAAGAAACTGTACTCTAAAGGTAGATACTGCGTTTCAGCATCTCTTGAAATTTCTTTTATAATACAACATACATCTATTAATTATTCATTTTAACAGTTGCTTTTTTTTCAAGGAAACATACTATGTGTGCTATGTTCTCATTTGATTTTGTATCCTTCAAAAACTATAGGTGAATATGGAAGTGCTGGATCCTTAACATAGCAGTTTGTAAATGGATTCCAAAAATCGTTTTGCAAGTTGCATATTTTAATAAATAGGCTTCTTTAATTAAATGAAAGTGCCATAAACTGTCCATGTGTGAATCAAAACCAAGAGCTGTGTTAAATTAAAAATGCAGCATCTTACTAATGCTAACAAATTAGGACTGCCTTCAGAATAGAGTATTTCTTCCCTTAATATGTCAAATTATTGCGGTGATAAGAATGGAACAGCCATGCTAAATCAGCTTTTCAAAATTAATATTTCTTTGCAATGAATTTGCAATTTAAATTTAAACAGATCCTAACGACAGACACTCTTGCACAGCATTACCTCCTTTCATTAAAGAAGCTCATTTTAGAGATATGATCTTTTTGCCAATATTACATGAAATTAGCATGGGAAGTATTGGAAGAAAATGTTTCTTAAGTGCAGCTTGGCCTGTAATTTTTTTTTTTGTAAGGCTGCACTTAATCTTTATTCTTCCATAATCAGTATTTATTGTGTGACCCTGACAGCTTGCTACTGCTGTGATAAATTATCTGACTCAAGTCAGATTAAAAATGCAACCCTGAATTCTAATTATCTTGGCAGATCCGCTTAGTAATGGCGTTTCTTGTCAATTCTGGAATCACAGCATGGGTGTCAATTGCAACAAATGCCCCGGCCCCTCTCTGAAGCAGGCTCCCCAGAATGCTTTCGTATCTGCCATATGTAAATCTCAGATGCTCTGTACCCTTGGTGACCTTTTATTAGCAAACTGACAAAATGATAAAGCTAGTCATGGCAAAACTCCCACTACTGCACAATTATCTGCTACAGTTCCAGTCCGTGGGAGATCAACAAGACATTGTTAATTGTGATGCATTTCATTGACTTCTCCTGCTAAGAGACCCTACAGGTCACCCAAACCGATAGGGTTAGGCTTTTATTTCACATCAGAAGGGGATGGCAGTGTAATTTTGACCCACAGGAGAGCGTCTATCTTTGTTTTTTCTTTTCAGTAAGACGCCTATCATTTGTTTTTAAAAAGACTCATGAAATTATTTTTAGGTATTTCTAACACACAGACACACACACACACACACACGTGTATATAATATATGTATGTGTTTTAAAAAAAGTCTTAGAAAAGAAGGATCTGCTTCAAGAAACTTGCAAAACTGAGATACACCTTACAGAGGAGCATCAGTCTGATTGAAACCACAGAGAACTCCCTCTCATTGCCTCACCATGCTGCAAACCTTCATCAGAACTCAAACCCCTCCAGGTAAGGACTGGATTCATACTCCAGGACATCCAGCTCTGACAACTTACCGAGGCACACAAAAAGAACATAGGTAGATTCCAAAAGCATGAAAAACAAATAATTTTTTCATACACAAAAAAGATCCGATGGAATTAGGATTCCACAAAACACTTCTGCCTGTACGTGCAGGCAATAAATACAAAATCAATAAATACAGTTCAAAAAAAAGAATCTTCCAGCAAACTTATGACATCTTGCAGTGTCTCCATTAAAATTTTATACACCTATAAGGCTAACAAGTAAGATAGAAAGAAGCTGAAAATTATTCAGCACGGTGCAGTCTTCCTGCTCTCTCAGAGCTTTCCAGGGACCCTCATATCAGAATAGCATCCAAAAAGTTTACAACACACTCTCATAAGTTGCACTAGAGATTTAAAACTGGAAAAATCTGCTCTGATTTTGGCAGTAGTCTCTCCATTCCAGCTACCTTCTGGCTGACTCAAGTTGATAAAAGCACCAGGCTCTGCAGGACACAGTATCAGACAAAACCCTGTCATTTATGGAACTGATGTGTATTTGCTTTGCAATGCAGTTTATTTCTGAAAGCACAACTTGGCCAGTAAAATGACTTGGGATTTTCTCAATTGCATGTGAGCTATTTGGAGAGTGCATGCAGAGCTACGGTCTTGTTACCAAGGCTATGGCTGTTTGACCAGTATGAGAAAGAACTACAGTATTATGATGTGGGACATTTGGGGAAGCTACTCTTACGTTACTGACAACTGGTCCTGTGTCATCAGCTCCTGCAAAAGAGGTGTGTTCACCATGGTGAAGAGAAAAACAAGAGGAAAAAAAAAAATTCCGTTCAATCAATTCCCATTATGCATTTCCTACCCTAAACTGAATAGAATTCATGGCTTCTTGAAGAAAGGGAAAGACTACTGAATTCTTTAAACTGGTTTCAAAGTGAATGATAAGGAGGTAGACTATGATATCCCTTCTTACCCTTAAAGAAGCAAGTGAGAAAAAGGCTTACAGGACAGACAGGAAACATATTAAACACAAGAAAAACAAAACAAAACAAAAACAAAACAAAACCCCCAAACAAACAAAAAACCCCCACCCAAATTATGGACAATGAGTACTTCAACCAAGATGTGTAATTCAGAAAAAATCCTGAAACAAAAAAGTGTCCTTTGCTACATTTTTGTCTGCAGCCTTATTTGGAACAGCCTCTGTGTCCAAGGCAATTCTCGTCTCTGTAACCATGTTCTCTGCCACCAGGTTCTCTGCCTGGGCTCAACTTTCCTTGCTTAATTTTGAGCTCACAAATGGCTTATGGCACCAGCAGCTCCAGTATTGAACACCATAATGGAGTGACAACCAACACTGACACCCATGAAGCAAACCTAAAATACCGCCCAGTCTTGCACATTATTTTATATTTAAGTTCCTTGCTCAGTTAAATGATTCCAAATGCTGTGAAACCAGTCCATCTTACTATGTATGAAAAACTTATGAAGATTGTATCAGTTTATAAATCAAGAAGATGGAACAAATTCAAATGTCTATATCACATTGCATAACATTCTTCCAATAACATATCCTCTGAAACAGCAGAGAGAAATATTTGGTTCAGATGCGACAGCTCTCTGAAGCAAGGAGTTTGCAATTCCAGCTGCAACTGGGATGAAATAACTCAAAAAATACTGGGAAAAAGTATGAAAAGCTTTGAAAGAAAATATTTCAGCATGGCATTATTTCTTCTTTCTCAAGTGGGTTCAGTGTAACAACCTGATATTTGTGCCAACAGTCGCTCAAATTAGAACACTAAATAGTGTAATCAAGTTTTTCACAAGTTGCACATGGCCTGATTTTCTTTCAGGCTGCACTTTAACCCTCAGTGATCATCCTTTAAGAGTACTCTTTGTTTCCCCACAAAGAAAAAATTCTTGATTGGTCTTTAATGGTTGTCTAATTGCTTCCTTTGCCGAACTACAAGCTGTTTTCTGTAGCTCTAGAGTCTGAATACCACACCTGGGAGATTCACACCATTTTGCCTCCTAACTTTAACCTGGAACATCTCTTTGTCCTTTGGAAGCTGTTCTAATTGTTGTCGTAATATTACAAAACTTCCATTTGCTCCAGATTTGGTCAGTATAGCTGACCCAAGAATATCAGATACTAAAAAACATTCAGTATGAAAGTAATATCAAAATCATGTAGCTAATCATTGAAATTATATGGGTCTGGAATTTTGGCACTGCAGATCTGACTAAACATACTATCCTTCTCCCATTTCTCTTGTGCTCACATACATCTCAAAGAAATAATGAAAATGTTTTTGATTCACATCCATGCATACTGAAGAGAAAAAATTGTGCAGCAAACTAGTTGCATCAATTAAAATATTTCTACCGTCAGGCCACACTCAGATAAGGTTTCAATTTATATTCCCTTAAATATGAGATTACTGAAACCATGTTTGGCATCCAGAAGTGCAGATCTGTCCAGAAAATACCATGCTGTTCCTCTGTATGCTTCATTTATTTTTCATAAACAATATGCTGTATACATCCAACATGGTTTGTATTCCACAAAATGCATCTCAGGCAACAAAATCTACAGTGTCGGCTTTGCAGGACGAGTTCTTCATTTAGACTTCAACCCCATTAGCACAGCTCCACTGGCTCTCCAACACAGCATCTGTGCTCCTACACAAGAAGCAGAGAAGGGAGGGGGATTCCTCAGCTGCAGAAGTGAAAGCCAAAAGAGCCAGAACTGAAAGAAGGCAGTCCTTTCTGGTTTACTGCTTCCTTTCCCCTCAGTAGCACAGCACATATATAAAAGTTTGCCTTTGACCCAACTCCTCCCATGCTGCTGTAAGACCACACACCCTCGCCTGTAGCTTATGGATAGAATCCCACTTCTGCCAAGGGATGGGGTGGCTACATACCAAAGGAAAAAAAAAAAGTTTTATAGCAAAATCCTGCATTTGTTAAGCTCACATGCCTGGGACAACATATGGCTCTTAATCCTTCAATGTTTTTTTAAACTATTAGTGATATAGTTATTAAAATACTTAGTGGTTGCATCTGTAATTGAGATGAATTCCACTGAAGGCATAAACTGACCCGGTTACGTGAGCTGCTCTTACAGCAAACTCTCAGAGGCACTACCCAAAGAACATTCCTCATGCAAATTTCGGTTGATCAGCAACTGAATATTTGGTGACTGATACTCCAGCTTCTGGTGTTTAACAGTCAGACACGTGACAGACAGGCATCTAAACCTGTCTGTAGCTCCTTTTTTTCATTTTGTTTTGAGGGGGGTTTCTTGTTATTAAGTCCAGCTAGAGATCATTGTAGTGACTGAGGGCTTAGGAAATGCTATGTCCTAGAAAAGAACTGGTAATGGAAAGAAATCACCTTATCCCAGAGCAAGCAACACATCACAGCAGCAACAGGTTAATCAAACAACCTGTGTTGAGTTTTAGTACGATGACAGGCAGCAGGTTGAGTGAATCCATTACACCCATGCACACAGCACTCAGGAGGACTGACTGGGAAGAGTATGCCCACTCCTGCAAGCCCAGCAAAGAGGGAAAGAGATAGGTGGGCAGCAGGGAAGCATGGCTGAGGCTGCACCATGCAAGATGTGAAGAAGATGAGCGAGCTGGCTGATTTTGTCTAGCTACAAAGTTGAACCAGGCTCTCCTCAGAGATGTGTGTACATCAAAAGGGCAAAAGTCAGTGGATAAAAGTTTTTTAAGAGAGAAAAATCTCAGTTTTATATAGGCAAAAAAGGTTTTGCAAGAGCACCTTGGCACTGGAAAAGGCTGCCTAAAGAGACAAGCTCCTTAATCAACTTCATCTAACTTTGAGGTTAACCCTACTTAAAGCCAGGGGCTGAATGACAAAACCTCTTGGGATCCTTTCCAACCTAAGTTATGTAGTGTCTGCAAGAAGGCAGATATCCATCCTTCCCTAGAGGAAAAAGACCTTTGCATCTCCCTCCCAATAACAACATTCATTTATTCAATACTGGATCTCATCTTAAAACCAACATATTAGAACACAATTGCCTAAAATAAAGATAGATGAACAGTCCTAGGAAAAAAAAAACCACCACTTTAAAACTTCAGTGTATTCTTCAGCATGCCAAGAGCCCCAGCTTCCTGCTAATTTTTGTGCAATAGGATTATCCAGGCTCTATCAATTACTCTATCAAAACAGAGCTCCTCTTTGATGTTAAGTACTTTAAGATCCCCACGTAGAAAGCAAAAGAAGTTCAGCCCACTCTGCTAATGTAAAATGTTACCTAGTGAGAGACTAGGTAACATTATTTTCTTAGCAATGAACCTCCTCTGCGGTTTCATTATGTGACATTTTCATTCATTCCAATATAAAGCTAGTTTCAGAGTATTCGGAGTTGTAACACACAGACACATTAATCACCAGCCTAATACATGTCCTGTGTAGTAGCTTTATTATCTTTTCAAAGCAGAGCTGTAAAAACAGAAAAACTGTGATCTTTTATGCTATCCTTTAATAAAGTTATTTTAAAATGCTATAAAAATGGTTTCAGTTTTTTTTTTCCAAGCTACAGCTTAATGCAACTAACTTTTGTACATCCAAAACAGTAAAGTCTGAATAAGTAGTTTTAAAAGTCCCCACAGACTTGTAATCTAGCAAGAGCGAAGAACTCTAACCACTAGAGACAGAAATGGGAAGGAATCCTGAGTTTCAAGTTACAGAATATGCCTGCTCTTTTGTCATTCTGACCAGGCACTGCCTTGCAAAGTACTCTCACTTCTGTGATAAATTTTAAAAGTCTATTCCTGTATGCCAATATTTACATATTTAGAGCAAGGGTGGCCTGCAATTTTTTCCCCTTCTTCAGGCTCAGTATCAGCCTACCTCCTTAAATTAGTGAGTATTTTACACTCACCAAGATTGTGTCAATGTCAATGCCTCAGTACACTACTGTGTCCTCTTTTATGCAAGGCATGAAATGGGCCAAGCAACTTGTCCTCTGCCAAGACAAATAGCAGGGACTTGAATGGCACAGCACCTTGCCCTTCATGGAGGGAATGTGCTTCCAACAATACAGGTGGTCACCATTCCCTTCACTCCCTGCTTGTCCTTCTGCAGATGAACGAGGACACATCCACACATTTTTGGTTTTCAAAAATACCACTTTTCAAAGTGGTAACCTGAAACTTCAACTCAGATTGGAATAAAGCTGAAGTGTTATAAAAAATCTGTGTCTGTAATAAGAACAAATTGATGGCAGGCTTCAACATTGTCTGGTCATTATATGCCACTGTCTCACCTGTGGTCTTCTTGAGTGGTGGCAATGCACACTAACTGAAGAGAAAATGGTATATTTCAGCTATCTGTAACTTTTATACCTATGCCTCAGGCAAGCCAACACCTCTGGGCAGAAATCTGCAAGAACCATGCAGTTCCCCTGGTGGGAAACACAGTTGTGATAATTGCACGAACTGAAGTCAGGCTTGAAAAAAAGTGTTCCTAAATAAATAAAGATGATTCATTGGCATAAACCCAGCACTATTGCAACAGATTTTTACCAATCCAGCATCTAAACTACTCCTCAGCTCTGTATGAAACAACCACCTACCCACTCCACGTGCTGCAGGGTAGGGCTCTGGCCAGCACACTGGTGGGCTTTGTGTGGCTACTCACCCAAAGCAGGAGATGCTTCTGCCATTTTCTGAATGTTCTCAATATTTCTCAGCTTTTTACCCCAGTGAAAATTATAATTAGAATGGTGAATCACAGAATAAAACTTGCACCTCATCAAGTATAATTTTAAATCAATGTGTCTCTCTCTCAATATGCCTAGGCTCAAGAAGTTTCCTTAAGAAGATTCAACAACATACTAAAGGCTTTTGTAGTAAGTCTGGGTTGGGGCAAAACCAGGGTCTTCATAAAAAACTGACAGAGGTAAAAAAACCATTTATAATCTTTCTCAGGGAAGACAAGGACACACATTACTCTGAAGCACTACAAGGATCTTGGCCTGAATTAACTACTTGGATGTATTTTCAGACAGATGTGATCAGCACCCTGCGACCAAAGCCGTCTCAATGGTGGCCAAGTGCAGGTGATGGCTGTTTTCCTATAGTACTGCACTGCAAAAAGCACGTACTCCTCTGAAATCACCATGGAGCTAAGGCTGTTAGGCATTCTCTGGAAAACAGCAGGTTCATGTTATTATCATTCATGAGGCAGATCCCCAATCCCCCTTCTCTCCACTTCCCTGTTTTTTTTCTTAACCTTTTCTCTCTCTCTCTCTTTTTTTTTTTTTTTTTTTTTTTTAGGTCAGAGCTATACTGAACTTTTGTAAATGAAAACCATTTATCAAAACAAGGACAAAATTTAACTCATACTTTATTGAATCCTTTAATTGGCGGGGAAAAAGATGAATTCGTTCACTTTTATTTTTACATCTGGTAAAAAGTATGGAATTCAGGTATTCTGTGCCAAGTTTTGACGAGAAATGATTTTTTTACATCCAAGTAATAGATGACTAGGGAAATGGAGTGGCTTAAAATGCAAATGTGGGGATATTAATTATTGTTGTTATTGGGACATTTACAAGAATAGTGTGGCACTATTTTAGAACCAGTAATGTCTAATCTTTTAAAACTACTGTAACAAAAATAGAACTAGAATAAAATCAAGCATTAAAACATGAATTCCTATAATGTTTTAGTTTGTTTTGTCTGAAAATGTATTTGAAGTCTGGAAATGCCTGGTGCACATATTCAATATTTTATAACTTAATTTGTTCAACAAGAATGGCAGTATTTTAACAAGGTGAAACAATTTCACGATTAAAGCACTGCCTGCTTCGTCAGTAGTAAAGAGCTCATGGAAAAATATCTAATCTTTATAAGGCAGAGATTCATAATTTAGCTGCCAAGAACAAATGAAGAGTCTAATTCTTATTTTGCTGCTTTAGTGGTAGCATGTGGTGATAGGAAAGTACTAGCATAAGCCAGAACTTGCTCCCACTTTTCTTTCCAGGCATGTACCAAATATCTGATGGCTATGCAAATTTCACCCAAAGCAAAGTTGTCCCAGCTGGCAAGCCATACATTAAAAGGTAAATTACACAAAGCTGAGGCCATCTGGACTAAAAAATTCTCCTGTCAATAGAATTTTAAGCTCGCCAATTCCACACAATGAAGGACAATATATTACGTATGTATTTGAGGATTTTACCAAGCACAATTAAAAAAACCCCAGAAGTTAAAAGATAAGAATGGACTACAAACTAATTTTGCTAATTCTCTTGGAATGACATTTTTAAAGCTTATATAGCTCCATTTTATTATATACATACCATTATATACATACCATGCATTTAAGTTCATAAATGCCCATTTTCTGACAATTGGCAAGTCCAGGAAGCCAACAGATCGAACTCATTACATAAATGCCAAGCAAAAAGAATTTGAAATTTGAAAGAAGTCTACCAGCATCCATGCTTCCGTAAAGCTGCCAGCATATTTTCATGCAGACTTTTACTAGAAAGCGGCCCTTGACAGAGCACCCTGATAGTCTGGTTTCTAGTTTGGTTAAACCAGAATTTTAAAGTAGAAGACATGTAAGAAAACAAACAGTTGGGGGCACAAAAATTAACCAAACCTTCCTAAACCACAGCAGAGTCATCACTTACGTTATTTCTGCATTTAATTCACATTAAATTGCCTATCTTGTCCAGTCTTGAAAAACTAATCTCTATGTTATATATTATGAAATTTAAAGTAACATCTGTGTCTTTGAAATTAAATTAACATACTTCTATTTGATTAGCTTATTAACTGTAATTCTCAATATGCTGTAGGAACAGACACCAACTAGAGAGATGCAGCTGACACCACCACCTGTCTGATATAAAGTACTTTTTATCATAGACATGGAGGGATCTGTCAGCAGGCAGCCAAAGCATCAGACAGATTAGGAAGTGACACAGGGGCAGAGAAATGACTTGCCTCAGATCACAAAGCGGATAATTGATGGGATGGGGAACAGAACCTGTGCCTTTTGGCTCACAACTTCATACCTTTGCTAATGGTTTTCCCAAAAATCAAATGATGTAAGGAAAGAGCAATTTGTAACTTATACTACATTTAACAGAGACAGTATTTGAGGAAAAATACATTAAAGTATTTTACATGCTACTGAGAATATTTATTATTCATTCTCTAATTTCCACAGAAAACGTTTCCATTTCATACCCACATAGGATAAGAAGATCTGAAAATGTATGTTCATACTTAGTCTCAAGGTTATAATGCATTAACAGAGGTAAAGAATTAATATGGCCTCCTTGTAGACTCCACTCTCATCCTGTGCTCCTCTTCAAAACAATGAATCCTCGATATGCTGTCACCACCCTTTAACCTACATGACACCTCTTAAATCACAAAGCTTCTCACCAGATCAAATGTAAGTCTTCAGCTCTGTCACTATTGTTAGGTACACTGAGAAACAGAAGTGCTCTGAATTTACTCAGGGAAAAATAAAACCACCACAGAAGCATTGTCTGAGCTGCATTAATTTCATTTTCACAGGAAATTGGGGGGTGGCAGGAAAGAAAAAAGAGCACAAATATGTAGTCAGGCAGCAGGAGCTACAAGGTACTGGTGGCCAGTTCTTACAACTCTGAGCTGCTTTGGCTGAATTGCCTGGATTATCTGGTTTTGTTCTCAAAGCTGCATCACAGACATAATAATGAAATGCTACTTTCTGTGAACTGTTGCTCTTAGGTAAAAGCCTTGCCAGTATGCTGTCTTTCTCTATGTACAGTTTTTAGGAAAGTAAATGCTAATGTAATTATCTAGCCAAGTCTTCAGCATCTGTCACTTGAAAACTGGGGTTATAGTTCAGATACTGTGGACTAATTGTTGAAAGTTAGCAGAAAAATTTTGGCTACAAAGGAAATTGGCACACAAACCCAATTTGAGGACTCACTGCTCAATAACATTCATCCCTTTAGACTTAGATATTTAGATATTGTTCTCTCTCATGGCTCCCATGGACACCCAGGCCCAGTCACAGCTCCATAGACTTTGCTTGCCTTGCCTGCAACACATAGCACCATCAGGAAGAGAGGTGCCAAGGAGGATTTAATTTGGGAGGTTTCTTAGATATCTGGTAGTTCTCATTCTATGTTCCTTCTGAAATGTTTTCTACCTTACACTACTCTTTACAACTCCCAGTAATCCAAAGCCAGTATTACAGGAAGGCACTTAATTTCTCATAGATATTTACTGAATTCCCCAAGGACAAACCAGTAGTTCTGGGAAGTACTGTGAGAAATATTAGAGTGCCAAACACAAGGCCATAGGGAGTTTTCCATTGGATGATATGGACAGGAAACAAATTGCCTATGACTGGCAAAAGTAATGGAAACCTGCTTCCTCTAAAATCTTTCGTGCTAAGGCTATTCCAGAGCTGCACTGCCAGACAGTATTTAGCAAATGAGTCCTTTCCCTCAGTACCCAGAGCATTAATTTGGGTCTTTCTTGCCCAGCCAACAATTTATTAGATAAAGATTAGATTAATTTATCTAATTTTTAAGACCTCTACTCTACTGCTAAGCTTAGGAAAAAATGGCCAGCAGGTTCCACAACTCTGGCAGGAAATATGGTGGAATCCCAGAAACCAGGCTTCCTACATATGTCTTGGGAGATTGTTTTTTATTATCATTAGATTTTTTTTTTTTTTGCCAAATATATTTCCACACTGCAACTTAATCCAAAGTTCAGCAACTTCAAGTGTTAGCTAATTTATTTCAGCATTGTTAACAGAGAAATAAAAAGGGATGTTTGTTAGTGGCATTAGCTCCAAAGAATGATACCAAGTCCTATTCAAACATGCATCCATCAAATTTCTCCTGTGACACAGTGCTCACAAGGAAGAGCTGCAATCTTCTGAGTAATCAGAATCTTCAAGTATCTTCTGAGGATTAGCACACAAAGATTTCAAGTGACCCCCAGCAGCGAGATGACTCTATTTACCAGAGACAATTCAAAGTAGAAATATTTCCTTTTACATCTATTCATCAAGATCCAGAAATAACCCTTCAATAACCCTACTCTAACTGTTAAAATGAGATACTGGCTCCGACACATCACACTGAAGAACCCATCCAGGACTCAGTTTGTGTATTGTGTCCTTTGAATTCTCCTTTCTTGATATGCTTCAGTCATCCTATAACTAAACTGATCCAGGCTTTTACTCCCTCCAAATATTTCTATCCCACAATTAAATTTTTTCCACTTGTGTTTCCCGGACTAAAAGACATCCTCCATGTAATTCCCACGTTTGTACCAAAGGTGAAGCATCCTCACTTTTGCAAATTGGCCCTTCCTTGTCCTGTCTTCCCTGCCAACAAAAGACCCACCCTGCATGCACACTCCCAATCCTTGTCACTTGTACTGTAGCTTAGTAATGACCAGGTGGGACTTTCTCAAGTGTGATGGGAGATCCTGCCTACATCTGCCTTTCTCCTTTGTGCTTTTGGGAGCACAGTCTGTTACTTTCTGTCTCATTCCTACTTGATGGTACTGTCAAACCACTTTCTACACTTGACTTTTTACATCACTTGACATGGGCATCAGTTCCCTTCCACTGAAGTCAGAGCAAGCAACAACCAGCTTTTACTGAAGTCACCACTAGTGTAAAGTGACTGAAGGGTGAAACCATATGAAACCAATACATTTCTTGTGGTTCTTTCAATGCACAGTAAGTGAGCACAGATTGGCTGCAAATTCAACCCAGACTTAGAAACCTCAGCAAATGTTCCTGTGAACTTGATCCAGCCTTCAGGTTTGTTTCATCCAGTTTCAGGTTTCGTTGTGAGTTTTACTCTGCCCTACACGCTGCCCCAATAAACCATGCCTCAAACGAAATAAGGACATCAGCAAAAATGAAGAACTCGTCAGATAGCGATGGTTTAGTTTTATACCATATGTAAGAACATGCATTGACAAGCAGCATGTATGCAATTACTGCTCTTGCAAATCAAGAATTGTTCATGGTAATGGAGTTCCACTTAAGTACAATTTCTGCCAAGAAAATATTTTCAAGGTATGTGTATGGAATACCTCTGTGCCATAGTTCTTCTCTTTCCCCATCACAGTAATATACTAAGAAACTAAGCCTTTTCATCACAACCTGTGCACAAAACCTCCAGCATGCTTTTTAAACATTCAGGATGTGAAATAACGAACTCCAAACTTTACTGAAGCAGTATTTTCTGTCTGCATTTACCATCACTGAGGCAGCAATATGAAAGAAAAAGTAATAATGAGGAAACCGAACATCTTTTATGGATCACATGAATGCAAAGCCAAAATACATGTAATTGCCTAGCTCATTGAATGTACAACATCTTTTCCTATAAAGCTTATACTACTGGCAATGTTTCCTCACTTCTCAATCATATTAAATCAATAATTAAAATGAAAAAAAGTGCCTAGACTTACAGTACCTTTAGGAGGGCATGTAGATTGTAATTTTATACTGCATTTCATGTAAGCAGATTTAAAAAAAATTCTTAGTCTGAAATTAAAGCAAAATCCATGTTACATTAAGTTTCAGGAATGATTTAATTCCTGAGCAAAAATATTGTTAAAGAAAAGAAAATCGTAATTTTAAATCAGGTAGGAAGATACTCAACTCTGATCTCTCACAAACAACTAAGTCACTCCTCATTTATACACATGTGATTTGTAGAAGTGTTCACCTAGAAACCATGACAGGTAGTTTCCTACAACAGATTTTGGGTCAGTGGTGTAGACAAGGGCTCTTACTGGACTGAACCTGAGTCTAAAGCAAAATCCCTACTAACTGAAAGGGATGCAGGTTGGTTTCCAGTGGAGCAGTGGTGCTGTCTACAATCCCCAGCCTAGCTGGGCTGAGTTACACTGTTCTAACTGAGCCAGATGGGTGAAATCAAAACTACCAGCAACATTTAAAATATCTGATGCAAATAAACAATTATGTGCACAGGACCTTAGGTGCCAATAAGAATAAATGAGATTG
>WEIU01019983.1:365-22680 GCA_013389925.1 Aegithalos caudatus
TCACTCTTAGTTGCACAAAATGGAGTAAAAAGCCTGTAGTACCAGAGTTATGTCTTTGGCATCTCCCTAAAATCTGAATGAGAAATAATGCATTGTTATAATATCTCCACACAGACTTCCTCATGAAATAAAGTAGCTTGCCCATCAATTCTGTTTTTATGTTTCACTCCACAACATCAGAAGAACTAACATTATTCACTTGGTCAAGAAACTGAAACCAAACAGTATTAATGGTCTGTTCCATATCCCATCTGATAAATTTCAAAATTAGAGGCAATGTTTATAAATCAGGCAAATTGAAAGGGGGAACTTGGACATGGGCTGCATAAACATTGTTGAAAAAAATAGTTCCAACTCTCCTTTCAAATCTAGACTTTTCTATGTTCTTAATGTCAAGTGGACAGAAGGACTGGCAAGGCCTGCAGGTTCTCCAGAGGTAGATTTTTGCAGTGGTACATACAGGCAAGGGGGAGGACAGATAGATGCCAGCTGTGGAGGGGTCACTGGAGATAGCTAAAACAAAAAAGGGAGTGAAGGATTCAAGAACGTCCTGACCTGGAGCAGGAGCACACCGAGACCTGTGTGACATGTTTTGGGAAGTTTTCAAAATATAGGAAATGGAAAAGAGGCATGAAGAAAGCAGTGTTCCTGATGTTTATCAGTTCTCTCAGTCCCTGCAGCTGTAAAGTATGAGGCACAAGTGTTAAAATGCTGTTAACAGAAGCAGCAATACAAATCATTGCACTGCAGTAATGACATGGACATAGCATGTTGATGTTCAAACAGTGGGGTGAGACTTGGATGGTCATCTGCTCAAGGATTCGGTGACTTTGTCTCATATCTGACAGTCAAGCCTGTGAATGCAGAAATCAAATCAGCCATTCTGAAGAAACTAATTAGGGAGTTGCAAGCCTCTTGGTGATGGCATTCATTTTAGATTTGGAAACAGCTGAGGAAAGTTTGTATATCACAAATGTTCCCTACACACTAATCCACTAATCATTATTGAGCTTGGAAGTTTGCCAGTAAAAGAAAAAGCAGCAATTTCAACAGGTGAAAATAGACTTATTTAGTTCATGCCCCAGTTTGACATGATTTTGTTGCATTGTTGAATGTCATAGTGGTATCCTTTTCTTGGTAGGGGACTGACCAAAGAAATAGAGTCAAGGATATATTGCAGGGACAATTCCCTGGAAATTTCATTAAAATGGCCAGCTGGTTAAACAAGAAGCAAGTCCTATTCTAGGAATATTTATATCAGACAATTTTCTTATTACCTTGTCTTCCCAGTTTGGGGCCTTGGTACCTTGTCCTTATCACTAAAAAAGAAAACAGGTCATGGCTCAAGATGCAGGATAACCCCTTGCAATATTCAATGCTATGACTAAAAATGAAAAAGTTTATTTTTAATTAATAAAATAAAATTATTTATAGAAATTATGTAGAGTATTTCCCCTAGAATTTCTTGTTTGTAGAAGTCAAAGTGCAAAATGTTTGACTTGATGACAAGAGGTTGAATTTTCCCCATTAAATAAAACCAAACCAACAAAAATCAAAACCAAAACCCAACCAACCAAAGAAAATACCCCAGACAAAAATCTCCTGCTTCCATAATTGTTGAATGGAACTGTCTGAACTTCCATATTCCACAGTGAGAAGGAAACGGTTTACCACAAAAATAGATTTAAAATCAAATAATATTGAAGCAACTTTTGCCCCATTTGAATCCTATACAAGTATATACGTTCTTTATTTTATTAAAATTTGATTGGATCTTAAAATATGAAAAGTTACAGACCCAAATCTCTTGCCGAAGAACTTGCACTTTGTGAAAAGAAATAGGAAGACAAAAGTAAGGATTGAGTCTCTCATCTGCTCCTCTTTATGCCTAGTTTTTCAGGGAAACAGAAGAACAGATAGTTCAGCCAGGCCAGTACCTTGCATAAAAGGAAGTTTTCCATCCACAGAAAAATACAGAAGACTAAGGACTTGAAATTTTCCATAAGACTTTCACTAGAATTTAGGAATATCCCACAGTCAACAATAAAATGATGGAATCAATGAAAGGATTCAAGATGTAAAAGTATTATGGCCAGATCAAGAGAATATTGATAGCTGTATTTGGAAAAGCTGGGAAAGAGAATTATATGTGTATTAGCACAGAGAAAACAAGATCTTATCAAATGTAGCTATTGTAATATATTTATTTCACTTTTGTCCCGTTCTCACATTAAACAATTTCTTTTGTCAGCTATCATAAAAGCTCTAGTCAAGACTGAAAAGAAAAATTAATCTCTGTAGGATGAACAGGGCCCAAGCAGAATGATGCATTACTTGTACTTGCATCAGACAGAAAAATTAAAAAAGGAGGGATGTTTTTCTTTATAGCTCTCTAAAGAACTATGGAACTGTATTCTTGCCATAAGCCTCAGGAAGTTCAAACTTACAGAAAAGTTTTGTTAGTTCTGCATATTTTAGTGTAATTTACATAGTCTTTTTCCCCTTTCTTTTCTGAAGAACAATATTTATTCATTTTTTATTTTGTGTGAGATACAAAAAATAACAGTATGCTTACAGATAATACAACTATAATAGGGATAATGTTCACAAATGTCACAGTCAGCAAATGGTAACACCAGTATTATTTTCAAGACATGAGTGTAAGTATGCATTTATATATTGGATCCTGACTATTGGCTGACACTGACAGTAATTAATTAATCAGCAATACTGCTTGCAATAAAGACATCAGTGGAAAATAAAATATTTCCATGACCATCTCATATCCACATGCTTATTCACAACAGACATAATTCAATATAGATATGATTTCAGCACTATTAGGCCAGAATTTTGTCTTTTGTTGTTATGATTCTCCCTTATGGAAATTCAATGTTAAAACAACCTCATAAAATATCAAAGCCATGCTTTGAGCATGAGGCTGGAGAGATGACCTCCTGACATCCTAAATTACCCTGTGTTTCTATGACTATAGCAGCCTATATATCTACATAGTTTCAGAAAATCACAGTCTCAACAAGTATGAACGTTGATATAAGCTACCCCAAAATATTCTGGGTTTTAGAAATGTGATATTGTTTTGTTAATGCATTCAACCAAAATATAAAGAGAGCCCAGGGGCCTTGAAGTAGGTCAGAATATTTGATTCTCTTCCCACTGCCCTTCTTCTGTGTCATAAGTACAACTACTTTGATCCTGTCTTCTCTCTTTGATTTTTCTGAATAATAAATAGAACTTTGAAAAACACCCTCTATAGAAAAATTTGATGCTGTTGTACATAGTATTTTATCCCTCTCAAAATTATCAATTCTATTTCATTTTAAAAAATTAATTCCAAATAATTTTATCAACATCCTTTTAAACTAGGGTTTCTACAGGCCCAATAACAGATTGAAACAAACATTTCAGCAGGAGAACCATCAATGACATTTACAGAGGCATATATGGTTCTAGTTAATTCTCTCTGGCATTACCCTGCAAAATAAGTAGCTGGCTAAGATAAGACTGATTAAGTTTTCAAGTGATTTAATAGTTCATTTATACAAAAAACCAAAGTTTGTAGAAAAATACCTTTTTAATCCAAGGCTGTCTGTACATGAGTCTATGAGGCCACATGCTAAATTTGATGATATTGCTCTGTTCTTCCATAACTTTCAAGAGCCACACACTTGACAGGTTTAAATCACTAGAAAAGTATTGATTTAAGAAGGTGTTGGTGGGCATTAACCAAAAAAGGGAAGGATGGCAATAACTTCCCACCTGTTCTCTGTCTCTTAGATCACAGCCAGCCCTCTAAAGCAGGATGACAGAGTACAGTTGCCACATTACCTGGAGCAGACCTACAACTCTTCTAGGTCAGCATAAGCTCCATGTCTCCTAATCACAAAGCAACACAGTCCAAGGCCCTTGCTGGCCACAGCTGACTACAGGTGTTGATGCCTTGTTGGATAACAACATCTCTAAACCATACAGGCAGTCCTTATCTGAGAAAGAAAAATGCCCATGAACCAGCTCCCACGTATGAGCGCTGTCCTAGCAGAGAGGAGGGGTCATCAACGGTGAGGAACGAAACATGGTCAGGAAAAACACATGAAAAAAGCTTTTGGGGATGGAAATGCAGGAACTGCAACAGAGATGCTGGCTTTGAGAGAGAAGATATGGTGTGTTAATCCCTGTTGGAAGAAGTCCTTGTGATGTACATCATTGAGTAAAAGATGTCTCGGAGAGAAACAGCTGAAAAGGAGCAGATGGAAGTATTACCTGCAGTGGCTTCTCTAGGTACAAAAAATTATAACAAGAGATCTGAAAACAGACATCTTATTTTTGATGTGCTGAAGTGGTCTTATCCTCTTGCATGAAATTTTTCCAGTCACACATACACTTGTCTCTGAGGTGCAGAACTTTCCCTTAATAGTCTTCATAAAAGACAAAAATCCACATAGCTATTTGGGCTGATATATTAAATGATGTTTACTTTTGGGACTGAGATTTTCATACAGAAGTTTCTAAAATGTGCATTATGTTGATGTCACGTTAGTTTTCAAATATTTTCAAGCTCATTGATTTTATCTTTAAAAATGTTAGAGGCGCAACATAGGCTACATGAAGCAAAAAGAATTTTGATTGTCAGCTTTTGATGACCTGTAAATTGTTGGTATTTAAAAGTTTCAAAGTAAGTTTGCAAGACCCTTTCCAAATTCACATCATAGTTTTCAATTATTACTGTTGAATCCAATTTCTACCTCACATAAGAAGAAGTTGGATACAGTAGGATAGAACTGAGTTTTCAAGAGGCAAAAGAATATTTTCTTTCCTCCACAACTAAAGCAAAACAGTAAAAGATGTAAATTAATTTGCTCCATATTAATCCCATGTTATTTTCTTTTGTTCTGTAGAAAAAGAATTTAAAGTTGCTTCAAATACATTAATAAGCTGAAGTTTAGAACAGCTGAAAATTAACAACGGACTTTTTTTCTGAAAGTGCCCCTTCCCCAGTACTTTCAAAATTGCTGTGGAAAGCAATTTTTCATTTTGGCAACACTGCTATAAATTCTATCAAGAGATATTTAATGCTCCCACGTGGTTAAGCTTCAACTTGCTTTCTCTTTCAAAGGGATTGCCCATGCACTCCCTCCTTCAAGCTGGAACATGTTGCCAGCACTGACCTAAAAGGTTAAAGTGCTGTTTGTGAAGAGTCAATGCCACTTCCAGCAACTGGGGTTCTTGGTAGTAAGGCAGGGAGTCAGACATGCCACCCTCCACATGGGTTAAAGAAAAGAAGTTATAGGATCACTGAATGGTTTGTGTTGAAAGAGACCTTTAGAGGTCATCTGATCCAAGCCCCCTGCAATGAGCAGGGACATTCTCTGCTAAGTCAAGCTGCTCAGAGCACCATCCAGTCTGACTCTGAGTGTTTCCAGGGATGGGACTTTGCTGTGGTTTAACCCCAGCCAGCAGTCTCCTGCTCACTCTCCCACCCAGAGAATCAGGGAGGGTTGGAAGGGTAAAAGAGAGTAAAACTCATGGGTTGAGATAAAGACATTTTACTAGGGAAAGCAAAAGCTACAAAGGAAAGCAAAACAAGGAGTTAATTCAGTGCTCCTCATGGGCAGGCCAGTGTTCAGCCATGTCGAGGAAAACAGGGTCCTATCACCTGTGATGGTAACTTGGGAAGACAAATACCCCCCCTTCCTCCTTCTCCCACTTTATCTACTGTGCATATCACATGGTCTGGAATATCCCTTTGGTCAGTTTGGGTCATCTGTCCCAGCTGTGTCTCTTCCCAGTCTCCCAAGCACCCCCAACTTCCTTGCCAGTGTGGCTGCATGAAAGCAGAGCAGGCCTTGGCTCTGTGCAAGCCCTGCTCAGCAATAACAAAAAACCCCTATATATTATCAACCCTGTGTTCAGCAAAAGTACAAAACACAGCCCCATTTCAAGCATACTGAAGAAAATTAACTGTACTCCAGTCAGAACCTACAGAGGCATCTACCACCTCTCTGGGCAACATATCACAGTGTTTCATAATCTTGATCACAAAAAAAAATAAAATCTTATACCTAATCTACCATCCTTTAGTTTAAAAACATTACCCTTTATCCTATCATTGCTCTGTTAAAAAGTCTGTCCTCATCTTTCTTACAAATCTCCTTCAAGTATCGGAAGGTGAAAAGGAGCCTTTATCAGCTTCAGCAGCTTCCCCACAAGCCTAATGATAGTTTAATTTTTTTTTAACATATGGTCTGCCTCAAGAAGCAGAGGGAAAAACATCAAATATAATGAAAAGGGGAACTTTCTTTTTCATTTATGTGACCTGAGAAAGGTAGTGAAAACAAAATTGCATTTGACTGAAGGATAATAAGATCTTTGGGTTACAAGTGGAGTGGGAATTCTCTGTGCCCTGTCCTGATAAGGGCAATTAGAAAGGCATTATCACAATAAAACCAAGTGTTCTCCAATAATTGGGTGCAATTCTAGTGTGTGCTGGTGCTGACAGATCACAGTCCAAAGACAGAGGCAGACAAGCTGGTGTCTGAGCAACATCTGAATAAAGATTTTCTTTAGAGAATTTCAACTAGAACATACACCAGTTGAGACACTTTAGAAAAAGAATTAGCTAGTAAGGACAAAAGAAAAATGGAACAAATGTGGAAATGACTGTCATAAATATCCATTCAAATAAAGTTCATAAAGTAGACATCTTTGATAAAGCATTATCTCTACTCATGGAGCCTATTCTTCTGAGGTACTGTAGTGCATGGAGTGACAAACACTTTGAGTTATCTGAGAAAGAGTTTCTTCCTGGCCAGAAGGTATTCTTTCTGCATTAATATTCCTTTTGCAAGAGTTTGTTAATTTTTATAATTCTCTTGGATAAAAGGGTTGAACTCATTTTTTAATGATACCTAGTGGAAATTGTCCCTGCCCATGGCAGGGGGGCTGAAAGTAGATGATCTTTGAGGTCTCTTCAAACCCAAATCATTCTGTGATTCTATGACTCTATAATATATATAAAAAACCACGGTTAAACTATTCATAATGCCTTTCCCAAGTGGTTAAGAAAGCCATGAGAAGATACATGGTAGCACAGCACTTTTGGTATCAAGATACCAAAACTAGAGACTTTTTTGCCATCTATGACAGCTGTACAAAACCTTGCAGATGACCAATATAGTTTATGACCAAATTAGCATGCTGATAAAGCATTATCAAATCATCTCTTTCATCATGTTCATTCATCATCATAGCTTAAGTGAAATTATGGCTCTTGCACACTATTCTCTAGGACAAGGCACATATGTTCTCTCAGGACACAGGACACTCATCTATAGGAGAAAACATAATACCTTAGGGATCCACATACTATTTTCACAAGCTCTGCTTCCCTCCTTTTGCAAGAGTATAGTTTTACCATCCACATGATTTTTCATGGCTGCAGAATTACTGCTTAAGTTGTGCAGTTGTGTTTATAGTTGTCCTCTCAGTCTTTTCTCCAAAGAAATTGAGACTCTTCCATGAATAAGAATTCCTCTTCCCCTCCTGACACTGCAACTCCTTCATGAGAGATGACAGCAATAAAGACTCAGATCTCAGCTTCCAAAACTGCTCAATTTTCAGACTAAAGATTCAACTCTGACTTCTGTGTCAAGAATATTCATGTTTCGTACTCTTTGCAGTACTCAAGATGTGCAACCAAACCTGCTCTTCTGCATATTAATCACATAAGAGCCATGTGTGTAGTGGAAGAACTAAACCCAAATTTGAATAGAGAAAGGCCTCTGAAGACAGGCCAACAACAGCTGCTGCAGTTACTGACAAGGCAAAACAGAATTAAATAGGTCAGTATTTTGCATAAGAAACCTACCTCCTACTCAAGGTGAAAAAGTTCAGCTCAAGTGCTTCATGAAGCAGTTTCTTTATCAATATTAGTCTTAATCAGTAAACTGGAATAGATTCAAGGACTACTACACTAATGAACATAACTATTGCCTTGATACCAAAATTTAATGCAAAAGACAGAGGCAGAAAGAAATTAAATAAGAATGTGAAAATTCAGAGGAATATAAAAATCAGAATAAAACCTGATTTGCAAGTAGTTAGTAAAAGTGGGAGCTTCTGAAAACCAAATCTGTCTGGTAAAGCAAAAAAACCCCACCATTAAGAAGAATAACAGGTATGTATTCAATCAACAAGATCAACAAGAACTGGAAAAAAAAAAATAACTAGGACACCACAAGAAAAATGGATAGACTTCACATTTTCAGAAGGAAACCTTTCTATAAGTAAATTATTCAGGTGAACTACCAGGAAACAATACCATTTCAGAGAAGTTAAAGGGTAACCTGCAAAGTCCTGACTAATTTCTTACACCTTCAAAAGCCCCATTGCTTTCAATTAGTGATTTCCTAAGGAACTCCAGTTGGAAGAATTGTATGAGATGATTATTATGAGCTAGTCCTAAAAATTTATTTTCTTCAGTCCTCTCTGTTTCATAGAAGAGAATGACAGGAAGAAATTTGTGTAGAGAATACACAGTCATTGCTGGATAAAATTTTGTGTTTCCACACCCACATTGTGCATGATTCCTGTAGGCTTTGCTAATCAGAAAATGAACAGAAAGACATGGGTGAGAATTCTGTTAATCTCAAAAGGTCTTTTATATGAGTGGTTTCTAAAGGAATAAACCTGTCTTATTCTTAAGGTGCAGATAACTTTGCAGCAATTTTAATGAGAGGCAATTGATATATATGAGTCAGATTTGAGGAAAATATTTAATTATATTTGTCTAAAAATTAAGAGTTTTATTAACACCAAAATAATCAAGATGTTGAACTGAAAATGTACTAATGTTAAGTTTTTACATCACAACATAAAAAATGGCATAACTATGAAAGATATTTATTATTAACTGAACAGTCATTAATATAGTTGTTCTTAGAAATCCCTCCTGAAGAGATTTTTTTTGTTTTCAATAAGAAATAATCTCAAGTACATAATAGGCATCAAACTCTCCTCTTCTCTCCCCAGAATATAATAAAACCAAAATTACTACACAAGAACACAGGAGTTAAACTTCTGTGAACATTTTGAAGAAGCTTCAAAAGTCTATTAAAGGCTCTTGGTCTGGAATTGTTAAAAATGAACTCTATCCTAAACATAACAGATAAGATCAAAAGATGAAGGTATAAGCTAAAACAAGGAGGAAAAGCTATTACTGTAGAGCACAGGAACAAGAAGGGCTGCATGCAGGTTTGTTGTGCAAAGGGGTATCCTGAATGCAGGCAGAAAATCCCTGTATTTTATTCAAGGTGAAAAAGGTATCACAGCAAGGGCTTGAGAAATATAACTGGAACTGTGGGAGAAGAGAATCAACTGCTGTGAAATAAAACACAAGCTCAGATTCTGTAGAGGTCAAAGTCACAGCTCCATGATAATTTTCATGAAATCCACTAAAACCTCTCAAATTAATGATAAACCTCCTTATCACTAGCCATTTTATTTATCAGTCTCATGGTAATTTTGGGCTTCTTTTCCTTCCAAGCTCTGTCCATCATTTAAGCAATGTTCTTGCTGTCATAACAATTAAATTTTAATTAGAAGATACTAAAACATACTATTAATTTGCTTTATCTGATAAAGTTTTATGTAGTTTTTTTAGAATTACAATCCCAATTCCAATCCTAGATCAAGAAAAAGTCATACAGAACAAATTTAGTGGGTGAAATGGGCAGTGGTCTCTTCTTCCTGTGCAACTTGTCTTGAATAAATTGCATAGAGGGCTAGCATAAAAAACCTGTTAGCATTCAAAAGGAGCTTTCTCTCACTAATGCAAGTCTCAAAACTTAGAATGTCTGTAATGACCCCAGCTGCCTTCAATGCAGTTATAAAGGTTTCTGCAGAGATGTTCTTATCACACTGAGATTTGAGGTACATGAAAACAAACACCAACTTTTGCCTGAAAATTCTAGGTTTTGCTGTGATTTTACTAGCTTTCTTCCTGCAAGGAAAAAAAAAATCTGTGAATAAAAGAGCAAGAGACATTCTCTTATTGTGTCTGGCAAAATATTTAGGTAACATATCTTGGGAGTAGTCACATTTATTCTTCTTTTAGGAATAAAGTTTATTTCCTAGGTCTACAAATAACTTTCAAGTGGTTTAATGTTACAGTTGGAAGGTGACTGACTCTCAAATATGTTATGAACCTATGGTTACTGTAAGATGTGGCATTTCAGGGTATTACCTCTCTTTAAACAAATTCCAGCAAAACCCTCAATTAGATGTCCAGAAAGTTTATTCTCCAGCCACCAGAGAGGAACACTCTTTTTAATATTTTTTGTACATTAGTCTCTTTCATATGTGCTTTTCTGCAAGTTTTAGATGTGAAATTAGAGATACAATTTTCTCTATATCCTACAGGCAGTGAACACCTGTGGACACTGACATGGTTCTCTGCAGTGTGCACAGTGTCCAAGCTTTGTGTTGAATTAATGCAAATATCACAAAAGAAATATCTTTGACTGAAAGCAAATAAGGATCTCAGGGATCAGCGGAGACTAGAGTAGACATGAATGTATCCACAGTTGTCTTCCTACAAATCTACATTTATTGCCTCAATCTCACATTGCTTCCAAGATACATTCTTTTAAACATAATATCAATAAAGTAAAAGGACTCAATAGCCTCTAAGCATGAAATGTTTCATGATAAAAAAAAATCTCAAAATTACTATATACCTGTTGTGGTACAATAGAAAAGCTAGATGTGAGATCCTTTTCAGTTCCTCTTACTACTCTTTTTCTGTCAGCATTATAATTACCAGTTTCTTAACGCATATAATTATATTTTGCTGCCTTCAACCCATTGTTGAACAGATTATGTTATTGTTGACTCTGTTTTGTTCATATTGACCAGTCCTGATAAGAAAACAACTTTATTTCAAAAAGAAGTCCAATCCATTGCTGATTTATGAGGAAGATCTGGCTTTTGGGGTAACATCAACGTTGGGATCATATTGTTCTATTTCTGGGACAGATTGCCCAAAACCTGATTTTAATAAAGAATAGTCAGGAAATAATTTAGTATTATAGTTAAGAGTTTACATACAAGAGGTACTTTATATTGTCACAAAAAGGCACCTTCATGGAATATTACAATTAATCTGCTTTGCTTTCTAAATCAAAAGTCAACATCCACAGCTAATATTAATGCACTTACTTTTACTGAATTTTAGGGAACAACTGAATTAAAGCAAACCCAGTTCAGAACTGGACTACTGAAAGAAGTAGTCTTATGAAAGACTGTTAAATATTACTGAACTCTTCCAAGGAAATTTAGCAGTAAGTTACAAGCTTCAAGAGAAATTTAAAATTCAGCATGTTAAAAGTGCTGTACTTAGAAGAATAATATTTTTTTTTACACTGGGTTGAAAACTCCTTTACGTTATAATCAAACATTGGGAAAAGCCCAAGAAGCAGGCAAAATTGCCAAATTCAATAGTCAATTCTATGAAGAAAATCAGTATGTTTCCAGAATGTGCAAGGACACACTGGAAAGTATGTCAAAAGCAGTGTATTTGTATGTAGAGTAACAGGGATTCAGAAGAGGGATTAATTTGCGATTTCATCTTGGTTACTTAATAAGGAAATTCAGCATGAATCCTTCTTCTTTGGTCAACTGGTCATTGCATACCTTTTTAGTTGAATTGACTATTCACAGCAGGGGATTGGACTAGATGGCCTTTAAAGGTCCCTTCCAATCCAAAATGTTCTATGATTCTCTGATTTTGGAGTTTGAAAAGAAATATTTTTTTTCTTCTGCCTTCTCCAGGCCGCAGCAATGTATATGTCCGAGGTGAGTGACTAAGAAAGTATTCCATGCCCAAAATTGCAGTGGTCTTGAATATGAAAGCATTCAGACCACTCTGGACAAGACCTATGCCAGTTACATATTGATCTTGGCTACTAAGAGGCTAACTTAATCTATAAATTCCTTTGGAACCTGCTAACAAGAGGTATTTTTCACTGTCCATTTAGCCAAGTGAATCTTCATTTTCCACGGAAGTACATAGATTAGCTATAACAGATTCAAGAAAATGTCATTCTATCCCAGTGTGGCAAAATAATTGCCACAAGATAAAGAGAAAAAAGTATATGACAAAGTCAAGAATATAATGATTCTTTTCCTCATACATTGCAATAGGAAGAGTTGATCATGGGGACTGTAGAGAAAACTAGAACTTTCTGGTCACTGTTTGATGGCCATCAAAGGAACTGCTTAGAAACAGGGTTTAAAATTGCCCTGAGCATTGTAACTGATAAGGAATGGAAACTTCAGAGTTAGGGAATATTTCAGGGAATTTGTGTGAAGTTTCTGATGGGTTTTCAGAAAGGGTTTGTGGCACTGTGTAAAATATTTGCATAAAAATGTTTAGGGAAAGGGCCAAAGGTGAAGAAAAGAAAGGCTCTAAGTCACAGGCCCATAGCTGTATGTGCCAGCAATTTGCTACTGGCCAGACCTTCATGTCTGCTGGATTTGGCTGGTTCTGTAGAACCTTTAACAAGAATGTCTGTTGTAACTCTATGATCTCTTTCTGGAAGGGTGACAGACAGAGCAGGTACAATGTTTAAAGGACGGGATTTTCTTCTCTACATATCTTGAATGTACCCGTGCTGAGTTTCACCTGTCATTTTATTTGTCAGTCAGTGAGTATCACAATGCCCTTCCGTGACTGCTACAGATTGTAATTTTTCATACCTCAGATAACTTTTTGCATCTATACATTTTGCTGCACTGAGAAAGATTACCACCAATTCTAGTTCCTATTTTTTAATGGGCTACTTATCTATGTAGTGATGATCTCTATAATCCAAATAATACCAAAGTTTCTTTGAGAATCGTTTTGAGCCACTACTCAGAGAACAGATTTCACCCAGTTTCTGCTTGATCATACATTAATACAAACTGACAGATCTGTGAAGTGTTTTGTAGGAGCCATGTTGACTCTTCTCCAACAAATTTATCCATGTTTTCTCATTACAGTCTGTACCCTTCCTTCTCTCCTTCCCTTCATCTGCCCTTCTTCCCTTTCTCTGAATCATCTTCTGGTGATTTCATCTTATATCTCTGTTCACTGACAACTTGGCAGTCTTCTGTCATAGCTCATAGACTTTCTTATTCTCAAAATAAGCTCCAAGTTTTTTTAATATCTTCCCTTATTCCTCTGGAGGTCTCCCATGAAAACTCTTCCCTTGACTGCGGTAGAGTTTCTTAGTAGTATAAACACCCTTGACCTTGGGAAACCCTGGACCTCTTGTGCACTCAAATTCTGAGTCCTTTCATACTTTTTTTTTTTTTAACTTCCCTCTGGAAATTTAAATCTGGACAGAACTAGACCTCCTGTTTATATTTTAACCAAAATTAAACAATCAACTTGCAGAATGTGGATCCAAATCTTTTTGATTAAAGTTAGATTACAGATGAATCAGTTAACTAAAGCAGGCCGTAGATAGGGTTAGCCGTTCTTACCTTACGACCCCATTAATGAAAAAAGGAAAAAAATCTTGTTAGAACCAGAAGTGTTAAAGCTTAATATTAGGGATAACATTGCCTACCAAGTGTTTCAGAAGTTAACACTTCTCTTAAGGATAGCATTTCTAACAGCATTTGTCTCCGCAGAAAAATTAGCCAGATCTGATAGTGCTGTTGAACAGCAGGATCCAAACACTCACTTCTGCAAGAGAAGTCGTTATTCTTCCCCCTGTTATACCTTTTTAGGGGGGGTCCTGTTTTAACTGTGAAAATGCTTCCAGTTTTGTACTGTCAATAAAAGATAATAGAATAGGGTAGGTAACCCACTATATCATTCTTTATGAGCAATACACAATTCAGAATTCTGTTTCAATCCTTGCTTTCTCAGCCTGTTTCTGTAAATTCACTCTGTACTGAATTTTACCTTGTTCACAGCCCCTGTTAATTCTTCCATTTGTTGCCTACAGTCTTGCAATTGCTTTATAAATACTTTATACACTGCTGTGTTTAACTGACCACTCTCTGTGCCATCTTTCATTAGGCACTAATTGGATTGCAGTGCAGTTTTTGCTGTTATCAATATTAGCACTGTTTTCCTCATTGATCTTTCATTTTCTTTTTAATGATATTACTTCATCCACTGTCACATTTTAATTCCTCTTTGTTTTATTGGAGGTTTTATGTCCTTTTTAAACTAAGCTCCTTGATCAGCCATCATGTAGTCTAGCTCTGCCATGCTCCATTATCCCTCAGTACTCCTTTGGCTGCAATCAGAGGCAACTGATGCAAAGAAGTTTAATGTAAATTTTAATGACCTAAGAAGCTTGGATTAGGTGCTTTTGAAATCCAAATACTGACTAAGATAAACACACAACAAAAAGATGACAGGGTGGTTTGAAAAGATAAAGGGATAACTTCAGTATTATTTAAAACTGTGTTATATTTTGACTCCTCAGTTTGAAAAGAGACTGCTTCAGAAATACAGTACTGGAGTTTAGTCCATTTCTTCTTCATTGGAAGGGCTGAGAAAGCTGGGAAATGAGGATTAATGTGGGAAACATTATTTCATGTTAGCTGTGGCAATGAAAGTCTGTCATTTGGAAGTGCTTGAATTATGGACGAGACCACACATCAGTGAAGTTAAGAGAAATGTTTCTATTGATTATTTTAAAAAATATTTAGATTGGTCTGTAATAGCCAGAGTTTGATGCAGCTGGTGGTGAAATTAATGCTGATTAAGGGGAATAGAAGCCAGTTTAAAATGCTTCTCTCCTGACCTTCTGCACATTTTAGTGTTCTGAGGCCTCACAATTGTCTGAATAAGGTTATGCACAATATTAAGGATAGGATGTTGCTTTTCCTATAGAAGTTTCCTTAAAAATTATAAGAATCGTCTATAGGTTTTGGCAACTGAGAAATGTATTATTTTTAACAATAGAGGTTCAAATCTGAATTTTCCTTTCAAATTTATTTCATAGTCTTTTGAAAAATACTTTTAAAATGTTTCCTGTTTCTCTGAAGGATCAGACTGAAGAACAACACGCAACATGAATGATGAGGGTCCTAAAGAATGAAAAAGAAAGAGAAAGCCCAAAACTTACTCGACAAATTATGTTTTCAGAATCCCCAGGAATTCCAATCTGAAGTATGAGGTTGCTCTTGAAGTCAATGCAGCAATTCTGCCAGGAGTCTAAGCCTCAGTTCCCATATTCATTTAGCTTTCTCTTACATATAGCAGATGATGCTGTGAAGTGTGCTCTTTCCACAGAAGGGAGGTCCCTCAGTAAAGAAACTTTTTTTTTTGGTTTAAAGTCTTCAGCCATTTTTTCAGAATGAGATGTATGCAGTAGAGCAGGTTTTGGAAAGAAAACTGCTTTGAATTGGAAGTAAAATTAGATCATTATAAGTTTCTGTCAAGAACTCAGGAGTCACCTATTTATACCCTACAATAATTTTTGGACTAGCCCTTTACTGAAAACTCTTAATAAGAAGCTGTGAGAATTGCAACCAGTAAATCGCACAGGTAATTATTTTAAACATATTTTCACCCCACAAGTTATCATCTTTATTAATCCGTCCTGAAGTTATTTTCCTTCCACACGTTTTAGTTGTGAAGGAAACCTGTAAAATAAGCCTGACAGAAAAAATATTGAAAAGATAAAAAATAAAGCAGCAAGAAACCTGATTTTTGATTTGCAAGGTTATATCTTGGGTCCAAAAAATAGTTTCTGAAGATGACAGCACAAGGCAAATTATATTTTTTTCTGCCACAAAACCAGGATTAAAGCTTTGAAAATAGTTTTTAAAAATGCATTCCAACCATGCTGCACACCAAGTGGACATCAAAAATTTATCTTATGGCTATAAGCTACACATATAAATAACCTGAAACTCCTTTTAGAATAAGAAACTGCAAAATATAATGAAAAGACACTTTGTTGTGATCATGACAAATACATTGTGGGGTTGCTGAGACATTCAGAGCCAGCACACTGACTTTTTACAGATATATTTTGTTGTGACAATCTGAGTCAAGAACTAAAGAAAAATGGGTTCCTCCAGGAAACCTCCTATGACCCTCTAATCCCTTCCAACCTGCTCCAGTTCAGGAATACCAGCATTTACCCTTGTGATTGCTGTCTCCTGCATTATCTCCTCCCACCATGCCCTAACCACCCTTTCTCCTCATGGTCATTTAAACTGCTCCCACAGGTCCTTGCTGGTGAGGGTGTCCTGCTCCTGGTCACATCTAAAACAGAGCCACTCAGATCCTGATGGGCTGGTTGGCACCAACTCAAGTTTAACAGCCTGAAGCAGCTATTCCTCTGCTGGGCGAGGGAAGAGGGGACAGCAACACACTGAAGAGAGAGCTCTCTCCTTCTGCCTTCCATAAGAAACTAAAGGAGCACAAAAGCTTTGTGATCTCTACTGAGCCATCACATGTGGCTGGAATTATTCCGTCAGCTCCAAAGTTCTCTGGGAAATGAGGGGAGAAGATAAAGGGACAGGAATAATATGATTTAAAAAGCCCATTTTCCTTAGAAAGCAAGGTGAAAAAAATATATAAATCTGGTCACAGCAATGGTGTTTTTAACTAGATGCCAAATAGTACATCCAAGTTTTCTTTCATGAGTAGATTTTGCAGAACCTAGTAAATAAAGAAAGCATCCAAACATCAGTGGCTGACTGTTCTCAAATGTGACATCTTTTGAGGTTATCACTGTATTATTTTGGCATTGACTGATCTAAAACTGCACACTTAATGCAGAATAGGGAGAAATGTTAGACACCAAAGGGCAATTTAATCTAGTGGAGAAAGGCATAACAAGAATCAATGGCTGGAGCTTGCAGCTAGACATATTCAAACTTATGATGAGGTAATTTTTTAATTGCAAAGGTGATTAACTATCAGAACCATCAAGTAGAATGATGATATTTCACCAGTTGTTGAAATCCTCAAATCAAGACTGGCAGATGTTCTGGGACAGGCTCAAACCCATTACAAGTTATCTGGCTTACTACAGATCTTAACTAGGTGAAATTTTATTGCTCATACAATTGCTGGGGTTATATTTAGCTCAGTCTAAGTGATCTAGTGATCTCTGTTGGCCTTCAAACATATGAACTGATGAAGTAAAGCTGACATAAAAAGCTGGAATCTGCAAACAGGCAGAGCTGAGGGAATAGAGGATGTTTCAGTTTGGTTGTTGAACAGCAAAGAGAAGAGTGGTTTGCACTGACTGAAATAAGTTTTATGGAGGATTTGAGCAGTATTGAAAATAAAGAAAGGAAAATAAATAGGTTAATCAAAACACTTTAAAAAAAACTTTTTCTATAAGATTATTTCCTTTTCACTGTGGGAAGTTATGAATTTTTTTAAATTTTCCTTCAAAACACTGAAATAAAATATCTTGTATATAAAAATTTATTCACAACAAAAGCTGTGATGAATTGACTGCAAAACTGCAATTAATATCTGGTTTTCCTAATTTCTTCTTTTCTGAATATACAGTTTTATATACAGCTAGGCAAGCATTGAAAAGCATATTGATAATATTACAGGTGTAGCAATAAACATTATCATGGTTGAGAAAGAAAACATGGATTAACAGTTAGAGATTACTCTAGGGAAAACTAGAATATGGTTAGCATGATTATTAAGAAAATGTGCCTAACCATAGATTAAAAGTTAAGTTAGTTAAATAAAATCTTGATAATATTTTTCACACATTTTCCAATATGAAATTAAAGAAAATAGAGATGAGGACTGGAGAAATTGATACTTGTGTCAGACAAGGATAATGATTTATTCAGATCAACATGTTAATACAAATTAATCCAATATAATTCTTGAATAAGTGTCTAACCAATATTTATTCAACCAAAATTTATCAAAATAATACTCATAAGACATTTAACAATTGTTTGCAATGTTTTCTTAATTTATCTCTAACTTTCAACTAATTTATGTTCAAAAACTTTGTACAGGGCAGGGCAGATTTTCCTACTAACAGAAAGATCTTTTGACACCAAGGTGATGAGTGGCTTTTTTAACTGTCTTTCTTCCATGGCTTCCCTGGGGCAGTGGTACAGCATGGCATGGCTCCCCTTCTACCACTGACCTTCCTACATGGGCAGCTCCATTTCTCCTGTTATGTTCAAGGATAAACAGTCAGCTTTATTTCTTGAGAGTAAATAAAAGAATATAATGGACTATGAGAAAGGTCCCAAACCTGACAATTAATCTACTCTACCTATAACAGTCTCTCAAAAAATTCATCAGACGGGATCAAACATGTAGATTCACCAGTTCACTCAGAGCTGCCTTGAAATTTTGACATTGTGCTGATAGACGATTATATATCCTGGCTGTTGTCGGAGCCAAATTTAAATTCAGTCCTCTTAAGTCTACTTCTGAAACATCATCATTTCTCCTCAATAGCAAGAAGAATTGTTTTCATAAACTGAATTCTCAACAGAACCACACCACATCAGTACACAGATTCATGAGCCATCGTAAGACAAGTGTCTGTTTGAACATGTCAGCCACGTCTGTTTTCTTCACAGATTTTGATTTTGCTGATCCCTGTACTGTACACACAAATCTAACACTTTAAATTCGTCATAATTTTTAGGCCATCAGTGAAAGTGTTTGCAGATTAAAATGCAATAAAAATGGCAAGGAAAAACAACAATTACTACAGAACTGAGAGAGGTGATATAAGAATTTAAACCAAAAAGGAATAATTCTACTTTCTAGTAATGTAGGACATTTTTTCCTACTCTTTGTTTTTCATCTCTTACATTTTCATCCCATAAATATATATAAAAAGATGCAATTAAAATTTTACCTTATACTTAAATTGAGAAATTGCACTCTAGATTACATTAATATATTCTCATACTTTTCCAAGAGAAACACATACTCACACAGAAGAGCACACATACATACAAACTGGGCAGCAGGAACAATTTAGTTACGCTAAAGCTGATCTTTTGTACATTCTTATTTACAATGATAATGGTTCCTATTTTGTTTAAACTACTACTATTTTTCACATCTGCCAAAAAAGCCAAAATTCATAAAGCTGAATCCCATCGACATATATTTTCCTCACAACTTGTATTATCTTTTATGGTTACTCACAAATGTTAACATTTGGAAAACATAATGGAAACCCTTGTTAGAGCTTGGGCCTGATAGCTTTAGATGAGTTTAGTTTTTTCTTCTTATACAAGATTTCAACTTCAAGGGTTACCTTTCTTGTGTCAAGTTCAGCACTGACACTGAATGTCTTCTGAGTACTTCCTCATTCTGCTGTCACAGATCACTTGAGACTGCCCCTTCATTCTTCAGGTCATCATCAAAAAAATGTTTTTCTTTCCTTTCTGTCCTCAGAAAAAACCCACAAGCAATGATGACCTTGCATTAAATATAACCTTGACCAGAAGTTCCCTTTGAAACACTCATAGAAAGCTTTCTTTTATTGTTGGATCTAGCCACTGGCATCTTTTTGTCATTGGTGAAATCTATCAAATCTTACTAAAACTGTGACTTAAGTGGGAGGGGGGTGTTTCAGATGCTACAGAGCCACGTTTTTGAGAAGAAGATTGCAGTCTTCTGTGAGAGCACTGAGATGAAGACCACACTGAAAATTTTTAGATTATTCCTGTCAGTGAGTTTAACCTGATGTACTGCAGAAATTAATCGAATTAGTCCAGAGAAGCATGAAACCAAGGAAATAAGACTTGAGATACATGTAAATGTCCTTCTTTTGGAAGATGATGTTTAGTACTGCAGAGACAGAAATCTGCCTGTAATGGATGGCACTGTCCTTTTAACCTTTTAAAAATCAGCCTTTCCTTAGGAAATGCTCCACCAGTTTGACTGATTAAGAGAAAAACAGCTCTTCTTTCCCTAATGCAAAACAGAAGGGTATACCCAAGTCAATTTTTTAAATAGCCCATGTTCTGCAGTGACAAGAGTAACTTGCTTTAAGATATTTCTGTATGAGGTACTGCAAGCACAGTTTTGTCTGGGTTTTCTCCAGTGCATATCCTTACCTCAGCAGATCAGTGTGCATGGAAATTGAGGGAGAAAGATTTCCAGTCATTTTTCCTTCATATATCTTAAAAAGATATTGTCCAGTTTGCTGAATGCCAAACAGATACAACATAGGTGAGAGTCTGCTCTTTGCTCAATTCATCATCTTGAGCACAATAAAAATCATCCAATGGTATAAAGAAAAGCTCTGCTCCATCTGCTAATTCACTCTCTGTCCATAACCCCAGGCAGGTCCTTTTCATTCACACGTAGTACAACTGTAACTTGACACAGCTCCATAAAAATCACTAATGACTTTCTGCTCATTCTGTTCCTTTATTTCAGGCTCCCTTTGATCTGCATTTTAAGAAAACATTGATGATGTTGTTAAAATCAGACTATGTCTTTTCCTCCTAATCTGATACTCCCATGATACGCAACCCAAGGATCAAAGCTGAATCCACACACTGTGTTTGGTAGGATGCTTTACTTTCAGGACACCACATCAAGCTGGAATCAAACTGGGCAAGGAAAATTCCTTGTGCCATAACTTTGTGGAACATGTAGTCTTTGCAGTATGCTCCACGTGTCAACAACTGCACGTACTGTGAATGGGATATCATAGAATCATGGGATAGTTTGGATCAGAAAGAATCTTTAATGGTCACTTAATCCAGTACCCTCATACACAACTGTCTTCAATCATGGGAATTTTCTTAAGATGTACAATTAGGACAACTGTCTTACTATAAACCAATATGATAATGATTTAATTCAATCAGAAGTAAAACCTTAATTTCAGTCAAAACCTAATTTAAAGTCAAACCACTGAATGATTAGGGTTTTTTGGGTGGTAATTTCCACAAAGACACATAAGTTTCAGGGGAGCTTCTAACAGACATATTTGATATTTCTTCAAAGCATCACTTCAGTTGTTCCACTATTCTTCTCACAAAACAAAAATAATTACATGCTTCTTCAAATGTGGGTCTATAAGTGCATTGTGAATCACAAAAAATTACTGGTTCAATACTTCATGTTGAATAGACAAATGGACAGAGTTTGTTGGCCAGACAATGGTTTTAAACTGTTTTCCACAAGCCTCCTACATTTTGTTATCTCTCAATCATATCATCATGAAACACAGTTTAGTTGATAAAATCTCTCTGGCAACATCCTTGCATTATTTTGAAAAATTGTTGTGTTTTTTTATTTTTCAGATTACACGTTATTTTCTATTAATTTAGTCTCCAAGTTTAGAAGGTGATATTGTGTTCTGTAAGTATTGAATATAATTGAGTGGCTGCATTCTGCCTTTGAAGATAATATTCTTAATATGTCTATGTGTCACCTCTCTCACCCTTTGTGATTCCCATCTCTTATGTATCAGTATAATTTATTTTTGTATTTTTTATGATTAGGTATCCTGTGAAAAACATACGGGATATTTTTATGAAGGTCGTGTACAATTTTTCTGAAACTGCAACTCCTTAGCCTTCTGAGAACACCCTGATTACTTGGTGTGTGGTAACAAATGAAATTCTGTAATTCCACATAAGTCAAAATAGTCTAGAACTAGAAGATTTTTAGTAGAAAATTACACTAGTCTAAGGAGAAAGAGAGAGAAAAAGAAGGAAGGATAAAAGTTCCTAAGGAGAAGGAAGGAGAAAAGTTTTTGCAAAAGGGGGAATACAGCCATTTTTGCTAGATAATATTTTCCCTAGCAGATTCAGGAGCAGCCTGAAGCAACATATATCTTTAGACATACAAAAGAATATTAATGTTTTTTAATTAAGGCAAACATAGATTATACCCTCCCACTTAAGTACCAGGATTTTCTAATTCATAGTCACTTGCTTACTGACACAAACCCCAAAATTTCTGTTCCGTGAAAACACATCTCTTTGAGCAATTCTTATCCTACACTCAAAATAGTTATTTTGTCTAAATTCAGAAAAATAATAACTAGGAAGGGAGGGCAAACACTGATGAAGGAAAAAGGCCAGAAAGAAGGTCAGCATGAAAGCTTCCCAATATGCTCTAGCAACTGTTATTCCAAAGACTCCTACATCCAGACTCTTGTTTTTGAGTGTGGCTAATTGCTGAGATAGAAATGAAGCAGACAGAAGAGCCATACCCCTCATGGTAAAGACTTACAGTAGCACAAGGATTTCCTGAAGAGAAACACACACAACTATGTCCTGATTCACACACACTTTTTAA
>WEIU01019986.1:0-12032 GCA_013389925.1 Aegithalos caudatus
CATGAGACTGTGCACTACAGTCAAATTTTAATTTGGCTACAGAGATTTAGATTCTTCCTCTAGCCCCATGAAAATTAAAACCAATCAATGAGATCTCTTTTGCTGCAGTGTAGCCATCTCTATTCACTTCAGATATTAGTCATCTGATTTTGCAGCTACAAAAGTGGGGACAGCTGTGTTTGAAGACTTGGAAGTAATGGAGAGAATTGCTTAATACATGATGTAAAGTAACACTTCCAAGTGAAATCAACCAAAGTTCAAAGATTTTTTTTTCAATGAGTGCTTTGAAGAACTACCAACTCAGGAACTATTTATGTTACCAGAAATAGTGAAGTAGGGGCTGCATGAAAAAGTATATGTGCCATTGCCCCTTCCTAAGCAAAATCAAACATCATAGCCAGCATTTGCAGTGAAACAGTTTCAGTGAGAATATAACCTATGATAGTGCAGCTCCACATGACTGGCCTGATGTGGCTTTCTTTCCAGAATATTTGCAAGAATTCACTGAAACCTTTGTTTATTTACAAGATTTCCACCAAAGCTAGTTTAAATAGACATTTTAAAAAAATATTTCCAGAAACATATAGCAGCCATCTGCAGGCAAGTTTATTTCTGAAAAGACATTTATGAATTTACATCCAACATAAATAAAGAGCTGTTAGGCAATTAAGCTGGAAAATGTGCATTTTTCAGACAGAAAATAAACATTTGTTTCCAGCCAGTTGATGTACAAGTACCACAATTTAAAATGTGAAAACACAACTTTCTGCACCCAATGTTGAGACTGACTTTCTGCTTTAAAAACAGAATGTCTAAGTGTTCTTGATGACATGAATTTTTAAAATTCTTCTCCATGTGGAAGATGCTAATCTTCCACATGACTTAAAAGTGATCTTCAGTCACAGCTTTATTTTTACCATATATGCAAGAACCTCTTAATGAGCTGTGCCCTGCCACAATTTTTCAGGTAAATGCCAGTATCAAGTCAAAGAGAATTTTTGCTTGACTGTCCTTGAAAAAGAATTTTAGGACTAAATGTAATTCCTGGAATTATTTACATATCATCTGGGGAGATTGGTGAAAACTTATTTTAGCAGCAAGCTCTTAGGTGGAAAGCACTGAAGACTATAGTTTTGTATCAGTCACTCTATTGTAAAGATAATTTGCTACCAAGCCTCAGTTTTCATCAATTTCCTCAGCTAGTATCTTTGGCCTGAAACATTTTTCCCTTCTTTCCATCCACACTGATGTTCCCTATAATTTATACTCTACATATTTGAAGAACATCCAGCTATTCCTTGAGATATACAAGACTTAAAATAATGTAACAATATTTATTTAGCTAAAGATCTGATATGATATCTTTGGAATAGGCTAGGCTGAAACTATTTGGCTTTAAAATATTACATGTACCATCTGTGTAGTTCCTTGAGAAAAAACTGATAAAGTTTCTTGATAAAAGAGTTGTGAAAGAAAAGAATGAGATAGTTACAAGCCATACTATTTTCTAAGGTACATATAAGGTCCAACAGGAAAATAATACCTACAGATTGCTCTTATGCTCTAAGCAATTAAAGCTGAAAAGAATAAAAGCATTACTAGCAATTAAAGCTGAAAAGAATAAAACCATTACTAGCTTTTTAACAGTAGAATTTAGGTGTGGTTTCCCAACCTGCTCATGGAATAAAAATGTGTTTGGAAGGAGTGAGCTAATGGTTTCTGACCTGTGCTGTCCCACTCCCTAAAATCTCTAACAGCATTAGCAGCTCATCCACATTATTTAATCTACATAGTATTAACTTTCACACACACTAATATTTATATAGTTTTTTGATATTTACCTAGTTTTACCTTTTTACTTTTTTTTTTTCTTTTTTTCTTTTTTTTTTTTTTTTTTTTTTTTTTTTCTTTTTTTTTTTAATTTTAAGGGAAAGGGATGGATGTGGAGGGCAGGTTTATTAGTGTCTGTGGCACAGGATGATCTAAATGTACACTCTGGCTACTCAAGTCTCTATAGAGCTGCTGAGTGCGACGATCAGGAAATTAAATAAGAATAAAGATCTGGCTATACTAGCCCTGTATCTTATATATGTACTCTAACTAGTCCACCACCAGAAGGAGGAGTGTGTGCTAGCTGGGTTTTGGTTTATGTGGTACATTTTTATATTCTTAATGGTTTCTTTTTCATGGTACTCATGACAGCCTCAGCAGAGGGTCAGGATCCCCTCTGCTAGATACTGCACAAGAACATTCCCATCTAAAAGGACTTGGTAAGGCAAAAAGTGGAATGAATACACTTTGTCAGAGAGGGGCACAGAAAACACCAAAACAAATAGGAAGCCACTTGCTCAGTACACAGAAACAAACCAGCAAATCTATTTCCAGAGTTGTCTAACTTCTGCTCTCCATTCCCTCTAGGTATTGAGATGGATGCAAAGTTACCCTGATGTTGCATGTGATATGCACTGTAGACTGAATTTGCAACCCTTGCCTCTGGTTAACGAGATACGTCTCTGCACTATGGAAACCATAAGCTGTGAATGTTTGGAGAGAATGGCAATGCTGCAACAATAGGTGGAATCCAAACCCTGGTTCTAAAGCCCATGTGCTGCAACACAGAGACTTCTGTGACAGAAACTCTCGTAGAGGCACATGAGGGTGTCCAGGTTGTAGGAGACAGAGTCCTACCACCTGAGAGATCTGCAAATAAAGATGATGGAGGCATCACTCAAACCTAGAAACTGAGACCACTGTGTCCTACCTGTGAGCTATGATAGTACATCACAACCTTCAGTCTCCATTATCTTCAAAGATTTTACTCCATCTCTGTGCAAGCATTAAACTCACACACACACACACACACACACACACACACACACACACACACACACACGTTGCTTTTCTTTCCCTTCAAATTATGTTCCTTATGAAAGGCAAGGTGAATTGTAACCCATGTGGGAGCTCAGAAGCACAACAATGTGCATAAAAAATCAGTTCCTAGATGCACAACAGCCACGTAAGGTCTTGAACATCTAGCTCTCAGGTATCTAAATCCTCACTGTAAACCACAGTAAAATCAAGCTAATTGTCTCCTGATGCCCCAATATTCCTCGTAATTGATTTTCTATATGGATTGCAGTAATTGGTTTCCTCGAGTCAGCTAGTCCTAGAGTCCTCAGCAAGGACTAGATTACTTCCTGTCTAAAATGGATTACTTCCTTGTTAAATAAGATTTAAAGTACTACTGCCTCATAAATATATGCAAAGTGAGACAAAACCTTCCATATATAGAAGAGAGATATTTAAAAAAAAAATCTGGAAATTTGTCTGTGCACAAAGGAAAAAAAGGAAAAGGATACAAAAAAGAAAAATTAAAAGAAGTAGCAAAAGTGGAAAAAATTTAAAAAGTAGAAGTAGTAGAAGAGAGAAAAATGAAATGGAGAATAAAAATAAATAGAAAAAAGCAAAGAAATTAATTCATATTTAAGCTTTACATTTTATATTCCTTAAGAATCATGCTTATTTAAACCAGACTTTGGAAACGTTGCTGTAGTTTCAGACTGTAAAGCAACAATTTGCAATGCTAAAGATATTTCCTTTTGGGGTACTAATCCAGAATCGCCTCTTTTTTTCTTGATTTAGGAATATTTTAATTGGAAAGATTACATTTTTTTTTAGTTCACTTAAGCAAGTTTTCTTCTAAAATATCTAGATTTCTGTTAGCACTGTTAACTACTTCATCTTCCTTCCTATGCACATACACGTCATGTCTGGAGCAAAGCTAAATAAGAACCACATGTTCCACATAAACATTTAGATGCTTTGCATATAGATGGTGCTTAGCTGGAACAACTATAAAGGAATAAACCAAAAGGAAACAGTAGGTGAAAGACTCAGCATTTTAGTAAGAGAGCAGGAACATAAGCAATTAATCATTAATATGGAAAAAGAAGCGGAAGGCAATAGGAGAAGGAAAATAGTTACTACAAGAGAGGAAAAGATTTGGTTAAGCTTACAGCTGAGGTGAACCTCACCCAACCACAGTTTGAGACTTGTTTAAAATACACATCCAGGGCTACACTCTGCCTTGACGGAATCAGTGTCAAATCCTAAACATTCATTTTCCATAGATATGAGTATGAAGAGAATTTGTCCTTTCATCACTCTGTAAATGTGCTGGATGTATTGTTTACATTTCAAGTGTTCAGAATCAAAGACAACAATATAACTCAGGATTAATTGCATCTGGTAAAATGCAGAGTAATTCTACTAAAATAAACTCTGATACTTAATTTTGTTGAATAAACTTCAATACAGTAACACAGATTTATCATTGTGTAACAGATCAAAAGCTAATTCAGTCAAGAGCAGTATCAGAGGGAGTAGTGCCAGACTTGCCAAGCCTCATACTTCACACACGAGACATTCCTCTGGCTCCACCCTGCTCTCTTCAGTGTGGTGTTTCTGTCTCAGGCGACCACACAACAGCTCCTCAGCTTCCCCCTAGTTCTGGGATCCAACATCAGGTAGATGAATTCAGCTTGCTGACAAATCCTGTTTGGCAGATTGGGTCCCCAGTGAGCAGGGAAGGATGCTGGAGCCTGCTCCACAGCTGGGAGAGGTTGGGTCTGGAGGGAGATCCCACCCTCTGAGTCCCGCAGGTAGGCAGCAGTTCCTCAGCTGCAGTTCCTCAGCTGCAGTTCCTCAGCTGCAGCCTCACTCTACTGACACTTTCCGCACGTGGCCCAAGACTCACAATCCCACTGAAAGAAGAGCATTGCTATAAAAGCAAAACTGAGCTCTTAACTTCAATGACAAATGTAAAGGAAATTACTTCAATGATTCTCATTATAATGAACAGTTTTCTAAACAGAACCATATGTTGACAGGTAAGGTGTCACCATTGTAAAAAAAAATTTGCATTTTCTTACCTTTTTGTGGGACATGATAGTTCATAACTATTGCATTTTATGTGATCACCATAGTGATTGCACTATAAATTCCGTAGATAGTCTCTGTGAAACATTTTCCTCCTAAAAAGAAAAGAAAAGAAAACTAAGTACTGTACACTGCTGATGAATGGTAAGTGTGTATTCTTTTTATTTTCTAGACTTGCAGCCACATCCAGGCCAAAAAATTAGAGAAAAATGAGAACCAAAAATTTCTGAAAAGAGCAATCCCTGTACATTACATAAACATATATAGCAACTTCTTCAGTTCTTATGATGCATAAAAAAAAGGATTGCTGCTTTCTGAAATTTTTTGCAAGATGTACCTGATTAGTGGATATTCCATTGTTCATTAAATTGCTAACCAAAATATTCCTTTTATAGCTAAACCAAATTATCTGATAATAGTAATCTCTGGTTACAGTCCTACTTTTGATTTTGATTTACAGAGATAGTCTTGCTACTTTGAGATTATTTCCTACAAATGGAAGAAAAAAAAAAAGATAAAGACAATGAGTTTCAAGATTTGATTGCTCCAGGCTACAAAAAGGTTAAGACCCAGATTCTGTCTCCATTTTGCCAGGCCTGGGAACAATGGGGGCTGGGTGACGGGATAGGGGGTCAAAACACAGTGAACTTCAGTAACACTTTTATCTCCATCTTTCATCCTTTATCTTCATCACCCAAGTGAAATTGTCTTTTAAGGATAATTAGGAAGCAGTTTAGTTTAGAGCAGCCCTGTGGCTGTCCTAAAACAAATGGTTAGAAAAAGAATGATAGAAAATATCTTCATTTTTTTCTGACATGGAAGCACACAGGACTTAATTAAAAATATACAGAATTAAAAACAGAGAAAGCTGGAGATTTCCTGGCTCTTAGTTCTGTCTGACACCCCTTATTCATCATTCAGACACAGAGGGACTTCAGAGCTTCATTCAAACTAAATTCTAATGGGATTCTTTACCAGATAAGGGTATAGGTCTTTAGACTACAAATTAGGAAGTAAAAGTCACTGAAATTCAGCAATGATCAACTTTTCAGTTCACTGTCAATAATATAAATCAGATTGAAAAAAATTGCTTGAGTCTCAGCAGTAATGAGTCTTTCTTGAATCCTCCTAAAATAAACAAACAAAAACAACTTTTGAGGAAAAAATACTTTGTTCAACTTTTTTCATTTCAGGGTTCTTCCCACTTTTGAAAAAATAAAAAGGCTTCAAGAGGATGAAAAGATACATGTCAGGCAGTCTGCATTTCACTGATGCTAACCTAATCTATCAACAGCCTGGGAAATATGTGGCTTGACAAAGGGAAGCAGATGTGCTTTTAATCCTAAAGCAAACTATGGGATGAGTATCCTCAATCATCCAGAATTGTTCTTCTGGTGCCCTCATGTCTCTTGGTAAAGGCTGAACAGTTATTTGTCATGGAATCAGACCTTCACTTGGGATTTGTGTACTTTTTAGTCCTTTGATCATATGTCTCATATTTTACCTTAACTGAACCTTCATGGACTTCTGAAGATAATCATTGCTTTCCATTTTTCATCAGAGAGAGCTACTGGCATGAGCAATCATCCCTCTCTGCAAGCACTTCTCTTGAAATTAGGAAGCCAGTTTCCCAGCTTGCTGACAGGCAAATAGGATAGAATAGCTGCCAGATTCAGGCTTTTTTCAAAGAACAGTTGTTAAATCTTTGCTACTTCATGTTGATTGGAAGCTTGATTAATCTTTCACTGATGAGATCCAAGAGAGGTGAGAAAACACCTTCAATGCCAAAATGGAAGTAGTATTTATTACACCTTATTTGTGACCAAGATTCCATGGCTTGTGTAACACAGTGTGCAGAGAGCAGTCCCTGAGCTCCTCCTGGCACTCAGCACTGTGTATACGACAGGCTAAGGCGGTATCAGAACACTTTTGAGACAGGAAAGCTGCCTTCACCAATTTTCAGAGAAACTAGTTTCCTGCTTCACAAGCATGTAAAGGAGAGAAAGCACCATCCTTTGTTGATGAAGCCAGATGTCCAACTCAAAAGTCTGAAAACACCAAAAAACAATACACCTTGTATTTAAACACAATATGGACAATGAACCCAATTCCTTTGGCTTTTGAAGGAAAGAGTGCAGAGCAGATCAATGCTGTCATCCATGAACAGCATTATCGTGAAGCCAGGGTCAAATCAACATTCCTAACTCCTCTATCAGCAATTTTCTCTGAGACTAGAATGTCCCTTATCATTATCTGTTCCATAGATTCATCAGAAAAAGAAGAGAAATACACAGAGTATTCATTGCAGCAAACCCAGACTGACTTTTAGCTACTGCTCTAAACACTGCCAAAGCCAGGACAGACTCATTCAGAATTTTGGAAGTCAGTAAATGGTTCATTTCCTCTGTACACATAGTGCCCTTGGCAAAACAGTGTGTGCAGTGCAGTATAGCAACCCTCTTACCTTGACTGAGAAAGTGGTGTAGCCTTTGTTGGAACCTAACCTCCTTTACAAGATATTTTAAAATTTGGTGTATTGGATTGATCACAGGACATCGATGCACCATCACACAAAAGATCACAAGTCTTTTGCATGTAGAAAAAAAAAAAAAACAAAACAAAGGGCAACTGATTACTTATTAATACCATATAATGAGGCAGACAGAGCTGTGGCTGAACTATAGGTTTCTTGCCACCCAGATCCATGTGAAAATTGCAAGGCTACAGTTTCTACAATCACATTACTTAACCTTCTCATGTCTCATTCTCCCCCAAAGTAAAACAATATACCATAAGACTTTTCCATCTTCAATTTTTCATTGGCATAACTGATGTGCCTAGCATTAATAGCACACTTCGAAAATATAAGGTATTCTGTTAGAAAGCAGAAAATGTGTTAATGGTTAACTGCTTGGTTATATACAGAAGGAGCTAAAACATGGAGTTAAACTGCTACAGGAATCTTCCATAGAGGCAGTACCACAGGAGACTTCCAAAGTCCAGACTAGCTCAGGACACACAACACAAATGAACTTGTTCTGGAACTGGACTCTAGTGAACTAATACAGCTGTTTACCATGATTTGACAACTGTTTTTATGCAGCTAAATTGTTCATTGACGAAAGGCGGGGCTTTATAGTGCTAACTAGAGAAAATGGGTTGTTTTGTATAAAACTGAGCTGTGATACAGGAGTCCTTGATTTAGCTGCCATCTCTACCACACATTCCTGTAGGACCTTGAGCTAGTCAAATGCTCTTTCTATTCCTCAGCTCCCCCTATGTAGCAATTCCACCAGCAAAGCTTCTGGGATTGACAAAGGAATTGGTGGGAAAAAATCCTACAGTAAGGATTGTGGATTGTATCTGGCTAACAGGGCATAAGTGATACAAAAATCTATGGCTCTGTATCTTCTAGACAGAAAGTGTATGCAAATACTCCATTTTGCAAAGTTAAAAATTTCATCTGGTTCTATTTAACATTTTCTTAAGCATCCAATTTTTTCTTTCCCTTAGCTGCCAATGTTTTGTGATTAGAAAACATTTTGTTCTCAAAGTCTCGCCATGTTTTCATTGCCATGTTTTTATGAACTAAGTGACAGGGGAGATGAAGGCTCAGCTGTCCATGGTTGGAAAAAAAATTAAAAGCAGTCAAAAACTTAACAATGGGGTATAAAGACCAGAAAGACAGATGATTATCTCGTGGTTACTTCTAGGAAGCAGTTTTGAAGGATGATTATTTAAGAAAAAAAAAAAATTATATTTTCCCAGAATTGTTTAATTTGTTTTAAGAAATAAAAACACTCCCTTTTCCCCATCACCTTTAAATTTCATATATGACCCTCTAAATCAATTACACAGGCACAGACAATGCCAAGGAATATAACCTGGTACTATAGGTATAAACCATGATGAATATGAAGAATGCAGTAAAGGTTCGAAATCATTTAGTACTCATAAAACCAAAATCTAAATTGTACCTTGTTTACTGAATTACCAAAAATCAAAATATAGACTGTTTTACCTAAACAAGATTCCTGTGTAGCCATATATTAAATGTACTCTTGGACTTTCAAATTAGCTACTCACTGCTGGTGTTAGGACCGAATTTTAGTGTTGCACTCACCCCACCTAGCTGCAAGCTTCAGGAAGGCCAGCTAGACAAAGACAAAACTAGCCTTATGGAAAGGAGTGCAAATCTAATTTAACTTAAAGACAAAATGTTATTTTTTACAGAAATAAAGCTTACAACATTTTGAGTTGTGCTCTCTCAGTACTTGTTAATAACTCACTGAGAGTATATTCTACTGTGTGTTACTAACACAGTTGCAGCACTTCTGCACTTAACAGAAAATCTATATCACAAAAGCATTCTTAAAGGTGGCACACTGAAAAGTTTAGAAATGTAGAAGCTAAAATTCTTTAGGAAACTGAAGTAATTTCTTTAGTTTGCATGCACTGTGTTTCAAACTTTTGTCGGTTTGAAACACTACCTTCCCCTATGGAGAAACCAACTAAAACCAGATCAACAACTTGATGATCTCAATTCTCATCTGCTTACCCAGCAGCAATCCATGTCCTCTGTCTGTCTCAGTCTCCTTGAGAACCACATAGTCCTTGCCCCTGGGCACATGGGGGGAAGGTTCCTCTGCCCATTTTACAGAATCACAGATCACAGAATAATCTGAGTTGGAAGAGACCCACTAGGACCATCAAAGTCCAACTCCCAGCTGAGTAAGTTTTAGTAAGACTTTGATTTCCAGACAATGCTTCTTGCTAAGAAAGAACTTAACAGAGCTGCCTTTTCCTTTCCCTTGTCCCATTTGTTCTCACTGCCACACAAATGGAATGAGTTAATACAGAGCAGAGGAGAAGGGAACAGAGAGCTCAGCAGAAGACTTCAGAATGAGCATGGTTAGAAAATCTGCAGGAATAGAACTTCGCAGGTAAAAGGGGCTCAGGAGTAATGGGCACGCTGGCAGGAAGCCAGGGTACAAAACAATTGTGTTTGTACAAACAAGTTATATATTTACTTCTGCCTAGTAAAAGGTTATAAGAGTTTTTTGTGCTTTTGTAGCACATTATTGGTCATTTGTAGATAGCAAAAAGAAGAAATCAGCCACAGTGAAACAAAATACTGTGGGGGACGGAGGAAATAAGTGGAGAGGGATGGAATTTCAGTTAATAAACTGTAACTACATTGTTTCAAATAAAAATTTATTAAATAACAATCGATACTAAAAGCATTTTTTTTTTGTACTTAAAAGCTTCCTTTTGTGAAAGAAGAGGTAATTTAATGAGTTTCTGTGGCTACAAATCACTGAAATTTCTTTAAAACCTTTTCTTGTACATTGAAGAGAGGCCCAAATATAAGACGGACCCAGCAGTTAAACAGGACCTATTGTCCCATTGTATTTTCTAGAAAACAACTGATAAAGAGGGAAGCCCAGTTTAGGGGATCCATTCATAAACACTATAGCCAAAAAAGAGCTTGCTGACAGTGAGAAAAAGCAGAAACAAACTGTAGAAATCACATCTCCAGAAATTCCCTTAAATGTGATAATAGGTGTGGCCTGGTGGTCTGTACAAGTGAGAGAGAGCAGAGAAGCAGGAAATCAGGGACAAAGATAAGACTATACACCAGCAAACTGCAATGAGTTCCAAATAGAGACTGGAGATTAAGTAAAATGGCTACTGCTGTTACTTTGGGGAAATTTTGGCAATAAGGAGACTAAAGAACAGATAGTTTTATTATTCATTATAATTTTTTTTTTCTAAAATCTGCTAGCAGTTTCTTCGTTATTAATGGTAGTTGCAATACTAGAACCACATTGGCTTACTTACACATGCTGTGCCGTGAAATTCAGCTGAGCCTCTCCAGCCTGTCTCAGGAGTGAATTTGTACTGTTGTTAACAAGCAGGGGCCTGTAACTGCCTCATTTCCCCTCATGTGTGAAGATCTCATAAAAGCCTACTCTCTCAACACTGGTGATTTCTGCTTCAAACCAGACCTGAAAATTCCTTCTCTTACAAGCCATGTGCTAAATGAATCAATAGTGCACTCTTTACTTTCTTGTTTAAATGTAGATTTCAGAAGCTTAGCAGAAAAATAGAACTCAACAAGGACTACATCTTTTATCGTTAATAAATATATTAGTTCCTCATCCTATTCTCTCACTGTTGCTTGTTTCCATAATATAAGGAATTGTACAGAGTCAACTCTGGTTGCAAATTCTTTGGGGTAATGTTCTTATTTTTGTTAAATAGTTGCCCTGTTTTAGGAAGGGATATTAAAAGTTAGAATGATCATGAGCCTAACAAAGTACACACCCAATCCTCTTACTCAAAGGTGCTGTCCTTCCCTGGGATGTCATGCAGATTCTCACAATTTGATCAAATTGGTCAGCAGTGAGATCTGATAAGGTAAAGTAATAGTTTATAGTTTCTTGTACAGATATAGAATTTCAGCTGGTGGCAATTCTACTCCTGTTCCACATTTCCTCCAAGTGAAACAGCATTTTTTAAAACAAATATTTTAGGGAACCATATGGCATATTTTAAAAAATAAATGTCTAGGGCATCAAAAGCCCAAAACAATTTTTATTTTGACTGCCAAATAAAGTTTTTAATTTTTTTTTTTGGCTTTGCATACAAAGGAACCATTGTGAGGCTTCTAGAGACACTTTTTCTCCCCTTCATCTTAGAAAACTAGCCTTAATCATTAAAAGTCTTTTAAAAATATCATAAACATAGAATTTGTGTGCCAGTGTTTCAGCTCTATCAACATGCAACATTTGGAATTCCTTCCCCCTCAGACTCTAAGTCATCTCTGGCAGGAGCCACTAAACAGATCCTTTTGCTTGTTTTGCCCTGGCTCCCAATACCTCAGCTAATCCAGAGCCTTTTTAACCCATTCTTTTGGATAGAAAGTTGTAGGCAGGCTCATTAAGGGAAGTTAGATCTGGATTTCTTCTGCTGTTACAACTGCATTGTCAAGGGCCCATCTCAGATAGAAAAGTTCTATCTTACCTTAAACTAGTCATCCTCTTCTAAGACCGATTTACAAGTAATATATTTTCAGTTGTCTTGCTATATTT
>WEIU01020026.1:12686-24735 GCA_013389925.1 Aegithalos caudatus
AAAAAAAAAACCACCACAACTATGTAGTTTTTTACTTGTCCTACTTGCTGAGTAATAGTGCAGTTATCCAGAAATATCCTCTCTTCACTCTCAAGTTTTGGAACTACTGTGCAGTCACACACCAAAGCAGCAGCCTTGGCCACAGCAGCTCCTCTAACTACTCACACTTGGACTAAAGGGCTCACAATTAAAGTAACATTTACTGCCCTCACAGCCATCACACACTCTGGAGACAAACAAGCAGACCAGATGAAACGTCTTACTGTAATCACATGAACTGAAATCCCTTCAAGTCACCAAAAAAAACCAAACAAACAAAAAAAACAAAACAAAACAAAACAAAAAAAAAACAAAAAAAAAACAAAAAAAAAAAAAAAACCAAAAAAAAAAACAAAACAAAACAAAAAACTCAAAATTATTCACCATTGCCATAACTGTTCAAAAATAAACTCCCACTTGAAAAATTCTCACCATAACTTCTTCTTGTTAAATCCCATGGTGGTAGTCAATATTTCCTTTAGCTTTTAACATGCTACTGTTCCATTTCATGAGCTAACATCTGTGATTCTGAATGACAGAAATAACTAGGATACAGAAGTAATTCCATGTATTTACAATAGCAATGTTCTGGGAGTTTGAAACCATCTGAAAGTGAGTTGGAGTACAAACAGAACATAATAAATACAGAGATCTCTTGAAGATCACCATATAAGAGAGTCCCTAATAAATGGCCTGGGCTCTCAGTCATGTGCCTGCTCTGAATCTCAAATCCATTTTGATTACACAATATTAAAATTATCCTTTTCTTGAACTGGCTTAACAACAACAGTAAAATTACATGGATTTTTTTTTTCCATATGAAACCTTCACAGTGTTTGAGGCATCTCGTTTCTTTTTATAAAGCTGTCTCAAATATTTGAAAGTAAAAGTTTAATTTCCATTCTATGTATTTTAAATTAAGAAAAGGTTAGAAATATTTTAAGTTTACTAGAGCTATCCTCTCTCCCTTCCAAAACCATACAATTTTGGAAAATGGATTATTTAGCAACTGATCTACATTCATTCTCAATTAAAATTTCAGTGAAAACAATCAGTGAAGATTTTAATGAGAAAAGAATATGGGTCATTTTTGAAACCTGGATAATAAAAATAACTTTCTCCCAAAAAAATAAAGGGGAATGATGAGTTTATCAATTAAGTTCACCAGTTAATTGTTGTTTGTTTTTTTTTTTCAAACAGCTTCAGCAGAGGAAATATTGTCTGTCAGAAAATCTGAGTACTATATTGCCAACAGTTAACTGAACACGCCTATATCCTGTTAATTTCCCCAATCATCTCAAATGATCTCATATTTCAGTTGACTGAAAAAAATGTTTGTACTTAAGGTTCCAAAAAATGTTTGGGCAATTTGAGCTTCTACAACACTGCCCATTGAAAATTTCAGCAAATTTTTTGCACTGAAGAAATCAGCAAACAAACATTTTCATGTCACAGAATGCTAAAGCATTACAGAGGCAGTGCTCACTCCTGCATGGGAAACGGGGGTGCTCAGAAGTAGCCATTAATATTTGTAGGCAACAGGTTCAAAATTGTTGGTATAAGGGGAATATTCCATGTCAGTTACTTTTCAAGGCAAAAACCTGCCATAATTTAGGCTTCAGGGTGAAGCAACATCCCTGAAGTACACACCCAATCAATGGATGACACAGCCTGTTTGGGACAGAGGTTCTGCTCTGACTGCTCAAGGCTATTGCAGGAAAAGGGAGGTCAGCTTCTTCACTTTAGATCTCCTGCTGTCTGCCACAACTGCAGAGATGGAGGAGCAAAAAAAAAAAAAAAAAAAAAAAAACCAAAAAAAAAAAAAAAAAAAAAAAAAAAAAAAAAAAAAAAAAAAAAAAAAAAAAAAAAAAAAAAAAAAAAAACAAAAAAAAAACACCAAAACAAAACAAACAAACATGAGGTTCTCCAGTGTTACAGCTTAGGATTCTGAGAAAAGTTGCCTTACTGCTAAAAGCAAGTTGTTCACATCATTTGCACCATTATTTGTGTCAGTATTTAATTGGCCCAGGTATTTGTTCTGGTCACTATTAAGCCAAATTGGACCCCACATCAGAAATATTTGATTGCTCTTTGTTGATCTTTCTGTTAAAAGGGCATTGGAAAAATTAGCAGCAATTATTTTCATCTCATAACTATGAATGCTTCTTTAACAGACTCATAACAAAATTTAACACAGAAAATATTCCAAAGCACAGTTCATATCAAAAGTGATCAGTAGGAACAAGCATCACTAAACCTCACTAAACCTGACTTTTCTTTGCTATGAGACACAGCAATGTAAACTTCCCTACCGTGTAGTCCTTCAGAGAGCCTTCTGTCATAAAGGCCTGCATGAAATTATTCTCCTGAACTAAAATTTAACAGGGTATGTTATCCACACTGTTGGTTTTAGCAGTATATTTAAAAAAAAAAAAAAAAAAAAAAAAATCAATCCCACACCTTGAAGAAATACAATGCATAGGGAAAAAAAGTTTCATTATCTTGGTAGAACAGTATTTCTGGAGACATAATCAGACACCAAATTCACAATACACAGATATTAATAGCATTCATAGAGATATATAAAAGAATGACACCCGTTGGAAATCAACAAGATTTTGGTTTACGTGCAAAGTCAGACATCTAAATATTTGTAACCAATCTAATTTACTCATTTACACCAGTCTGATTTACTCATTTAAACCAGTGAAAAATGTGAAATCAATAATATTTTAAAATTTGGAAGCACAGTGTTTTCTGGAGCATCACGAGTTCAGGTACTTGTTTTACAGATTTCTTAGAGATTCAGCCCTGAAGCCATGAATGCATCAGACTTAGTTATTTTAAGAGAGAGTTAAAATATGGATAACCCCTCAGTTACAGAGGATAGACCAAAACCACGAACTCTGAAGACTGCCCCAAAAGCTGGAGGGAAATGAAAATAATTGATTTTAATCACAAACTTATAATTGGTACTGTTACTTATAGACTCTGTGGCTGCTGGTACAACTGGGCAACTACACACCAACATGAGGTAGCATCCTCTCTCTTCCTAGGGAAATATGCTGCCCTGCATCTGTGACTAAACTGCACGTCCTCTCCCTTTTACACCATGGTTTGGGTCAAAACTGTGCATCCTTAGTGTACTTTAACTCAAGTGTGAGGCATCCTAGCTTGGATTTCCCTTAGAAAACAGTCCAAGTGGTAGCTGAAGAGAGATCATTGCAAGCTGTGGTAATTATGCTGGCCTCATAATCAACGTATCTATCAAGATACAAGCCCCACCAACACCTGTCCCTGCTTCAAAGTTTAGACAACTTTTTCTGTAACTCAATGAAACTGATGGGGTCTGGATTCCTATGAACTTGTACTTATTGGATCATCTAATGAAAGCCAAACTAACTCCATAATGCATTTGTGATGCCTTTCTTTTGTGCAAATTCCCAAGAGTGCAATGTGTGAGCTCAGCTTGCAGTCACTTTGTCAGCATACCTGACATATCAACTCCCTCTTCTTCCATACATTTCTGAAGCTCATGGGCACTTCAGTGCTTCAGAACCGGTCCTCTTCTGACAAATCTGGCTAAAGATTTCCAAGAGTTTGGATATCATGAGGATGGTCAGAAAGGAGACTAAACAAAGGCAAAGACAGACACAGTGATGACCTCAGCCTCCTCCCCAGGAAGCCAAGCTAAAAGGGAAAACATGTTTGCAGAATTATGTGCTGAGATTGTTTCTGTCAAGTGGGTGGCTCTTAGCTTTAATGCAAAACACTAACTAACTTAAACTTATTTTGATTAAATACAACTAATTTTGAAATGTGTATCAGAGCACTGCAGTGCCACAGAGCTCAGAGTTTTTAAGAGATCTGACAAGAATGTACTGTATTTTTTCCAATCTATTTCAATTACACTTTTATAATGGCAAAATAATGGCAAGATTAGTCTATTTTATCATTATTAAACCTTGATTAACATATTAAATAACCATTGTACACTAATTAACTCTATTAATTGCAATGTCCAATACATTGTTCTACTTCTGTAGACTTCCAATAAAAAAGTAACTATCATTAGTATGGTTATTTCTCTTAGAGTGTTTTTAGATCTAACACAGAGTATTACTATGGACTAAATGCCTTAAAGATTCTGATAATCTATTTGGGAAGACTTTATTTTGAAGGAAAGTTGCAGATAAATTACAATATGAACAGAAAATAATATGTTATTTTAGAGAGCATTTCCAATCATGCCCTATGCTATCTGAATGCTGAGTATATAAAATTTAAATCTATACTCTTGTAAGGAAAGCATGAAGTTGAATTTTAGATAATCTTCCAGTTCAATTATGTGAAGAGGCATTACAGTGTTTTACAGGATGCACAGATGAAAAGCCATTACCAGGGATTTGTCACTATTTCACAACTGTGAACAACTCTAGGCAAGGCTTTTAACCAGCAGTTAAGAACTCCCTTGTGTCTACATCTTGCAGTAACTTTTTATTCCACTGGAAACACTTTAAACACCTAGTTTCCTCTGTCATGAGCACTCACAGGAACTCAGACATCTGCAGTCTGATTTCCTTGTGTTGCAAACATCCTCCCAAAATACAAAATGAGAGCAGCCATCACTGTAAGCTAATTTATGCCAGGTTTTCAGCTAACTCTTAAATACAGTTGGGGGGTTTTGTGCACAAAAACATATGGACTGAACTGAAATTAATAAGAAATAGATTTTTGAAATCTGCCTGTCCGCTTCATGAAATGTTTCAAATATGTAACGTGTGATAATATAATACAAAGTGCTCAAACTCAGACTTGTCTAACTCAGGGCACAGAGCTGAGGCACCTCCACTTTCTTAAAGGTCACTGAAGGGACTCATGCACCTCGACATGTCAATTTAGAGACCAGGTGTAAAAACAAAACAGCAGTTCTGGCTGTGATAGAAATGAGCAATAGTTGCATATATTGCTTCCAATAAAAGGCACAATTGCACTTCAAGAAGCACAAATGAACAGCTGGGATTTGTCCACCTCAATACTGCGTCTTTTCCTACTTCTCTTGGTTCAAACCCTTCAACATAACAAAAGTACATTGTAAGGCAGTGAACTTCAGTTTGATGTTATATAGCACCTTTCCAGATAATTGTATCCACACAAGGGAAACTTAACAAGCAGAAGCCATCACTGTGTCTGGAACCTGCAAGGTTCTTGCCCTTAGGCACAATGGGCCAGGAGGAGCTGGGGCTGATAACACAGTTGGCAAAACAGTGTTTCACCAGGCAGGTGGCATGTGCCACCTCAAGTAAAGCAAGGGGTAGGGATGCTGGCCAGGTTCAAAAGGGAGATCACAAGGCAATTTTGAGGTGATGAGACAGGTCTGAGGTCAAGCTGGGAAGTTGGATCAAGTCCTGTGGAGTAGCCAGGGCTAGACCAAGCACTGAGGTCTTTGGGAAAGGTCCGTGGTGACAAGACAGGTCAGCCCAAGAAATCAGTCCATGGTTCCCAGTTCAGATCAACAGGGTCCTTGGTCAGGAACAGACACATCTGTGGCTGAGCTGGGAAAAGACATTCATAGCTCAGGCAGACACTGAAGATGCAGGGCTGCAGAGCCCACAGGTAGAGGATATGGTGTGAAAACCCAAATGACAGTATTTCACATTGTTGGTAGGACAGCATTGCATCACTCCCCAGACACGATGCACCAGACATCATCTGCCAGTCACCTTCTTCATCTGCCCAGAGTGCAAGAGAGGTGCCAAGAGCAGGCAGGTCACCTGTGCCTTATAGCAGAGGCTTGCTCTCAACAGTCCCGGACCCCCAAAATTCCCAACCAGCCCCAGCACAGCTCTGTCCTATCACCTAGTCCCATCCAAGAGGCCTAGGTGATCCCCCTTGTCACACCATCACACAGACCTCTGCTCACCCTGGGACCAGATGCCTGCACTCCTTTCCTTCCTTCACTTGATGCAGGAAAAGCTGTTGCACACATTGGGACTCCAGGACACTGAGAGGTCTGCCCATGTGGGATGCAATTATGTTGAATATTTTCATACAGCTCAACAGAAATGTAAATGTCAGCAACAAATATCTTTGTCAGATTTCCAAAGAATGAACAATGTACTCAGAGACAAAAGGGATTGTTTCTGAACATGATCTCTGCCTTCAGGCTGTAGGACAATGCCTTTTTAGTGGTCTCCATCAAACTTTGTTTGAAATTATGTTAGTAACTGGCAGAATTTTTTAATTAGACCACCAAATGGCAACCTTAATGCACAGGATATACAGTCATTGGCTTTTACTTTGGATTTTTTTATTGCCTAGAGTAAAAGAATCAGCAAGAAAAGGAACTGGTTACTACAAAATCATGATAACTACTTCAATCCCTAGCTATAAATATACAGTAATTAATCAATTAATGGAGAACACATACGTCAAGGAAAAGACAGAGTATATAGGATGAAGTCAGCATAATCCTTTTGTTGACTTTTATGAATGATCTAATGTTGTAACTCACTCAAGATACTTCAGATTTACAGCAATACATAAGCAGACAGTAGAATCGGAATTAAATTAAAGAGCTGATCCATATTAATAATATATTTTTTTTAAAAGAGACGTAATTGTTTCTGGTGCATTTAAGAGATTTTGACATTCATTGTGGAATAAAAATGCATTATGACTCCACAATCAGAGCTGAATCAGAAAAAGAAACCTATTTAGCAAGAGCCCTTAAAAATTAATTATGTATTCATACCCATGTAACTTTTGCACGTGCTTACAAATTAGCCATTACCTTGAAGGTATTTGAGAATTAAAAACAAATTCTTCTGAATTTTGGAATAAGTTAAAATGGTCACAAACACTTTTGCTCTCTTAATACTCTTTTTTAAAATGAGCTTTATCATAAAGGGCATTTTCAGGAATAATTAACTATTACTTCTGAAAGATAAGTACTTTCAGACCCTCTGATGAACCATTTCATGTATTACTATTCCTTGCCATCCTTTGCATTTCCAGTACACAAGTCTTTGTTATTTCTCCATCAGAATGTTTGTGCATATATGTATATACATGCATATTATACAAATAAATTTATTGTTGTATGCAGCTGTATAAAGTTTAAGAAAATTTAGCTCTGCTCAGAAGTCTTTAATTCTCTTATTCTTTACATATATTCATTAATGTTTCAACTCACAATCTGGAGGAAAAAAGACAACAAAAATTGAATTTAAAAAGGAAGTTATTAATGGGAATTTTGAGGGCATAAACCCCCTTTTGATGACAGCTCATGTTTTAGATGAAAGTGTGTGTTCACCAGCTAAGCTCCCCCATCCACAGGGTTAAATTGCAAGGCCATGGAAATAAGTTATTTGATTCCTTGAAAACAATTCAACTGAATCAATTTCTAGTTATCTTTGGTCATGTTCTTTAAATTAAAAGAAACAATTTTTTTATTATTCTATAACTGGCTTTTCATGTGAAGAAAGTATCATGCATTTATAATTTTGAACACTCCCTAACTACATATTTTCATGTTAAGACTTCCCCTGATACTGTGTGTAGTTGTGTGGCATTGATTTCAGAATAAGCTTCTAAGTCAAGGTGTGATCAGTTATATAGACAGGCTCACTGCACTTTCTTATATCTGAAATATCCCTGGAGGCTTTTACCATTTCTCAGTGTCATAGATTTTAATCATTATGGAGTGAAATCCAAAATTACTGAACACAAAGTATCTCTCACTTCAAGTACAGAACATGGTAATCACAAGACCCTCATAATCCAAAATACAAGATGCATTTAGAGACTAGTCCACAGTCTATTGAGGTCAAAGTCTATCATAAGTTATATTATTCCAAGATCATGAGTTCATTCATTTGCTCTGAAATTTCCTCTCAAAATTCCTTCTTAGAAGGGAAAAATATATTCCACAACAACAGGATAATTAGAACTCAAACAAATTTCATCTTCATGTGTAATATTTCTTTAGAATTCATAATAATGCAAAATAAATCAAATCCCCCATATATAATGAAGCTAAATAAATGTTTTAATGTTTTAAAAGCATAAAGTGAAGTCTTTATGCTTTTAATACCAAAAGAGAAATTAAGACCTTCTTAGGCTGGAAGAACAAATGTTGACTGTAGGTAATGTAGGTAAGCATTTTAGCACAAAACTTGTAAACTTGTGCCTCCTGGACACCCATGAATACATGTAATTCAAATTGACTCAAAGTCCCATGACTCAGTGCACTTCTGCAGCAATAAGGTTAAATTAACCTGAACTGAGTTGCAAAACACATGCACCTGTGCAGTTTGACTCTAACCACACTGGTTTTGGACTGGAACTAGATCATACCTTGCTCACACCATCACAGCCAATAACTGAAAATAAGAAGGATTAAAAAAAAAACAAACCCAAACTCATATCAACAATAAGAACGTTAAGATTGCTGAACTCTCCAGAATTTGTGAGGTAATGTGAAACAGGGAGATAAAGGAGCTTCGATAAATGACAATGGATTCATATTTAAAGTTTGGTTGACAGTGCTGCTAAACCATGTGTTGGAATTTAGGTCTGAGTTTCATTGCTGTCCATGTCACAGACACATAATGTGATTTTAGATGACCCACCATAATCTCAGTTCATTTAGATAACAATATACGACTTTACAAGAGATAAATTAGATGCTTGTGGGAGGCAGGTGCCTAAAGCACCTTTCTTAGTCAGTGCAAACCTTACTCTGTCTCAATACTACAGCATAAATTGGGAATAAAGCATCCTGCATACATATCTTCCTCTTCAGATTTTACACATTTCAAGGACCCATACTGATTCCGTTGTCCCCGTTTTCTTTGTACATCACCTAGCACAAAACCTCGGGATTATCATAAAACCTGAGGACTTTTAAATAAAGTGATAAACCAGTAAATACTTAGCACACTCTCAACACAGTCTCTACCAGAACAATTTCTCACTGTTAGCAACAACCTTTGGTGAAAGGCAACATGTCAGTGTACTCTCAGGGAATTTGGACAGTCTTCTAATTAATTTCTGACCATTTTTAGCACAAACCAAGTATCAGTAAATTATGCTTAGAGTATTTGGAACACTTCCAACCTCATTTTCTTCTCCCTCTTCTTTCACTAGAAGAGGCAGATATGGTTAAAATCACACAACAAAAATATTTCTTTACAGAACACTTGCAGCAATTACCATTTTTATAAACCTTATCCTTTTATGCTTGGGGTTTGTCCTCAGCTGATCTTGTTTCAGGTCAAGAAGTGACCCAAAAAAATGCAAGAAGCAGCTACTCTAGACTTCCTGCTTAAATATAGTTCAATATAAAGCATGCTAATGGTAAAGTCTCTCAAGAGCACTTATGAGACAGAGAAACACTTAAAGGAATTATTTATATACTTGTTTACATTAGTATTTATAGCATTACCCTTAAAATGATCACTTCACCACATAAAATCCACTGTACCTATAAAATGTTACATTGAAAGCAAACCAATGAAATAAATAATGCAGGACTATTTCAGGCTATCTGCTTGCACTGAGTCACAAACCTACTTAGGCCGGTCAAGTTTAACTCAGGACTTAGGTGAAAGGTCTTCATTAGAGTCTCATTCAAAGTCTGCATAGCATAGGTCACAAGATGTTGGCAAGATACCTCCATTCACAGTGCTGCAGGGAGTAAGGCCAGGGTTGTCCTGCAATGGGTCCCAAACACAACAGTTATCTCAAATGACCCATTTCATTTCCTGATTTGAGAGTTAAGGGACAGCACCAGGTCTTTTCTGAAAAAGTTCTTCATCTAACTGTTGGGTATTTCATTAAGAAAAACACCACCAAGACAAACACAGCTGATTGTGGTGGCTTTCTTCCTAAAGCTTGGAGGTCGTCTGCCCTGGCAGCCACAATTATATAAACTGCTGCAGTACAAAGCAAAGACTGAGGCAGTCAAAACAACCAGATCCATCTGCCACAACAACATTCATTTCAATTCCACTTCTATATTAAACATTATCTTTACTATGGTCTAATGCTGCCCTTCATAATACCCCTCCCACACAGCAAGCCCTTTCAATAGCTCAGTTACTGGGCTCAGTGTACAGACCCTGTAAAAGTCATTACGGCAATGTAATTTCTAGTACTCGCATTTTCACTATAGCAAAGTCTCTCAGGGATCAGACCCACTTATGGTCTTAACTAAAACTAGCCATCTGACTTAATTAACATTTAGAATTCATCAAACCTTGCAGGGCTCATACTGGGCTCTGGGGCAGGTTGGCAGTGCTCACATTGGGCTCCTGCTGGGTCTATGTCTCTGGTAGCAGCATTTTTCCACCAGACACACTTGGTGTTAAAGCATAGGAAGACTAAAACAAAAAAACAAAAAAACAAAAAACAAAAAAACAAACAAAAAAAAAATAAAATCATTTTCACAGTATCTCCATGTCACACAACACACCACACAGCACAGGGACAACAGGAGGCAGAAACAGTAAGAGCAGCAGGAACTGAGACTCACATTGCCCTTACATATTTGCTCCATAAGTCATAACCCAACAACAGTTGTGTCTTTGTTAATACCTTTCTGTGCAATACAAATCCTGAACGTATTTTTGTTTCTCTCTATATATGCAGCAGCATAAAGATTTGTTTCTCTCAAGGTCCCACAGATGATGGAAAGGTTTCCCAAAATTGGGAATGATGTCAATAAGGAAACAGAATTCTGCTTAGGCCAGCCAAAACATCTAAACTTTTCAAGACCAAAGTTCTATGCTCAGAGTATCGAACACTGATGGACAGAGAGCTGCTGCTCATGGTCTTGGCTGCTTGAGGTGGGTCTGGAGCAGACCTATGGGACCCATAGAGATCCATAGAGATCTATCTCTTTTTGTGATCTCATAGTAAAGTCTTCACACAAGGCTGCTCTGCATTTCTTCCTTCTTTGCACCCAAGTGGCAAGTTACCAAGTAATACTCAAGTAACCACCAGAGACACAGCATTCTTTCGATGACCTTAATGTTTGATGGCTTGATTAATTAGACTTTGTGAAGTGTTTTATTTTTTCTGCTCTATGTGAAAATGAAGTTAAATGTGAAAAACCTGTTCATTAAGAACTATCATGAAATTAAGTGCACCCAAAATGTTAACACAATGATATTGAGAAAAGAAAATGTCAGCTGTAGAAATATACTTTTCTAAAGTGTAATATAATGCCAAACTTCAAACATTTTGCATAAATTTCCAGTACAATTTGAGTTTTTTCCTTCTTAAAGCTTCAAAAATTATTTTGTACTTTGGTGTCCTCTGCTCCTACAGGGAATTATTATTATTACTATTAAGAAAAGCACCCTAAGTCCTACATTTTGTCATATTTGAAGACTCTAGTATTGCTGAGACACAAAGCCTACATCCTTTTCACTGCATACCAGTGACTGCAGGCACTGAGAAGGAGCAATGCAGGTGCATGTGAAAGTCAAAAAATACCAAATTCCAACACAGGTCTTTCATGAGAAACTATTAATTTCCTACAGGATAAAAAACATATTAGGTGGCAGTCAAAATATGACAACTCTATCTATCAATCCAATCGAGTTTATCATGAGGTTTAAGCATTTGTTAACTGTCAAACTATAATATGTCCCTAGAAATAATAACCTACATTCTGAACTATCTGCCAAAAGCACACAGGGAAAAAAAAGATACAAAAGATGACTTCCAAACGATAAATAATATTTTTGCAGTCATACTTGCATCCTTATTCCTGAAACCAATTTAGAAAACAATTGGACAGGGCAGCCTGGGAATAAAGTATCATTTGCCATTAGACTTTAATGTGTGATTACTTAGTAATGTAATTGAAAGCATGACTGTAGCACATTGCCAACTTCCTATTGCCAGGAGATTACATCGTAAATGATACAGAGCATTTCATGACTTTTTTTTTATTCCATATTTTTTGTGACAAGAAGTTTTGTTTAATGTTGTAATTTTA
>WEIU01020061.1:1580-13694 GCA_013389925.1 Aegithalos caudatus
CTTTTTTCCATATCAAACTACATTATTCAATAGTACTCTGCAGGGATCATAAAAACCCATCAGAGGAAAGATCAATTTCCAGCTTTAATGGGACTACAGAAAAAGAGTACTTGTTTTTAGAAGCAAAGCTGTTCTGCAAAAAAAACTTGTGGCAAGAATATTTCCAATAGCCTAGTCAATATGTGGCAACTGTTAAAAATCACTGATCTTAGTCACTGAAGTTGTATTTGCAATTAGTTACTTATTGAAAAGCGACTAGTTTGTATAGGTTAATTTATGTGGCTCTACCATCTACAGTGTGGAGAAGAAACAGTAGAAAAACGTTACACCTATATTATAACTAAATGCTATAAATAAGTCATAGTGAGATTTGTTGGTACTGCAGCAAAATCATCACCAACAACAGAGAGAAACAAATTGCAAACATCTGGAAAGCAGAGATCTCAGCAGAGATTTCAAATTCCCTGTGTATTCATAAAATAAATACACAATATTAAAATTCCATATTTTACTTTTGCTGTTTCTACATATTACAAGACATCAGGAAGATTTCCACAGGTCTTCTATAATTTAGAATTGACCGCAAGAGCTGCTACCACAATGACACCTTACAGAGGTTCTAAGAGGTGTAGACAACACATTTGGGCAGCTCCAGTCCACGTGAAACTTTTAAGGCCTGAAATAATTTTCACATTGCTAATATCATCCTCACATCTCAAACCTTGCTTTTTAACATTCTGCATTACCTTTTTAGGAAATATGTAGCAGCGAAAATCCATTTTTTATTTCTAAGATTTTTTCCACTAACAAATCCCCTTGTTATTAAACAGTGAACTGGAGTCCAGTTTGGTTTCTCTGTGTAAACCAGCCTACACAGACAGTATGAACAGCAAATTTTTCTTTCCTCCCTGTTTCTTTCTTGGGTATTTAGACAACTTATTACTCTTGATTGGTCTCCTGCCATACTAGTATTGAAAACTGTGGATGATAACAGTGAGTAGGTTGCTGTTATGCAATCTGTTATTACCAACAAGTCTCTACATGATTTCTTCTGTGCCACTTATAGCATATTCCAATTTCTCACAGTAAACTGCACTAGCAGTGGGAGTGAGATGATTACCTTAACAAAAACTAAGAAAGCCCAACTGTGTCAGCTTATACTTATCTTTGGGATAGTGCCTGGAGTACTTTTATGGTAAATGACATGTAGCACTGCATGCAATATATGCCACAAAACAAGCAAAATGTTGCTTTTAAGATTAACTATTAATGGGCTAACCCTGTGATAGAAACCCAGTCTACTCTTGATTCTCCAGTTCACTGAAGCTGACTGTAGACATCACCTACTATCTCATGTAGCTGGCACACCTCTGGGGGATGCTAAATCAATGACTGGCTTTTAGACAAAATTTTAAAAGCCCAGGTAGTTTGGCTTCTGCACCATATAACTGAGATTTCCTGCTGGCAGCAATAGGTATCTATTGCTCTGTACATAAAGCATATAAATCTCTTCATATGCATGTCCAGAAAGAATCTCTAGTGTGTACTTTGTTTCTGCTTATCCCAGTCCCAGTTTAATGTTAGTTCACTGAGAAAACCAAGGAAAACCTGGGCCTCCCACTAGAACCAGTTGGATGAACAGAAACAATTCTGGTTGCCGAGACTTCACTTTGTCAACACTGTTAAATACTGTTTTGTTTTTGGTTATGAAGATCTAATAGAAGGAAGAGTATCTCAGAAAGCCTACTGTAACTTAGAGCACAAATAAAAATGATCAACTGCATGTTCGAGAGCACAAAACCTCAAATTTGCCATAAAAAGCAGAATTCTATTTCTGTGAATAAAGTGGAAGTAAAGAATGAGCATTTGCCATCTTTCCCAGAGAAGCTGTTGTCCTGCTCATCTGAAAAAACTTTTGGTTGTTTCAAGAAAAAAGGTTAACTATTGTTTTCTTACACTTCAAAGGCTTGAGCATATTTGTTTTCATATTTAATATTCACATGACAACACTTCTATCACTATTATAAATTTTTGTAATGGCAAACAACATCAACACATTGCTCTTCATAAAAATGGAAGGGGCTTATCAATTTACTGAGGAAGCACTCCTTTTCCTAAAAATAATACAAAAGCACTTTGAAAAATCACAGCCACCACATTAGTCAAAAGAATGCTGAAGGTTCCTGAATGTCACTAATGAATGGTTTGGAGAGATCCCACTATACCCACCCCTTTAGGGTAGAAGAACAGGCTCTGAAAGTTCAGTGTTTTCCTCCCTTTAAAAGCTTCACAATAAATCACAGGAGCATTAAGGAGACAAGCAAAGGGGCATTGGCTGCTCCTGTGCCTTAGCTTAGAGGCAAATTCGTGCAAAGGCCACTGCATGGTTCTGTCTGCCAACCTACAGTAGGCATTATGCTGTCATGAAGAAGAGCCTGGATCATAGTATCTCACACCTCCTGTTTATCCCACGAAGTAGAGCTAAGAATAGCTTGCCTGGTATTCCTTTATGATCATCATGGCAAATATTAGCTCCATCCAATAAAAGGTGAAGAGGAAAAAAAAGACAAACATACGCTTGTACCAAGGTGAAACTAAGTGTTTTCTCACAAACACTAAATTCAACATCTCAAACATTCCATACGTGCTCAGAACCTAAAGCAGCATTCTCTTGTAAAATCTGCATTTAATGTCCTGCCACAATTCCTGAAACTGAACCCCTCCAAAAGAAGTCTCACCCATTAATATACTTAACTGTAACCTAAGCCTGACTAGTAAGTTTTGAGTATTATAGGTAGTATTAGAACAAGTGTAAAATCCATTAGTAACCAAAAAACCCCAGGATTTTACATTAGTAGACACAAATGTGGATAAAAGAAGAAGGAAAAGATGAAGGAATGAAGCAGTGATAATCATAATGCCTTTTCAGAACTCCTATAGGTTATTATGGGCTGTGAAGAATAAAAACAAATATGACAGAAATCATAAAAACAAGCATGTGTGATGATGTTCAAGTGAAGGACACAGTAGCAGACCAAAATAAGAAAAAAAGAAACAGCACCTGAGTAAATAAAGATCACCACCAGTGTTTTCAGTCAGTCATATGAATTCCATCATGTGCCTAAAGCTAGCAAGACAGCATTGCTTGTAGGTACAAACAATGCCTATGCCATTATAGGCAAGCAGTGGGTGAGGAACACTGCCGGCCCTCTCCCAGGAAAGAAGCAGGGGAAGAGACTGGAGTGGGTCCTGAGTGAAGCCATCAATCTCACTTCTCACTGTCAAATACACTGAGATTCCTTAGCCTTTACATACCCTGAGTCAGAGGTGCACAAGGATTTTCTCCTAAGCTCCTTCTAGTTCCCCTGTGTAAATCCCATTTATGTAAGCAGTGAACAGGAGTGCAGCTTACTGTAATAGGAGCTGCATGTGTCTGCTAACAAATAATAGGAGAGAAACAAGAGGATACTTCCATAATATTTGATATGCAACATTTTTATTGCAGTTTCAGTACATTTGAACTTAATTAGGCATATGAGAACTAGTGAAGGGAAGGGAGAAAGGATAGATGTGAAAGGAAGGACAAAAAGGCAGAAAGAGAAAAGGAAAAAAGGTAGAAAGAAAAAAAGTAAAAAAGTGGCAAGAAAGCAACAAGGTCAAACTAAGACCAAATGCTACAAACAAATTATGTATCTTGATAGCATGCATTGTAGACTTCAGTCAGCTCTAATCAACCTGTTCGAACTGCTTATGTTCCTACCAATGCTTCATTAATATTCTGCAGTTGCCAGCTACCAGCATCAGCTATCAATCCAACAGCTTGTCAAAGACCCTTCTGAGAAGGGTTTATATTTTTTTCTTGTTTACTAAGACTCTGATTTTACTGGGAGTTTTAATTTTGTTTCTCTCCAATGTTAGAGTAACTGTTTGTTTTCCTGCTTGCATTTTGTTGGCCTTGTCCTCAATGTGCCCCATCACCACTTGACTAAGCAGCCACATGTCCCAGAGTAAAAGAACTGGCATGTGAAAAATCTGTCCCCAGCTGGTGTAGGATAGTAGAAATACTTGGCATTTGTGTACTGCCCTCCAGTTCCAGACAGTAAGCCAGGAACTGCAAACAACTTTGCAAACTTGAGCAAAAGCAGTCTTATAACATCCCTGTGAGGTGACTGAGTAGTAATAATCCACTTTTAAGAATGGGAAACAAGCGTAATAACAGACTAAGTAACCTAAGTTTTGTCCCAGATCAGTGTCAGAGCTGGCATATAGACCGATGTCCAAATAAGATGTGAGTTATGACTGATGCATATTTTAGAATCTCATTAAGTAGCAAATGCAGATTATTTTTACCACTTAATACTACAGCTAGGAGCTCAGGTGGGGAACAATGTTTGCTTCATAGGTTTGAATTGCTCCAACTTACCCTTAACACATGTTAATTACACTCCTGTATTCAAAATAAATGACTTTGTAGTAGCATTAGAACATAATAAGTTAAATAAGAATTATACTCTTACCAAAGATCCTTGCTTAAATACTGTAAGTTTTTCAATTTTCATTAACCCCTCTTTAATGAGTTCTAAGCAGGATGGCAGAATAGCAGGTACCATCTCATCAAATGGTATTACCTCACCAACTTCTACAAGTTATGTCATAATCTTGGGAAAAACTTTGAGCCTTTGAAGAAAAATATATCTTGTTAGCCTTGTGAGAAGGCTTTGCTCTACTTGTGTTTGTTTTGGGTTTTTTTTCTGGAGAAAGGGAAGATGTGCAAAGACTGTAAGGTAGAAAGACAGTCTGCTCTCTGCTCTTAGCTCTAACTCCGATATGGAGGCAAAGAAGCTCCTAAGGAGCTTTGGTACTAGCCTTAAAGAACAAGCTAATTGTCCTGAAATAGGAAAATAGTCTCCTTTTTCTCTGTAATCAGAGACTAAGGGGTATGTGATAAATAAAACCAAGGCAGATGAAAGATGCACTCAGAGTCAGACTTCACTGCCTTTTTTCCACTAGGGTTTAATCTTCAGGACAAATATACCTGTGTGAGACCAAAACTACTAAAAATGTGCCCAGGCTAGACAGCATTTTAGAAATATACTGGGTTTTGTAAAGTTTCTTCTACAGGCTTGAATTTATGGGTCATGTTTGTAAATGCTTTCCAGACTTCTATGTGACAATAACTTACATATAATATATTGCATTAAATTTTATTTAGAGGGTTAATGTTAGAATTTCCTAATTTTGCTAAAAGTCTAAGAAAAAATAATTCCAAATTCACCATTGTTACTTAAAGCCTATTTCCTTCATTCTTAAAAATACATCTACAGGTATTTTAAGTCTAAATTTCTAGCTTATTGAGAAACAAAACTTTGGTGTTTTTTTTTTTTTTTTTTTTTTTTTTTTTTTTTTTTTTTTTTTTTTTCCTTGAAGAGCAGATGAAGGAGCTAGCTCTAAATATTCTTATCTATGAAACAAATATGCAATTATTTGCAGTTAAGAGTCAGTATTGTGCTGTACTTGTCATCCACTGAAGCAGTAACAAAACAAGAGCTTGAAGTGTGGGAAAGTAAGAGTCCCTCACACACCCAAGGCAGACATGCATATCATTGTTCCAGCATTCTAAAAGGTTGTCAGAGGCAGGCTCCATGGAGGGAAGCAGAAAAGAGGGAAAGGTTCATGGTGTAGAAAAAATTAAATGAGCAATCCCCATAACTTTCTTTCTTCTTAGGGTCTAGCATTTCAATGGGTTGATTCTTAGGACCGCCATCAACTGGGCAGATAATTGGATACTGCAGCAAAAACTGTTTGCTGAGCTATACAGGGATTGCATATCTGAGCTTCTGATGGCTGTGAGAATATTCACAGAATCACAGAACATGCTGAGTTAGAACAGACCCACGAGGATCATCGAGTCCAACTCTTACCCCTCTACAGGACACTCCAAGAGTCACACCACACGCCTGAGAGTAATGTGCAAACACTTGAACTCTGGCAGGCTGGTGCTGTGAAGCCTGTTCCACTGCCCAACCACCCTCTGGGTGAAGAACCTTTTTCTAATATCCAACCTAAACATCCCCTGGCACAACTTCAGGTCCTTCCCTCTGTCTGTCACTGGTCACCACAGAGCAGAGATCAGTGCCTGCCCCTCCTCTTCCTCATGAGGAAGTTGTAGAGCACAAAGGTCTCAGTCTCCTCCAGGCTGAACAGACCAAGTGACCTCAGGCACTCCTCACACAGCTTCCCCTCAAGGCCCTTCACCCTCTTTGTTACCTACCTCTGGACACTTTCTAATAGTTTAATGTCTTTTTTATATTGTGGTGACCAAAACTGTCCACTGCAGCTGAAGCTGCACCAATGCAGAGTGTATTTGAAGGTCTAATTCACTTTGACCAAGAATAAAGGCACATCATATAATTCCTTTCTTCCTCTAAAAAGACTCAAAATAGGATTACTGGCACAGAAGTGAGTCATGAAAGATATTGCCCCATAAAAAGCAAAAACATATAAATTATGCTGTTAGTATAATTAAAATTCCATTTGCACTACAGCCAAAAGTTATTCCTAAGTCAGTAACTAAAGTGTGGTTTTTACAGTACTGGAACCTCCATATGAGAAAATTATATTTTAAATATATTGGAGTTGTTACTTCATTGGAATCAGATTTGCAGCATTGCTAAGTCAGTAGTGAGATGACTAACATAATCTATCAAAACTAATATGAATGCAGTATTTATAATTTATTAGATTTTTGTTGCTGGGTTTGGTTTTTAGTTACTTTTTATTTTAAACTTCATATGTTGTGCTGCCACATTCTTCTGGAAATCCCTTATCAGTATTCACAGTCACAGCTGGTCTTCCATATTACCTTTTTTCACTGTTTTTAAGGGAAACCTATATGACTGGCTTACTCTGGATGACTATGTATCTACATGACTATAGAATTAAGTGAAATGAATTCCAACCAAAGTGATTGCAGTTCAGTTTTAATTACTTCAAAAAGACAGTCAATAGAATATCTCACCTAAAGAGGTTGTCACTCCACCCAAATTGAAGTGCACAGAAAAGACCTGTTGATGGCTAAATTGAAATGCCAGTGATCCAGTCTGAAGAATTAATCAGATTAAACAATAAGTTGATTGAAGTTGATGAAAAATTCTGCAGATCTGAAAGAAATAAGCCACCAAACTAATCAACCTTTCAAAAAAACCCAACCCAAAACCTTCTTCTGCTATTAGAAAACTAATTTTAATAAGCTCAGCTAAATCCTTTTTAAGTCAGAGCCTTAGCTCCCTATACTGCAAGAGTATTGACAAACTTATTAATTTCTAACCACTCATACCATCTCTTAAATTCTAGCACTACTCCCTCATATTTAAGCATGGTGGTTACTCGCTTGGCAACTTACAGATGCGTGATATTTTAACTCCTTTTAGACCAATATTGAACAATATTTGGTAATATTAGCCTTTCAACTATATCAGCACACTCATCTTCTCTAAAACTCATGCTGAATAGATGTTTTAAAAAGACTTCCTAGAATAACAGAAATCATGTAAATTTGGAGCTGTATGTTTGATAGGTATTTGAAGAATTCTGATGTTTGGAAGGAGGAAGTTACAGATTCATGCAATTGTAGTATTTTATAAATGGAAGAACTAAGGTTTTAAGTCAGTGTTAATGGAGTTATCTGCAAAACTGTTGAACATTGCTTGAAAAATAAATAGCATAATCTTTCTAAAGCAGCAGATTTTCCATTACCAATAGTAACAGATCTTCATTTTAATACCATTCTCTGAATACTAAGATACAGGAGTATCAATTATGGGAAAAGCTAGCCTATTCTTATGCTGCACCACTAGTTAATATTGTCAAAAATCTAAATTTGTATCTTTTTTACATAAACATGTAACTTGGAAGTGGCAATATTTAATTTGTTTATTGCTGAAGATAACATTCACATTCATCTATGAGTTAAATGTGTGACATTAGGAAGATGCAATAGATTCCAACTGAAATTCTGCTGATATTAATTTCTGTAAACTTTATGAAAGGATCAGATTCCACCCTTTGACTGTCTTCCCCATTCCAGTACTACGGCCCAGTGTATTTTCTGTATATGTCCTACCACTCGCTTAAATCCCGCCCTAAAAGAATCATCTCTCACACACTGGGAAAATATTTTTCTTCTATTCTCGTGCAACTCATGACTCCCATGGGTGGAAATAGCTACTAATGCTTAAGCCTCAGTGACAACTACTTAGATTATGTAATAGGAAGTAAACTGATCTGGATTCTGTTCCTAAGAACATATGACAGGGAATATATAGCAGGCCAAGTCTGGAAAACTCCAGACTGCAGAAGTTTATACAGGGTTCACATTTCATTTATTCCTGCCAATGTGGAAATTGTTACTAGTTTAAGAAATTTTTCTCTGTTACTAATAAAATGGACAACCTTAGGAATGCTTCTGATGACACAGTCTTATAGAAGTGTGAACTGGGAAAGTTAATGAATTATAAATCACCTTTTAGCAAAGCTACAGTTATCTTATGCACTTTATAGAGAAATAAGTAAGTAAGGCAAGAAGGAAAAGGGCAGAACTACTAAAATGTGTTATGAGGAAAATACCTTTTAAATGAAATTATTTGGGCACCACTGCCCATTGAAAAACCAGCAAAATTTCGGCAATTCTGAGTACCCAGTATGAAAACCTCCCCAGAACTTAGGTGGTAAGTAAAAAGCTGTTCAGTTAATATAGATTTTAAAAGTTGTGTGAGAGTAGAGGAAGTAAGCCATCTATTTGTACGAAATAAAACTAAAAAAAAAAAGATAATTGAAACTGCAAAATCCAATTGATTCAACTGTGCCTGTAAAGACTTGATGTATGAGCTCTTTCTGCCAGTGAGAGTTAAAATGTGAGCCACTGATTCCAAACACAATATAGCCAGAAAGTAAATTAATCCAAAAGTCATTCTGGAATTACTAAGATGTATTAGGTTACATATTAGGTTAGAAAAAAGAGAGTTGGAGGGAAAGAGAGGAAGAGAGGAAGAGAGAGAGAGAGGGGGGGGGAGAGAGAGACAGAGAGAGAGAGAGAGAGAGAGAGGAAAGAAAGAAAGAAAGAAAGAAAGAAAGAAAGAAAAAAAGAAAGAAAGAAAGAAAGAAAGAAAGAAAGAAAGAAAGAAAAAAGTTTTTTCCCACTAACAGGATTTAGTAGAAATTAATCTTTTATGCATTTATAAAAAAGCAGTTTTAGAACTAAATCAATGTGACTTTGCAAAACAAAATGGAAGAATTAGAGAATTTCAACATTATTCTCACAGAGACATGTAACCAAAAGTCTTTTTCAAGCCAGAGGCACTAATTTTCATTCATTTTCATCTCATGACCAGTGATAGCCGTGGCTCTGAAAAATCAAAATGTGACAGCAAGTTATGCTGCCTCTCCAACTGTTTTCAGCTCCTGGCAAACACTTTATCAAGCACTATCATGTCAGGTGCTTATGCCTGGGACCAATCAGGGGCCATCCTGAAGATGCACTTGCCATTTCTTAAGTGCAGAAATTAGATGCTAATAGCACCTTGAGGACTGTGCAGGGGAATTTACTTCTCTATCATTAAAGTCAACAGCTATGACCAGCCCACTCAACTTCCTGTCTTTCTTATGCTGGTATTTATGCTGGTAACAGATAATAGTGAGTTTGTTCCTATTTAATAACCCATAACTTTGTGCAAAGCAGCTAAGTAAATGGGGAGGCATACATTTACATGGGACACTGCAGTACTACACAGACACATTTGCCATCTCTTGGTCACTCAACGTGGCTTGTAGGAACAGAAGAGCTATGTTGGCTCAGTATCCCATTGAGGGAACTTAGCTCTGTTTGAGTATCATGGCATGGTGCTACATAAAATAAGTACACGTATGATGTTTATTTGTCCAGTCTGGAACATAATGATAAAATAATTCATTTGAAGTATGTACCAAAACTAACATAATTTAGGCAGTGGCAATGCTCTAACATAAACAAATACAGGGAAGGAGGAATTTGTGATTATATTTGATTTCCATGGGAAGGAAGAGGATGTTTAATTATAAACTTACTATGTACTTTGTCCAAGTGTTAATAAGATGACCTGCTGGTATATATACAAAACAACTTTAAAGACCAAGATGGCTTGATCAAATTCTGACACGTACTCCTCCACCCATTGTAAGAAACTGAGCATGGGGAGATCAAAAAACCTCTCTTGATTATTACAGAGGACACTTTTTCCTAGCACAGAAAGTACACAACAACCAAAGAGTACAACACATTGTTGTACCTCTTAAAGAACATTTCTACAATACAACAACAAAAACTATCTTCAACCAATTTCCAACACACTTTAGAATTTATCAAGGTTTTATGTAAATCACATTATTTATACATGTATCTTTTTTTTACTCTGCCACTTACTAACTCCTCATAGAATACCCAGAACATAAACCCATGGTGCTGCTCTGGCACAGCAGCACTGAAAAGCTGTTTGGTGCTTGTCAGTGCACTCAAAGAGATGACCAATCATTGAAGGATTCATGAGAAGTGCTAGATCTTTCTGAACCCTCCCTTCTCATGCTGACATCAATAATTTCTGAAGAATCTAGAAATCAATTTTTTCCCAATTTTATGGTCATATTTTCCATATTTGAATCTCCTATTAAAGATTTTACATTTAATCCCAGCACTATGGATTTAAGTTAGTACAATCTATTTTCCATTTCATTTACAAGGAGAAACAAAAGCCTTCTGGAACATAAGCCTTTTGACCAGAACTTACCAGTTGTGTCAGCCTGATATGAAAGTTAAGGCAAGAGCAACTATTTTTCTTACTATGGACAATGCAAATAGGCCACTGCCTGGATTGCAGACCCAAAAGATAGACCTGAAAGCTGAAGCCCTGAAGTGCAACAGGCTGTTAGTTACAGGATATGAAGTTGCTCATGCATTAGCTGTGTTTTAGTTGGCAAATTTCTCATTTTGCTTGACAGAGAATATAGGATTGCACTTTGTCATTGTTCAAAAGCAACCTGATAAATCCATTACAAGATTCATTTTTGTTGAGTTATGCTGGACTCTTAACTGTCTTAAACTCTTCCCATGTACCAAAGTGCTTTGCCCTACATAACCCCTCTTTGCCAAAGCCATACCTATGTAAACAGACTCAGGCATCAGCTATTAAATTTCTTAAATTTCTGCATCATCACAAGAAAAGTTTTACACTTCAGATTATTTTTATGCAAACTGAGATAACATAATACTCCTTATTCTCATTATTGAGAATCTAGAACAATAGAATTCAGATCCTCAAAATTTGACTATAATAGCAACATAGAAACAGTAGTAGAGTTTCCAAAAATATACAGCAAATGAGACAAGAAATATAAAGATCTCTGTGGCATTTGCATCCTTGCAATTAGCAAAAGGGCACAAGAAAAATATTCATACAAGGGACTAGTTAAGTCATTTTTACCAGGAAGCTTAATAAATCAAGAGTAAATCATATCCAGTGTAGGGCAATGAGCACATCAGTCTAAGAAATGAGTCTGTTGTCCCTTTCAGGACAGAAGTTTAATCAGTTCAGAGGCAAAACACTGAGTTGTGTTTTTCCTTGTAAAAAGCAGATATATATATACACATTTTGTTGTTTACGAGTTCTACTGAAGGCCCATGTACTTATAAGAGTTTAGACAAACTTTTGATATGCAAAGTTGTTTGTAATGCCTAAAAACATGTACAGCAGACTCCACACACCTATTCATTTTATCTTGTTAAAAGACAAAAAGGTGGTAGTGGAGTTGTGTATATTTCAAGGATTTTCCTTGAAAAGTAATACAATGCTATGCATAGGTATGCATAGACTAAGCATACACTTCCTATATATAAACTTTCACATACAGCCTGACTGACTTCAAAGAGGAGTAAATGGGTTTGAACTCCATTCAAGTTTTATTTAGCTAGATCCTTTCTCAGTCAATAGCTGTAGATGAAACAACCACCACCTCCTGGGACAACTGGGTTTAATTACAATTTTGTTTCTTTGCAGATTCTTCTCCAAACATGCTTTCCAGTATTTC
>WEIU01020073.1:2884-14561 GCA_013389925.1 Aegithalos caudatus
TACGAAGCTGTTGCCAGTGGGAAATAGCATTGACCAATTTGCTCTGTGACAGATTTGATACTAAACCTCAAACATTAAAATGGGAATATTCCTTCCATTGGCAGCTAATTTAAGAAGTCAAGTTCTATTGACAAATAACCTAAGTGACAAATTTTCACTAAGTTCCACAGTCTTCAGTGAAGGAAAGTAGACACTCTTAGCTACTGCAGTGACCCCTCTTGTCCAGGATGTGAAGCTAGGTAGCATTCAAACTAATCCTCTGTGGCATTATGCCTTGATAAGAAGGCCTGTGAGACATCTGCATACTTGACCATTCTTTAAATTTGATTTTTGTGTAGTTCACTGGGACTTACACACAGAAATACGCATCTCAGCCATCTTTTTTTTTCAAGAGCCAGGTCTCCTCTGTCCACCCAATTTAAACTGCTTTGACATGACTTGTGTGCAGTAGGTAAGTTACTCTGATCCTGAGACTTCAGAAGCTTATGTGATGCAACAAAGTTCTGAAAGAGTCTCTCTTTCTAACGGGAATTTTGAGTGTAAGATTTTTTCTTCTTCCTTGCTCTCAGCTAAGCAGTAGTGATGGAATTCTAGTTACTCTCTTAAAAGTATTTTTTTCTGTAAGCACAAAGAAGTATTATTAAACCTTGGAAGAACAGAAAATTAGCTTCTCAGCTGCGTTTTCCTTGTGCTGGATTGTTTTGAGCCTTGTTTTGTTCTTATTAGATCACTCCAAGACAATGGAGTACCTTCCTGACAATAAAGATCAACTGTTGTCTTTTCTGCTTAACACACATGAAGTTTGTCAGGACCTCTGTATCTGGATCAGTAGTGGACTATTAAGAAGATTAAAATATGGTCTAGAAGTGGCAGCAACAGGTTGAGAATTGAAAATCTCTTTTCTTCTCTTGGCTCTGTGGCTAGACAATTTACTTACTGTCTCATTGCCTTATTTCCATTACATGTAAAATGACTTTATTAGTGCTATTGTAACAAGACTCACTATTAAGGTTATCCCTATGCCTGTGCAGTGCACAGAGAAATAGTTTGCTGTTTAATACCCATCTTTAAAGCAGCCCAGGCAGAGCAGCTTTTTGTCTGTAGTTAAACAAGGTACCACATCCAAAAACAGGGGGTGGCATTCTCTGTGTGGAAATTCCTGGCCTGCTCAGGGTTGGATCATATATTTCCCTATAGCACTGCATTGAAAAGAAAATGTTGGATGGGATGTACAGGACGTTAATAAGGATATAAACACCTTCCTCCTTCTTCCAGATCAGTATATATGGCATTTCATTTCCAGAAAAAGGCACTTGTACTTTTAGATGATGCCAGTAGGTGTAAAGCTTAGTGGAGCTCAGGGGAGCACTTAATATTTATTTGGCCACGTATTTTCTTTTGCCTAATCCTAATTAAATGTAAGGCAGTGCTTTGATTCTTTTTCCTCAATGAGTGCTGACTGATGCTGCAAAACCTATCTCTGATTTTATTGCTACTGGCCTTTTCTGCCAGCAACTCTTTTCCAGATAAATGCAGAGAATTTTTATTGACAGCTTATTTTTACAGATCTTATGATGAAGGATGTTTCTGTTGCAGAGGTAGAGAGCAGCTGTGCAATGGGTTTTACTGGCTATGATCCAATTTATCTAAGTTGTCTGTCTTGCTGTGATTCATCAAGTACTATAAAAAGTTGTTGTGAAATGGGCAGGGAAAAAACCCAACAAACCTATTTCTGTGGTAAAAGGCACTTTATGTCATGGTGTCATGTATGAAAGCAGGCCAAAAAGAGCAGACTCACCTTGGCAGTATTGGTTCTCTTCTAGGTCAAGCTGTATGTGGTGAAGTTCCTCTCAAAAACAGCAGATGGATTGCTGCATTGAGCTCAGGAAAGGCTTGTAGTCTTAAAACCAAAGAAATCTTTCTGAGCACTTGTCATATCAAATCAGTGGTGGGTTCACATGTCTGCTGTATCTTCCTGCCCATAAAATGTCCCAGCACAAATTTGGGCCAGGTGCCCCATTTTACACAGAGCCTGAGCATTGCCAGAGGGACTCAGACTCAGCAGGTGTGTATGGCAGTAGGAGCTGAATCTCCTTTCCTGACCTTCCCCTCAGCTGTGTGGCAGGAAAGGGAGATGTTACTTAAAGCCATCTAGAGAAGAAGCATGAATTTCTGTGATTCTCTATAGAGAGGGGCAGAAACAGACTCTTTTGGAAGCTCCAGCCTTTGTATGTATGTTTTGAAGGTGCTGTGGTGTTACAGCATGAATAAACAGGAGAAGGAAAGTGGGGAAATAAAAGCAGTTTGACATACAGGTGGGTATGTAAAATTTGATATAAATTTTATCTAAAGGTATGATTGTTACATCATTCCTACTTAATTTCTCAGGGATGGTTGAATTCCACATGGGTACTGCTAATGTTTCTGAACTGTGCGTATTGCCTAGTGACTCATTTCTCAGTGAGTTGAAAACCTGTAATTTAGTATTTCCAAAGGATGCAATCCAAGGCCTACTGGTATCATGAAAGAATATGAATTTATGTGGGTTTTACTGCAACATCTAAAGAGTTAAATCTGGTCTTTGATTTCTAGCTGGGGAATGTTGCTCTACCAAGGGGAAAATCCCAGATTAATGTTTAAAATAAAGGTGTTTGCAATAGCAATAGGATGGACTACTTGAAATAACTTATTTCTAGTATCTGCAGATTTTATAATACTTTAAAAGTTAAAGCTCCTCTTCTTGTTATTTGAGTTAATATTGTTTTGTTCATCTCCAAGTTTCAGTCCTTTCTTAAATTTTTCAGTAATACATCTTTCATTATATTAGTAATTTTGGGTGGTTTATTTTCATCCATAATTAGCTGTGATTTTGTTTATTTGAAAAATTTATAGGGACTGTTCACCTGGAGATGGTACACTGTTTAAAGGTGCTTTTCTACATTTGATTCTTTTCAGGTTGTTGTGGGCAAGCTAAAGCAGACAACAGTCAATGTACTCAAATTATGAGATCATAGTAAGGGATTCTGATTAGTAACATGTAAGAAATAATATACTGAGGACAGAGAGGGGTATTAAGGGCCACTTTTATTTGTTGTTGAAAATTATGAAACTCTTTCCTCTTTGGAGGCAGAAATTCTTCATGACTTGGTAGGTGGGACCTGACTTTGTGTCCTTGAAAGATTTGTAAACTGGGGAAAGTATTTGTCCTTTCTAAATATTTGGAGAGATGACCCTGAAATTTGCAAGGTTTGTGAAGAAGTTGCTTAAGCATTGCTGTATGACTGATTAATCCTCCAATTAATAACATTCATACTGAAATGGCTTCTTATATTACTAATGGCACCAAATGACCTTGATATATTTATGCATAAAACAACTTACTATATATAGCAGTGATATTAAGCAGTTTTTGCAATTTGGAATTAAATAGCTTAAAGAGGCTTTAACCCTTACTGACAATTAAGCATCAAAGATGTTCTAAAGCGTATTTTCCCACTTTCAGCAGCTATCTTTGAATTTTCATGTAAAGACAACTTGTAACACAGAGTAGTATGCTTTTATTAAAATATTCCTAGAATCCTCTGAGCTAGACTTAAATAAAAGTTTACCATGGGGTGGAAAAAAAGGCATGCCTTCTTTGTCTTGGGTCTTGAAAATTTATGTGTGATATATTGGATTCTGTAATTGTCATTGAAAAAAGGTGTCATATGAAAGTTTGCTGTATGTACAGAAAGTGCATAGAAAGGTCTTTTTTAGTGTATTGAAACAAAAGTTTTTAGCACTCATACTTCATTGGAGAAAACTGCAATAAAAAATATGTCCTTTAAAGCTATTTTGAAATTTGGTAAGAGTATAGACAAGTTTTAAAACGTAGTACTGAAAGCATTTGTTATAAGAGAAGTTTTGTTGGCCTGTGTCTGTTGGTAATGATGTTTCTACCCTATGTGACAAAATGCATAATGTAGGTATTAGCAGCAGAATCTGGAACTAACCAAGTGGAAAACATTAAGAGAAGAAAAAAACCCTTAAAAAGTAGCACTTAGTGGAAGGATAAATTGACAGTATTTTTATTCTTTAGTACTTGAATTTTGTTAGAAGAAAAGTGCAGCCTAGAGTGCAGCTAAGTATATCATAAATGGTAACATGTCAATGTGAAAGCTTTTCTTTTCCTCTGGAGTGGGGATTTAAGTCACTCACAATATTCCTTCCACTTGCTTGACTATGAAATACTGCAGTTCTTCAAAATTAGATCCACAGTTCAGCCCGACTCCTGGAAAGAAAACTACACTGCTTATTAAATTAGGCTTCAATTCAGGGAGGTTATCCACATGGTTACAGGTTCTATTTAGTTGCCCTCAGAGAATTCAATTCATGAGCTCAGCTTGCTTGGTTGCAATGACAGAGCTCTGCTATTCTGACTGATGAAACCACAGCATTTTTTAACACTCTCAAGAGTTGGTTCACTTTTGCTTTGAATGAAACTTTAATGGAGATGAAGCAGGGAGAAACGAAGATTTCCTCATGGTGCTGACCATCTTTTTGGAGAACTCAGAGATTCTGATCCATGTCAAACTTCCTATTTCAGCATCCATCCCTGAAGTATCTGAACTGAGTTAGTCATCTTCCCTTCAGATTGTACATTAGATTCTGTGTTCCATCAAACATGTTCAGAGTTACTCTCACAAGTCCAAGGTTTTTTTTCTTAAATACTACAGAGTACACAATCTTCTATTAAATGAGCTCTCAGGGCACAAGCAGATTTTTTTCACGTTGGGCAATTAGGAATTTAGCAGATTTTGTTTGTCTGGTTGTTTAGTTATAGGAGCTTAAGACTTTTCAGATAAGCTGCAGTTCCAGATTCCAGATGTAAATGTTAAAATTATTCTTCTCTTAAGTAATTTTTTTTCTTAATTCCCTTTTTCTGCTCCGTATGCTTCATGTATCCTTTCATGGTAGTAGAAACCGTACGGTATTTTCCTCTGTATAGTCTTTTTTTACTTTAAAATTTCATTGTATCTTAATGCATAGCTGGACTGGCTTCACAAAAGTGAAAATTTATGCCTGAATCATTAATAAAGTCTTTTCATCGCTCACCATTTTGGGAGTGGGTTTTGGTGGTAGTTGTTTTGGTTTTTGGTTGTTTTGGGTTTTTTTTATTTTTGTGTTTTGTTTGTTTGTTGGGTTTTTTTTTTTTGTTTTTTTTTTGGGGTTTTTTTTTTTTTTTTTTTTTTTGGGTTTTTTTTTGGTTTTTTTTTGTATGATTTTTTTAAATTAAAAGATTTATGGTAAACTTAGAAGGGTACATGGACAGAATGGAAGTGTTGATTAACACTGCTGATAAGACATGCAAGAATAAATACAAATGACAGGTAATCCTTTAAAAAAGACTGACTGGTAAAAGCAAGCAAATCTTTCCTTCTCTGTGGTGTCTCAAAATACAAAATAGAAGAATAACTCTATGGTATTTGTAAATAGAAACCCAACTGGGAGATGTAAAGTGACGTGAGTTGGGGACTTAGGTATCTTTCAAAAGCATGATTCTCTTCCTCCATTTCCCATCAGAAATTATAAAGAAAAGTATGTGGTTGCTTATCAAAATGCTTATAGAATTAAGTGGAATTTGTGTATTATTGTCACTGTACAAAAAAGTTATATTAGACTCAAATATTAATGCTACCTTATATTACCCTGTTATTCTTATTGTTTCCAATACTTTGGTACCTCTGAGGGTATGAGAATACAAAAATACAACTCCTGTCACATACTGGAATTTCAGTCTGTCTATCTGCTCACAGGTTTGCAAGAGGTGAGAATACATTGTATTTAGTACAGGTTAGCATTTTCACAGGAAAAAGCATCATTAATATTCACTCGAATAAATACATGTGATCTTCAGTTATTTTGCTAGGATTCAAATGCCTGTTTATTGTATCACTGCAATGTTTGACTGTGGCAAATACACTGCTGGGCTGAGAGGTTTGTGTTACCGGAGGAGGAGGAGGCATAAATGTCACACACCTGCTCTGTGGCTGCCAGTCCTCAGGAGGGTTTGCAGTCACAGGTTCACACAGAGCTTGTACAACCCATGCACAAGCAGACCATGAAGGCAGAGGGACTACCACAAAAAATGTGGTTACTGTTTTTGGTAGCTTTTCCAATTCTTATTTTCTGAATTATTCAGAAAGTCAAACATCTTCTAGGACTAAGCCCTAGGTTTGGTTTAGATCTAACGCATGTGGTCAGAGGATGGGAACAATTGAAATTATTGATGTACTAGGTGATTAGCCCAATATGCATGTGCCAATTCCCCATCTTCTGTGATGGTCTGTTTCGAGTTATATTCAGGCTTCTTTCACCCAGGTTATGAGGAGCTGTGGGCCGATGTAATAAGGAACTGTTACTTCCTCTCCACAAGAAACTGTTTTGTCAAACCAGGAAAACATGTTGCCTGGTTTGTCTTAGATTGCAACTGCTTTCCCCACATAATTTTCTTTTCACTTCTGTTTGGTCACTGACATGACCTTTACTCAGAAAAAGGAACAGAGAGTGTCTAATCTGTAAAGAGGCAGTTCACATTCTCCCTTCTCACACTGGGAGGGAAATTGTGGTACCTGATAAATTTCCTCTTAAATGAACCTTGGTTCATGGCAGTGGACATGACAGTGTGCTGAGTTTTTGTCTCCTTCATTTCCCTAGGAACTAGCTCATGAAAGGCTTTGAAGACCAGCAGAGTGACCCTTGGTTTGGGGAGTTGACTCTCTAGAACGTGATCGTTGTGATCAAGTTCAAGCAGAGGAGAAATCAACTGTGGGTCTGATTTTGTGAGTCTGTGGAGTTTTCAGCCTATAGTAGCTGATTTCTTTTTCCCTTGAGAGAATTCATTCCTCTCAAGGACAGTCAATGTAAATAAATCTTCTATCTCTTCATAACACAGCTAGGTTTCTCATACAACCCTCTCACAGGTGTTGTTTCTACTATTTAACCAAATAAGAGAAGTGTTGTCTTTACTGACCAATTCTATGGTTCCTCAGTGCAGCATGCTGTAGAAGGGCTGTGCAAAACTGTAAATAATGCCTTCTGATGTTTCTTCTAACTGGAGTCAAGCTCTTTCATTTTCTTCATTTTCTTCATTCGCTCTGTCCAACAGCAACAATCAACATTGTGATTTTTCTCCCAATTTGATTTTCTCCTGAGTAGATGTAGATGTTGCTTTGTTTTGTTTATTTTTACCCACAGAAATGATGTTTTCCATGTGTAATCATGTATCATCTTCCTCTAAAACCTTGGAGGACAATTTAGGTCCCTGTAGCCCCTGTGATTTTAGCAGTTACTGAGAGCATATTGGTCAGTAGGAAGTGATTGGAGTGGATTTCCCTCAGCATGAGAAGCTGCTTTGTCATGCACTTTTGGAAGGGTGAAGTTTGATAGGAAGTGCAACAAAATAGAGATCAAGAGGTGCAAACAGGTTAACTATAACATCATTTGTGCCAAATACTTCCCACTAGTTATAAGGAAACTTGTTTTGCCGTTGACATGCATAAGAATTCAGTTGTTTTACAAGTGGGTGTGTGGGATAGTTGGGACTGCAGGGAACAGAGCTCCTGTTAAACATCTTGTTTATTATTATGGAGATTTTCTGTCTGAGGACATCTAGAGGTTGCTTTAGCCATGATGAAATGAGGGAAAAAGAAAATATTTCTCTCTGTTGAGAGTTTTATTCTTCTGTTGCCTTTGGCCCTTGTTCTGAAAAATAGGAAATGCTTGACATATTTTTATTTGCCACTAAAACAGCATGTACCTAAGGTTAAGTATGCAATTAAGTCTCCCCTAATAAATGTGCCCTTTGTCAACACCTCCTTTCACTCCCTGGAGTCTAATATAAGCATGTATTTTCCAAAAAATTGTAATAAATGGCTTTTAAGATTTCAATAGATGAAATGCTGCTGCCTCCTCTTCTGTATTCAAAACCATTAAACACATGTATTCAGAGAATTGCCAGCTATGTGGCTGTTTAGACCTCAAAAGCACAACCTGTTACTAAAGATTCTATGTTGTTCATGCACTTTCTGTGAGACAAATGTACAAAAGAGATAATGGGCTGGATCTCCTGCTTTCAGGAAGGCCGGGAATCAGATTCCCTGCTGGGGTGAAAGACTAAGAAGTATATACTTGTACAAACAGCAGTGCCAGCTTAGGCTCTCTCTGTTAGTTTCTCTCCATCTCTAACATGTTTATAATGCAGTTTTACCTGTAGTTTCCAGGTCTTGCAATGAAAATCCACCTTAGTTTTACAGAATTCCATCTCCAATATTGTTCAACTGTCTAACCTCCTGGATATTTCCTGTCTAATTTGCTACTAGGGTTGTGTTTTGTGACTCAGGATCTGCTGTTTTGCTCCAATTTGCAGCTAAATGAGACACCATATAGTGACACCAGGGTTTGCATCCAGTATATGCTCTGTGAAGTCCCTGACACCTGATACTGTTGTGGGCAAGACTTGGTGTTCCTGTGGTTTGCTGATGCTAAAGACCAAATACCACTTTTTCTACCTCTGGTTTAATATTTTGTCTAATGCCTGTATGCTTTAACCACAGCATTTGCAGCTTGTTATTTATTAGGAGTGTTGCATGTGTCATTTGATAGTGACATGCTCCAAGGTACTGTATGTCATATTGCCTCCTTGATTATACATTCCCAAGTTAATTTTCCTCTATCTTTTCGGCTGTTTCCTTGGAACACCTCATGGAGGAGTCTTACTAAAAATTAGTCGTAAATTCTTTTAAAAGTTTGGACTTTTTTTTTNCATAGCAGAGAAAGCAAAATGTAGGTGGGTATTTCTGGATTCACTGGCAGTGATGTGAATTGGTCTTAAATAGTAAATGCACATACGTGTAAGTTCAGCTGCTTTTAATGCTGATATTAAGGATCAGTATCTAGGTTAGGCACTAGGTAGAACACCACCATGAAATAAAATGCACAAGTGACAAGGGCACCTTAGTTGTTTCATGAAAAGAAGAAAGTCTTTGAGCAAAAGCATGTAAGGTTAGTGTAGTTGATACCATTCCTGAACACTAATTATAGATAATTAGTCCCTTGAATATTTACCTTTGAGGTAGTTAATGAAAAGATCCTGTTGTTTTGCAAGGCAGGTAAAGAGTCTGAAGCAAATTGGGCATGTCCTCCTATACTCTTGTCTCTGAGAGCAGTGGAAATGTCATGTTCTGATTACTAATCCAAACAGCAATCCTTGCAGGCAAAGGGTCTAGACTCTGACTCGGTTCTTTTGAAAAAAAATCATCTTCTGAGTTGATGCCACATGATTGGAGATAGCAAAGCACTAGATCTTAAAGATGGATAAGACCATGCTGTGCTCTTGCATGAGGTTATGATTCCCTAGCTGCACTCAATTCATTATAGCCCGGAGAAAGGGAAAGCAGTGTGACAGAGCATGGCATCTCTCTAAACAACTACATCAGTAGAAACCCCCTGCAGAATTTTAAGTCATTCATCATCTTCCCACCCTCATCCCTCCTTGCTGTGCTGATAAAATACTTTGCATCCATTATTAAAACACATCTTTCTGTATTAGAATGGCCCTGCAGCCAAAGCTGTTCTCTGCTTTGTTATGTGAGGCCAGAAACTATGCAAACTTCTAATTTAATGTGTTTTCTGACAGTGACGTTGTTAGACTGCTCTTGGCAACTAACTTTCTTGTTTCTATTGTTCTCATGAATCAAAAATGTGCAAATTTAAATGAGGTGACATATTTGTGCTTCGTTTGCATAAAATTGAATGGAAAGACTTAGCACAAAGTTGGTTGAAAGCCTGTAGTAATGGATGCCCAAACCACCCGGTGTTACTTCTAACCTAGTGTGAGTTACAGACTTGGTAGAATTCCCTGCCATGTAGATTTTAGTATAGAACAGCACCCTGAAGATGTCTTACCTTAGCTCAGTTTCTCTTAAGACTGGGTGCTATTTAAAGTGAGCACAATGCACAAGACTTATTTAGGTTTTGTGTGAATCTAAACAGAGTGGGCTGTGATGTGTGACCATCTGTCTAAAGGAGAAATAAAATTATGTTAGAGGTGCCATATGATTTTTTAGTCTTATTGGAGGCTTCTGATATGAAACAATGTAGTAGATTATTATCTAAAGGAATAAATTGAAAGGGAACAAGGTCCTCAAGAACTAACTCAGAATTTTCTCAGGTAAAAGAGTTGTTTATGTAGAGGGTTTTATTGTTTCTGAAACAGCAAAGAAAAGACCAGGAGGTAAATCTTTAAATATTGCTGAATTCTTCCCTGGAATTATTTGCCTGTGACAACAGGTGTTGTTGTGCCCTGTTGAAGTTGTATTCTTAGAGGATTCATGGGCATTGCAGGAATGACTTCTTTGGCATATCTTTTAGCTCTCAATAGTTTCCTTCTTTGGGACCAGTTAAAGACTCATAACAACCTACCAGTACAACTTGTATTTTCTATAAACCTGATAGTTCTGGCAGTACTGCTTGCCCTGGTATGATGGATGTGCTTTGTTTGTGTAGGGTCACTCCAGCAGATCTGGGTTTTTTTAAGTGTCAGGAAATCTTCTCACTGCTGGAAGACCTGAGAATTAACATGGTACGGTTAGGTTTGTGTATACCCATTTAGAAATGTTTCCTTTTATATTCTAAATGAAGGAGCATAAGAGGTTTAGGTGTATGGATGCTTTTCAAAGGAGGTTTTGGAGGGCGGGGAGAGGGAAATTACTTGGTTGAAGTGTTGCAAGATCAATACCAGTGCCTTCTGGGTGTGAGTATGAAAGGATTTAAAACAGCTTGCTGTTTCAGTCAAAGAAAAGAACCAATGACAGACAACAAGCCTACCTACCAGTAAACGCTCAATGCTTATTCAAAACAAATTTCCAAATCTTTTGTTGCCACACTGTCACAAGGGTCTATCCTTCTGCCGTAAGTGTGTCAGGGTTTCATAGAGCTAATTCCCATAACACTAAGAGGATTTTTGCATGTAAATCTTTTACAAGGAGATTTTATATGTATTTGAATGAACTGTTTCATTTTATCTTAGCAGCAATCTATAGACTTGAATTTTCCTTAGTATTGTCTGACAGACCATGACAAAACACTTAATAGTGACACAATGTCTCCTTCACAGCTGTTATAGTCTATTGTGGTGCGTGGTGTAATTGGGGGATGTTTTAATCTGTTGATGCTCCACTCAGAGTAATGTGGATTATTGACAGACTGCACTTGCTGCAAACTCAACATTGAGCATCTCCAAATGTTCTGCAAGCTGCAACTCTATATTGTACATATGGTATAGAAAATTTAGTATAGCAGCTACTGATAGACAGTACACAAAAATCTTGATGAATCTTGTCCGATGGGTGCTCCTTACACACCAATAATCTCAAAGTGTGATCCTGTAAAGCTGTGTTTTCTCATGGAGGTCTGCCATAGACATGCTCTCCTGAATCTGACCACTTGGGTAAAACAAATGTCTGTTTTACTTAGATGCTAAAGATCCTTGAATGCATTATGCTGTGGAAATATGCCCTTCCCCTATGTGATAATTTTTTTCCTTTCCAAACTAATGTCAGGCATCTATGCTTTTGTGTACTGGGAGTCATCTTCAATGAATTATACTTACCATTACATGTGAAGATAAGTAAAGATT
>WEIU01020077.1:571-12349 GCA_013389925.1 Aegithalos caudatus
CACATGCATAAGACAATCTCATAAAGCATATCTCATAAAAACTGAAATTAATACAACTTGATTCAGTTAAAGGCAGACTCTGACTTCTTCTACGGACACCAGCACATTTAATCTGTTTATATTACTAAATGCCACACTCTGTATGACATTCAATGTCACATTTGTATACTGTATGATGGAATAATAAAGGAAACAAAAATCTTTCACTGTATGCTATATCATAAAGTGCTTTACCAAATATTTAAATACAGTAAATACAATATGCCTTTGCAATGCATGTTATAAAATTTGCATGGGTCAAAATGGAAAACTTTCACTTAAACTTGACCAATACCTGCTGGTCATCTGACAAATTACGTTTGTCTATATCGAATTATCTGTTTCTGTTTCCATAAACTTGCACTAGGAGGTGCAGCAAAATAATTACATTGACATCAAAGACAAAAATTTTTGACTAAATTACTGAATGCAATATTTTTACTACTTTATTGAACTTTGTACACTTCCATTACATCAAAACTTTCAGAGCAAGTTCAAAAGAAATGCACATTTACTTTCAAAGGCATACATGTAACATAAAGACCATGCGTGGTTTAGTAGAAGGCAATGTTTTTTAATTAAAAAATTGAATGAGAAAAAGTTGCACTCCAGAAATATTCCACTAAATGCAAAGAAAAAGTTAATGAAATTACAATAAAATGAAATTATGAAGTGCTATTGTGAACTATGGAAAAACCCACAAAATTGTAGCCAATCCTTCCTGTCTTATCCTTGATTTCTTCTCCTATTCCCCCTTGATCTACTACACTTACACTTAAGACATTTTTTATATATTGCAGTGGGAAAGAAGACAGATAATTAAATAGTTGTGCAGAAAATGGTTTCTAAAGTATTCAGAAGCCCCAGGGATTATTACAACTGAAAAATACCTTTCGTGTTCTTTTAGTCTATGAGGGTTTCAATCCCTCCTTTTTTCATGTACTTCTCTTACTCTTGAAAGTATATATCAAGTTTTGGATACCAATAATGAGTTCTGGTTTCTCTGAATTACATATTATCTAAGAGGATGTAGCAATCAAGAGTCTAGCAAAAATGCTAGACTTTCTGCACATTTAGTGTCACACTACTCATTTAAAGGTAACTCTCTTAAAGAAGAATGAACATAGGCATCAAGCAAAATTTTGTTACAATTCAGCAGTAACTTTAAGATTCCCTCTTGGATCTGTTAGCTATGTATGGTAATATGTCTCCTGCTGTCTAGTTACAGCAGTTATTTAAAAACAGTATACACCTACCAAACCAAATTTTGTCTATCTTTGAAAGTACAAAACTTCAGTATCTGTCCTTCCTGTAACAGGTATAAAGTGGCAGCTCTATACTCTGGAGCAATGAATGCTAGTCCATGTATATGCATGTCCTGGTTTATGAAAGACCCTATAAACCCACTCCTTCAGATCATTATAATTTTGCAATTAGGGGCTTTCAGGCAAAGATTTGGGAATAGCAACAATAATTCTTTACTAGGAGTATTAAAAACACAAACGTAGTAGTACAGAAAGACAAGCAAATAAAACAAACAAAAACCCCAGAAAACCCTGACAGAGTCAGGGATGTGACCTGACACCCTGTTGGTCAGGGTGTTAGAAGCAGTCCAGATGAATCCTCCTGGAGTAACAGATGCAGTCCAGTGGAGTAGAGATGATCCTGTAGAAAAGTCCAGTGGTAGTGAGATGGCTTCAGTCTTCCTCCAGGAATCCAGTGGAAAACANGGGTAAGTACTCATAAGTACCCAGCAATCAGTCCTCTAGCAACCCACTGGGAAAAATTCTGCAAACACAAAGGAAACAAATCCAACCTCCAACAATGCATCATCAGACATGACTGAGATGACTGGACACCTTAAGCCAGTAATTTCCTTTTCTTTAGTCCCTTCAAGCAAGGCAAAGGACAACAATATTTCACTTTTTTAAATACGGGAAGATGAAAAGGTATGAGAGTGTAAGTAGACAGAAGATGGGAGTAAGATGAGCACCGAAGAAAGGGAAACTCATTTAGGGGTTTTTCAAGCTGCTTCTTATCTGTGGCAATTTATAAGGAAATCAGATTTATAGGATAATGAACAGGCTTCAGAAGCCTAAATCAGAAGCTGAAAATGTTTGCATAATTATTCTTCAGCCACAGTTGCTTGTGTTCAAGCACCTTCCACTTTTAGTGCCTCATTACCCAAGTATCCCTACAGTAACTATCTTGCCAGATACTGACTTCCAGTCATCAATAATCCCTCTGACTTGCCCCCAGTGTTACCACACCTTTCTCCTTAGGTGCGCACAAAACCACTGCTGTCAGATATCCGGGATATTTATCATTGTACAATTCCATTGTTTACATTTCTACAATAAACAATAAAAGCCTTCTAAAATGTCTAGTTACTTTGCAGTCACCCCAAAAATACAAGAGAGTAAATTCAGTATGACTGACTTCTTAAAATGCATCTTACAAGCCAGTAACAAACCATTATGCCACGCTATTTTGTATTTTTTGTATTTTCCTACCTCCCTCAAAACACATGACTTTCCCAACGCATTGTGACTTGAAGTTGGTTTTGGATGATTGCTATTAATTTGATGATTTGATACTGTATTCCATTGTTTTACCTGCACAAACTGCAACTGTAAATTATTTCAAATAATCTTTTTTCCCCTTTGTAGTTTTCCTTGAGGTTGTTTTGGTTTGGTTTGGAGTTTTTTGTTTTGTTTCTTTTCCCCACCAGCTTTTCTGATTAGATATATTAATTATTATGATCCTTCTGTATGTTATTGCCACATATTGTTTTTATTTTACTGATGCTTCTCTGCTATCAGGACATACACAAAGTACCAAGGTATGTTTGATACCTGACTGTCCATTCTTGGTCTCGTTTCCTTCTGTTTTCTATACAGACTGAAAGAGTAGTTTGAGTTGGCGGGGACCTTTTAAAGGCAATCTAGTACATGTCACACAAGAATTTCTTCCTAAATTATTCTGTATGTCAAGGAAGATAAATTGTAATAGTGTCCAAATAAAATTTCATGCAGTTTCCTTAAAAATGAGGTCTATGTGGTGAAGACAATGAATACAATTAGCAAAAAATGTACCTACTTCCTCAGGATTCTTAATTAAACCAGAATTACTTTTCTACTTGAGAAGAACACACTACTGAATAAACTGTACTTGAGAGACTTACAGTGAATTATAAATTCCAGTTTGAAATTAGCCCAAATCTTACAGTATTTCAGAATTACTCATGATGCGGACATTAGTTTTCCCTTTGAATATAGCTTTCTTAATGGAAAAGCAGTCTCTAAATGAATTCATCTGCTTGTAGCAACAAAGAAAGCTTGTATTATGAGAATTACAGCCAACAGTCAGTACCTTAATTGTCTTAGAAACTGAACCTAACCTACCTTAAAATTTTAGTATACTTTAGGATAATGATTTTTATATCAAGCTTTCTGAGTTAAAGTATGTCAGCTACAATTTTAAGTGTATGTAATACTTGAATGCATCCCAGAAGACTAACAGCAGAAGTATTTTTCAAGTTATAAAACCTGTTGGACAGGAGCACTCTTTGCTGGGTTAAGAACTGGGTGGATGGCCAGGCTCAGAGAGTGGTGGTGAACAGTGCTGCATCCAGCTGAGGGACAGTCACCAGTGGTGTCACCCAGGGCTCTGTGCTGGGACCAGTTCTGTTTAATATTTTTATTGATGACATGGATGAGGGTATTGAGTCTTTCATTAGCAACTTTGTAGATGACACTAAGCTGAGAGCATGTGTCAAACTGTTGGAGGGTATGAAGGCTCTGCAGAGACACCTGGAATGGTTGGATGGATGGGCAGAGTCCAATAAGATGCAGTTTAATCAGTCCAAGTGCCAAGTCCCGCAGTTCGGTCACAACAAACCCTGCAATGTCACAGGCTGTGGCTGGTGCGGCTGCACAGTGCCCAGGAAGAAAGGGACCTGGGGGCACTGGTGACAGCAGCTGGACATGAGCCAGCAGTGCGCTCTGGTGGCCAAGGAGGCCAATGGCATCCTGGCCTGTGTCAGGAATGATGTGTCCAGCAGAAGCAGGGAGGTCATTCTTCCCCTGTCCTCGGCACTGGTGAGGGCACACTTCGACTGCAGTGTCCAGTCCTGACCCCTCAGTTTGGGAAGGACCTTGAGATGTTTGAGTGCATCCAGAGGAGGCAACGAGGCTGGAGAGGGGCTTGGAACTCAAACCCTGTGAGCAATGACTGAGGGAGCTGGGAGTGTTTAGCCTGGAGAAAAGGAGACTCAGAGGTGACCTTATCACTCTCTACAACTTCCTGAAGGGTGGCTGTAGTCAGGTGGGGATTGGTCTCTTTCTCCAGGCAGCAACTGACAGAACGAGAGGACACAGACTTAAGCTGCACCAAGAGAAATACAGGTTGGATATTAGGAAAAAGTTTTCTACAGAAAAGTGATAAAGTACTGGAATGGTCTGCTCGGGGAGGTGGTGGAGTCACCGTCCCTGGATGTGTTTAAAAAAAGATTGGATGTGGCACTTGGTGCCATGGTCTAGTTGAGGTGTTAGGGCTGGGTTGGACTCAATGATCTTGAGGGTCTCCTTCAACCCAGTGATTCTGTGATTTATTATGAATCCAAATTACTCCTCCAAAATATTTTGCAAACACCAACAGTAAAATTAAAGCTGATAAAATCGCACAAATTTTAGAGTAATATGTAGTCACTTCCCCATGTATGTCGCATGTAGCTTTACTGCATAAGCAAACTGAGACAAGGACCTTCCATAAACTCTAATCCTTTGCTTGGCACTGGAACATTGACTACTGTATCAACTGAGATGACTGCATCCTTTCTATTTCACATTTAATTCTGAGTCTGTTTCTTCTACAATCAGGTAACAGAGCAAGAATTTTTCATTAGGAGCAATCTTACTTAAGTTTTTGAACCGTTATATAAAGTAACTCCCATAAGAGTTTACATTTGAACCTTTACATAAGTAACTCCCACTATCTTTCACCAAAAAGCTGACCTTGAATCAACAGAGTTATTACTACTGGTGAGAATGAAAGGAGATAGTCTGTCTCAGAATCCAAAGTTTAAGGTAATTGCTTGTTCCCGCAGAAGCTCTGGACTTCCACCCATCTTCCTTCACCCTCTCATCCTTCCATCAAAGAGTAGCAAAACCAAAGGCCATACACATACATCATAATGAAACTCCTCTACAAGCTTCAAAGAATGTCACATATTAGCTCACTACATTATAAAAAAACAACCAAAAGCAGAATAGTGGAATGGTTAACTCCACTGCAAACTGAACCAGTAACCTCCATAAAGCAGCATTACAGGCCAATCATTTGGGAACAATTACTTAAAGCTGAATATTTCCCCATCCTAGAAGAGCAAGGACAAAGGCATGTTATCTCCCAGAAGCCTACTCTTTGTAAACGACTATCTAAACTTGTTGAATCTAAAAGCTGTGCAAACACACTGCAATCAGAGTTCCTACAACTGATAGAAAGTCTTTGTTTAATTAATCTACAAAATGTCAATGTAATACAAATAAGATAAAGCAGAGTTCTTAATGACACAACTTTTGTATTTACAGTATTCTCAACAGTACTTAAATCTGCATTGGAGATACAAAGGGCATGTTTTTTCCTAGGCTGACAGCATGCTTAGTTTTCTCATTTACACCACATTGCAATAACATAAAGAAGGGTTTACCATTAATCCAGGTTTTACTACAAAGCATCTCGTTATTTCTCTGTCAAACACTGGCAATAGTGCCAAATGTCTGTCTTCCAATTCAGGCGATTAAGCCTTCCTTTATAGTGCAATTCTTGTACAAATTTATAAAAATACAGATAATGTTTCTTAGAGCTGGTCACAGTCTATATTTTGGCCTGAATTCATGCTGCAGAGGTTGAATATGACAGCTGGCAGGAAGCTGAGGGGAGAATACATCCTCCCCCTTTTCAGTCACCACATTTCTGTTGCCATAGTGATTAATCCTCAATTGAATGGCTGTCTTTGTACATTTCTTTTCAGAAAACTTTAAGTAAACTTAAGTTGAAAACATGCAGTTGACAGAAAAAAGACTTCACATATTAAACAGGTATAGTACAAGTTCTTGTGACTAATACTTCTCCAGATATTTAGAAGTGCAAACTCGCTCTAACATCACCAGTTTTTCAAATTACTTAGTATGTCCTGTGCCCATCTTCCATTTTTTTTGTGAAACTCCAAGCCTTCTGCAAAGACTTCCTGACACTCACACAGCCTCCTTCACACCCTGGACTCCTATTGAATAAACACTACACAAATTCAGCTGCATAAGAACTAGAGAAAGACTATCCCAGACTTCCATACTGTGCAAAACATTTACCACAAGCTGTTTTTCCCAATTAACACATAAATTAATCAGGAAATTAATTAAGAACTGCAGTCATTTAATTCAGAATAGACTAGAAACATTAGAAGATATTTAAATCTTGCCTCTGGGAGGTTTCTCTTACAGTAGCTAAGAAAAAGTTTCACAAATAAAAGTTTCAGTGCAAGTTACCAAAAAACCTAAGGAAGTAAAAAGCTTCTACACTAAAAATCAGGTTGCTTTGGAACCTGGAGTCCACCAGGAAAAAAAAGACCACAAAAATCAAAACCCCTAAAAATACTTAGCAGATGAGTAAGGCCTTACAGAGTTTGTTAACACTTCCGTTCTTTCCCCAAAATTAACGTCAGATAATTCTGAAAGGCTGTAGTAAATGTCGGTCTGCTCTGAAAATGACAGTCTGGCTTTGAAAGTCCACCATGTACAGCCTACAAGTTCATTTCACATGTTTGCTTCAAGAAGCTTTTGTTTTCCATATGATTCTTTCTGCGGTTACACAAGATAGTTCTTTTTGATTTTCATCTATGTTCTTAACATATAGTGACGTGATAATAGAGAGAGCAATCTTGCATTTGTTTAATGAAAACACAATGTTTAAAGAGTCTGTTTTGCACAAAACTTGAATTCCAGCTCAAGTGTAGAACATAATTTGCTCAATGTCATCAAATCAAGCTAAACCCAACAACAACAAAAAAATCCTGGAAAAAAAAAGTTATTTATTCCAGTGGATTGACTTGCAATATAATCTTCCTCCCCCACACTTGTATATAGTAGACTGGAAAAAATTTCGTATGAATAATCTTCAGTGAAGCAGCACATCAAGCATATCAAGTGTGTTTTGTTGTTATATACCATCTCTCAGTAATTTTTACTGGAGTGGCCATGTGCCACACTGAATGACATGCATTTTCTACCTCAAGATGCTTACTACGGCCTCATGTGATTCTCCCTGCATCATGGCATCACAAATAGAAATAAAACTCATGACTTAACACTCGTAACTTCTTAGCAAAATTATGAGTAGCATGACATCTCAAACTGCAGAGACATGGCTGACTACTTTCTGTTATACTTAGGTTCTGGGACACGCAAGCAAAGTTTTTAACTATAAAGGAAGATGAGATGTACTATTAACATATTATACACTGTAGTCCATATCTCCAAAACTTCTTCAGAAACAGCTGTCTGCCACACTTCTGCATGGAAACAGAAATCCCTTTGTTTTGATTACCGAGCAAAGCACTGCCAAGTACTAACACATCAGTTCCTTCTGTGTAACAACTACTTTCAGAAACATCAACTCTTTGAGGGAAGACTGTCATACTGTTCTGTGCTGCATCAAAAGAAGTATATCCACAGCTCAAGGCAGGTGATTCTGCCCCTCAGCAGAGGAAGGCCACCAAAATGACTGGAGGGATGGAACACCTCTCCTTTCAGGACAGGCTGAGAGACTTGGGATTCTTTAGCCTGGAGAAGACTCTGGAGAGAACTTTCCATGACCCTTCAGTACTTAACAAGGGTCTGTAGGAAAGATGAAAAGGCTTTTTACCAGGGCCTAGTTTTGATCTAGAGACAGAAAGAAGGTGGCTTTTTTTGCAGTGAAGATCATAAAACATTGCACCTGGTTGTCCAGAGAGGTGGTGGATGCCTCTCTTGGGTCTGATTGAGGCAGAGTTCAGATCCCTTACAGTGCTGTGCTTTCCATTGGTAGCTGAATGGGAGTTGATAACAGACCAGTTTTTGGCTACTGTTGAGCAGCACCGTCCCTCTGACATTCCTTCCCCCCCCAAAGGGGATGGGAGTGGGCAAGATCCTGGTAGAGGACACAACCAGGCCAGCTGACCCAAATTAGCCAAAGGGATATTCCACACCATATGACATCAGATCAGATATACAGGCTAAGAGAGAGAGGAGGAAGGGGGAGCATTCATGAGTTTTCAGTGTTCACCTTCTGGAACCCGACTTCCCAGGAAGTGTCCAAATACTGCTGCTGCTGGAAGTAGAGACTGATCTTATCCTCTCTAGCTCTTGTGCACATCTCCACTTGTTTCTTTCTTTTGCTATAAAGAAACTGCCTCATCTCATCCTGCTGGTCATTCTCCATCTTATTCTCTCCCCTCTCCCAGTGGGAAAGGGACTGATAGAGCAACTGAGTGGACACCTTGCACCCAGCCGAGATCAACCCACCACAATGCCCCATCCCTGGAAACATTCAAGGTCAGGTTGGATATGGCTCTAAGCAACCTTATCTTGTTCATGATGTTCCTGCCAGTTGCAGGGAGTTTGAACTAGATTAACTTTGAGGGTCATATTCTATAGTTCTTTTGGATTTTCTTCTCAAAATCTATAGCAATTCAATACTGACAGTCATGGGCCATGGTCACAGTACAGATAAGCTTCACAGAAAGGATAACTACATTCAATACAGGAACTGTTGTATTGCAATATTTTTATTATAATTCTAATTCTAACCATTCTACATTTAAGAGATATCATGACATGTCTATCAAAAAAAAAAACCCAGTTAATCCTATTCTTTTAAGTACTTCGCTCATCATACTTGCAAAATAAACTATAAATGAATCTCCACTGCTGTAGATGACTATTTAGGAAAACTCATTCTGTACCAACTTGACAATGTCTTTCTTCACTGTGAATGCTGCTTCAACTCACCTAACAGCTAGAGCATATTCTATTTTTATGCAATACCATGGACTTCTGTGATAAAAGGAACAAGTTCCACAATTTACCTTCCTTTCTTCAGGATCATGTGATAAAATACCTTTCCACATATGTTTGCTACTACTATTGTCATACACAAACTTTATTTAATTCAGGTGCTGGACAGATTTATTTTGACTAATCATATATAATCAAATTATGGTTCTCTCGCTTGTACAATTAATGCATAGCTTACACTGTTACATTTATTACTTCTGGATTTTATCTCACCTTTCACAGCTGCTCTCTTGTGAGAGAGTTGTGATGTATTGTTTTTTGTTTCTTGATGGCATACTTTATATTCTGGTTGCTATTACCAAACTGCGTTTTCCAGAGTCATACAGTATTTATAGAAATATAGACTAAACAAGTACTCAGTACTATATATGTGAACATTTTAGCTAAACTACTCAGTTAGCAAAATTCCTTTAAAAACCATATATAAACAATATGACTGCACTCCACATTAGCTCTGGGGATTGAAGAGTAAAGGGCTCTGCAGTCTTGAATACAGGACTTTTATGGAACCTGGAGAACAAAGCAAGCAAGAAAAAAGAAATAGTAGCAAGACCTATTTCTCATAAAAAGAATCAAAATTTTGTTTTCTTAAACCTTTAAAGGTACAGAGGAATAGCACACTAAAATAACATGTTCTACCTGTTCAGAGAAAAGGCTAGGATGTACGAACACTAGGCCAGGTAAAATTAAGGATAGACTGAATACTTATTACTGGATAAAAAAATAAGCTTGATTGAAACCTTCAGTTTAAAAGGTTAAGAGAGACTTGACTGAGAATTACACTAGTGCCAAATGTGCAGATCTAAACTCAAGGAAGGAAAACATCACCAAGGTGAAATTTGAGGTAAGAAAAGGTGTTCAAGTCTTACACTTTTTTATAACCAATTTAAATACAAGCTTGTTAGTTACTCATGTTCTTAGGATGTTCTACATACCTTCAGTTATCTTTTGAGGAACAAGACTTGCTGCCTCCCATCCCTTCTAACTTGGCTCTCAAGCATCTCCTTCCCATGGAACCTCTCTCACTTCCAAAGAAGAAATCTCACAGCTTTTGCAGCCTGCTCCAGCTTTAAGTAGTTACTACAACTTAAGCAACTACATTAGTCTCCATAATTCAACAATAAATGAAACACTAATAAACCTAATTTATACTTTTAGCTACTATAGGTAGACAAGTAGGAAGAAAACATTGTTTTATAGTGCTTTCCACCAACTTGTTTTTTCTGTTATTCATACTCGGGTTATTTCCATAAATTGACTACTGAAACTAAAGACCTTAACCTAAGTTCTGGAAGTTCAAGAGAAGTACTGAACCCAAAATGTCATTAGATGGCTAGTCAATAACAAGAAATCAACATGACAATGTTCTTACAGGGGGTTTTCTTTATTAATTACTTTAGTTTATTATATTGTTTATCCCTGTCATTCCAGATTTCTATGTAAGCTTGAAACAAAAATGTCAGTCTTCCACCAAGATTTGTAGGAATTTGTATTTCTCAATTTAAAACTCATCAAATTCAACAGAACAGTTCTGGTTTTTCAAAATTCTTGAACCTCTTTCACAGAGATTCAAGTCATGGCTTGAAAAATGTATTTAAAATTTATTAACTCAGAAATGTATTATTACAGACTTCTTACTGAGTGAAATTGTAAGGTAGGAAGACAGAGTTGGCACAGGTAAACTGAACAACACTAAGGACATTATACTTTTTGGTCCTTAGCAGACCTGTCTGTGAAATAAAAATAATCTTTTTTGATCTCTTCTACTTAGAAATAAAACAATTCAATTAACTGTGCTTACGAAGGGACATAATTATTATCAGAGCATAAATATTATTCAGGGGCCTTCATGATGCTATCACGTAAGCCTCAACATAAATACACTGTAAAAAAAGCTTCTAATTAAAAATCTATTATCACTGATACCCACAGCCAACAGAAAGAGCTACGCAAGTTTCTGAGAAATTATTAGACCAATGACACTTGAAATCTACATCAATAGGAAATCTCAACATTTCTGACAAAACTTTGCTTTTCTTTCAATAACTATCAGTTTCCAATTAGCATTCCAACATTCAAAACTGTAATTTTATTTACTTAAAACAATGATGGAAATTTAAATGACTCAGCTGTATTTTTAATGTTACACATGATGCTACTTCAATCTACTGAGAAACTTTTTTTTAAAGTAGCATTGTTTATGATAAAACAAGTAGATGCTCAGACAGTGAATGTCCTAACTTCATTTGATGGCAAATAAGTGAAAAGTGACCAGCAAAGCCTGAGGGCCAGAAACACAAAAGTGACCACATTTTTCCAAAAAGTGCCTTCTAAGGAAATACAAAGAAATGAAGAAAGAAAAACAGCAGCAGTAAAATTCTAAGTAGAGAACCTTTCAAAGTTGTCTAGAAAGCTCTCTTTTTAAGTAGGGCACAAAAAGCTCAAAATGCCACATTTAAGAATAGGCAGTCATCCAGATTTTATTTCTACATTAGTGTCTTTATGCAAATGAATAACAAGAAAGAGGCAGCCTTCTCCATAATTTTTGATATTCTTCTTCCTACTTAGCTCTCCAAGAGGAGTGATACTATGGTTGCTTCTGCGTGAAAAGTGAATACGTTTAAAA
>WEIU01020096.1:0-13518 GCA_013389925.1 Aegithalos caudatus
GAAGCACTTTCAAAATAAGAGAAGATTTACAAGCCTTAGAGATAATCACAATGACTGGTGCCTTGCCCAGGAGAGCTGGAAATTCAAATGAGCTATTGGAAACATCAGTTATTGGACATGACCAAAGAGAGCACAGCCGATGGAGTGACTCCAAATCCCCTTGCATAATGGAAAACATTGTATGGCCAGTTCCAAATGTGAAAGGATAAAAGAAAAAGTCACACTAGGTTCACAAGCATGTTAAAAACTGCTTACTTTGAGTTTTGTGTTTCTGAAATGAAGCACTATACTAACAACCAAAGGGTAAAAATCCCCACATTCCTTTGAAAATACTTTGAAAATAACTCAAATTTTTTATGTGTACTTGATCTAGGATGAAACTTCTCTGTGTTTGTGTGAAGACATGAGTGCAATTTTCTCTGAAAAACAAAGGGCAAATTTAAAATGCATTTCCCCCAGGAGAAAAGGTCTCACTTATTAAAGACAAAGTAGGATTTCCAACTTTTGATTTCCAACTTTTTTTCATGAAAAAAACTAAATAAATCAAAATCATTAACAAAATGTGAAATTTTGTATTTTCAAGGCATTATGATTTTCAGCAGATCTCTTAGCAGTACATTAAATGTATCATTTGTCCCTACCAGCCTCATACTCCAGAATTCATAGTAACTGGTTCAAGCATCTTGAACATTTTACATTTAAAAGTATGAGCAGCATGTAATTAAACAAGTGCCAATGTCAGCAGGGAAATCTCCATTGAAGTGAGGATCTGATCACACTAGCAGTTAATTTTGCAACTGTTTTCATGAATGGAAATGCTTCTGGTTATGCAAGCCTCAAAACTGCTTCTATTCACGTCACTGGGACCATCCATTGGAATCATTGAAACTGCATCAGAAATAGAATCTAAGTCGTTATTTGAACACCCAACAATTCTTGAAATTTTAGTGTTTTTTTCCTTTCTGTAAAATGAAATTTTTGGAAGACTGAAAAGTCAGTAATTTGGACACACAAACTGGACAAAGACTTTTATATTACAAGGAGTTGTCCTAGTGGGATTTCATGCACTTGGTGACCCACAGAGATATAACAGACAGTGTATTTACTTGTTCCAAAAGAGTGTTGATTTTAAGAAGGCAGTTCATGATTTTACTGAACATCCACATTAGATATTCTCTTTGTTTTATAAGGATCAGTTTTTCTGAGATTGTAATGCAAATTGTAAATGTTGATCTGAAATGGAAAACATCAATAGTTAAAATCAACACANTCTGTACCTCATTTTTTTTAAGGAATATATTTTTCAGGACTTTGACAGTTAAAAACTATTTAGTTTATTTATGACATTTCCAATGAGTTAGTAACATTTTTTTATTGCATTGCATTTTGCATAATATAATTTGTCACTACTTCTTTATTAAGGTTGTTTTATATTCATAGTTGTCCCACAACACTATATTTTCCTCTTTGTCAGCTCAGAACTTCATTATGAAGGATGAGGTTTTATCGTTTCCAAGTGATGCAAATGTCTACAGTGAATAAGTGTCATTATGCAGGAACAGAAATTTAGTTTTCCTCCATTAAGCAGCCAGGCTAATGACTCAACAAGTTTATAGCCCACCACAAAATTTGATAGCTTGGTGTGAGTTAAACAAATGATGGTTACATATTTATATGAAAATGAAAGTGGCTTTTTGGAGCCTGATGTTGTATTTTTCTCATTTAAAGCCTAGACTTCCCTTTTTAATTTAAAAAAGGGCATTCTCAGTTATGACTTAAGATGGGCATGCCTTCTGTTTCTTATGCCTGACATGACTCCAGTACAACAACACCATCATAGGGAAACAAAAAAATATCTATTTCATGGCCAACTTTCAAATCCTATTGACACCCACAGAAACATCCCCATTTAATGGGTTTGAATTCTCATTAGTTCCCATTATATGCAGGGGAAAAAAAGCCATTCATAATATTACATCCAGCTGAAGATGATATATGCCATGGAATATGGAGCAATGGAACATTTCCATCTGGGTATGACATTCACTGAACACTGTCTCAGGGCCAGTGGACAATTATATGAGCAAAAATATTGCCAAGGTCTTTCTTTTCTTTATACAATAATTTTTAAGTAATTAATAGAAGGTGTGAAAATGACCTATTTGGCTGTCTAATTCATCTCTCCTCCAGTACAAATTTGTCCCCACAGTATATTTTTTCAATGCTTTGCCTAATCTAATTACAAATATTCAGCATTTCCCATTGGAGACTGTTTCTCAGTTAAAGGGATTGTGCTGTCAGGATCCTTATTCAGACAGATACTTAGCTAAAGTTTAATTTTTTCATAATTTCAGTCTATTTCTCTTGGGGCCAGATTCCTGGCTGCCATAAACTGTCAGAGCTTCCCTAATTTCCTTTGGGTTTGGGCAATGTACACGAGCTGACTGTCTGGTCAGGGTTTTCCCTTCCTACTATGCTAACTTTTTTCTCCTTTGATACATTATACTATTAATCATCATGCTCACACTTATTCATTTCATTCTTTAATAATGTTTTCAAATCCTGCTTTCTAATACCATATTGCTTGCTGTGTCAATCATTCCATTTCATAATTCTCTTATTAATCCATACTTCATGTTGAGATTAAAATCAGCTGCTAAACTAGATGAGACTTCTCCACAGAGATGGTAAAACAGCCGCCATGATCATATGAGAGGATTTATACTGAGAGCAATGAGGTAAGATCCTAGTTTTGATAAACTGTGTTTTTGTTTTCAGATAGGAACAAACTGAACCAATAGTATGATAAGTTGTTTTTGAAGTTTTTGGAGGTTTTTTTTAAGTACAAAAATTCCTCTGCTTTACATATGAGTATTTGTAAATGAAAATGAGTTGCTGCAGAACATCTCCATTCTTCTGGTGGTGCTTCCTACCTATTATCTGCTGTGTGTACTGACACTGACTCATATTACTTCCTAATATAAAATTACCTCCACTAGTTTGTAAATCCAATAGTTCCACAACAGATGGATAATTTTAAAATAGTATTCTAGAATCAGGGTGGGAATACACTGGCACTAACTGACCCTAGATTATCACTCACATTTTCTTCTTTTGTAGGTACTTATCAAGGAATCATCAAGTTTGGAGGAGACCTTCAAGATCATTTAGTCCGACCATCAATTCAGTGCTACTATTAGCATCCCTAAACATCCCCAGGTGCAGCATCTGGACACCTCTTCAACACTTCCAAAAATGGTAAGCCCACAACCTTCATGGAGAAATTAACTTTTCTTAACTTCTGGGCTACTCTATCACTGCAGCAACCGAGAAGGCCAAAACAAAACAAAGAAAAACATTATCTTCCATTGGCAGGCTTCTGTGGTAATGAGGTGATGCTTAAGAGATATTTTTAAAGTAGCCAATATTTCCTATTCTAAATGAATCATAGCTCTCCTATGCCCCTAGACATGACAAACTGATCTCCCTGAAACCAACAGTTCTTGAAATTTCCAAATCCAAATCCAAATAGCTAAGTTTTTCTCTACCAGTTCTCAGCTCATCTGGACAAATAGATATGGGCTTTTTTCTTTCCAGCAAATTCTTAGAAAGTGACAAAACAAGAAAGCTTTTGAGTATTGTTGAGTACACATTTACTTTTAGCTGTATCTTGTTGCAGTCACTTGACATGCTTCCATAGCCCAGACCTGCTTGATCTATTATTACTCATGCCATCTATCATGTTTTATAGTCAGGACTTGAGAAGATGACACCTATTGATGTAGGAGTGTCTAGGAGACTGTCTCACTGAAAACCTCCCACTGTGTTAAGAAACCATTGTCAAACTGACACATAAAAGAAACTTGAGCCCAGCAGTCAGTCACTAGTAATATATGAACCCTGGCAAAATGGCCAGGCATCACTGTTGTGATGTGGCCAACCTATTTTGATAGTCAGAGGTAGATTGAATTTTTGAACAAAGCACTGATGCATCATCAAACAACGTGATGGACTTTTTTGTATGTGGTAAGTTTACATTACTTATTAGAAATACCACACAAGCAATGTCTATAAATGATATCTCTGTACAATTCAGTGGCTATTGAATGCCCTGACAATACTTATCTCTAAACTAATACTTATGGAGGTTCATCCATAACAGGAGTTACCGTGACAGTATCAAGGCAGAACACAATTTCGAGCTATGTTCATGATGAGACCACGCACAATTACTCTTTGGTTCTGTGAACATCTTCAGCCATTGTGCCATTAGTTCTGGGATCCCAAATCATATTTCAAGGGTTTGAACAATGTGCCTTTAATGGATATCCATGGCATTGAGAAGTACATTAGATAAAATTTCAAACTATTGGTTCATTAGCTTCTTGTAGCAGTCGATCATTTGATCATGTTCCAGACTGTAGGCTTAGATCAGTGACATTCTTTTTTGCAAGAGTGAAAATAAATCTCCCAGGTAGAACACATAATGTTTTTATGGAACAAGAATAAAAGCATGCACTAGCTCACAAGTTCACTTTCAGTTCTACATATTAACAGTCATGAAAATGAGGTTTGTGGCCTCAGGCACTGAATTCAATCACTTCATCTTTCCATGTAACAACCCTATTTTTGCTTCCCTCCAGGCACACACTCACAGGGCAATCATGCTGAATTCTCAGTTCAAGTATATGAATGGTTAGCGAAGCTTTTCTCTCAACAAACCATATTATAGAAAATTTAGGAAAAATCAGGCAATGACAGAAAAGCACAAAAGCTAGATTTTGTTAATATAATGGCTCTAGGGTTTGAAATAAGAAAATCAAAGAGCTGATCAAGCCTAATCCATGATAGAGAAGCATGCTTGATGCCATCTTCTAACAGATGTTACATACCATGTGTGAAGTGAGGAATGGTTCCATCTCTGTAACTTAAAGTCAGGGGCCCAATAACGAAGTTGAACATGCAATTAGATTTTTTCTTATAACTTTTAGAATATAGATGACAGATATGCTAGGACCAATGAACTGGAGAAGGTAATTCCAATTCAGGTTGAACTATTAGTGAAATAATCCCACAGATGATACTGTCCTGGGCTGGCAAAGATTTCAGTTTCTTTTTTTCAGAACTGGATTTGGTTTTTGTATGAATAAAAGGACATATATACTATCATAGAGATCTATCATTCACTGTTGGTGCCAAATAGATGATAAACAACACTGTGATGTTGAGTGCCAAACATGTAGAAAGGGAAAGTAAGATTTGAGACCCTAAAAAACTCCAGGAAGATCCTGAAAAATTCCTCATTGACCTTTGGAATTGTGCCAGATTCACCTCAGCAGTAACATAATTCTTTTGATTTTTCTAGTATTTCTTTTAACCGCAGTATATTGTAAGGTGGGAATAGTTGCAAAATTAATTCTTGGTGTTATAATGTGAGAACAAAATGTAATCTTAATAACACATTTATAATGTGCTATAACAACATTACAAACCTTCTGCATGTGCTATTACTTAACTTTAGTGGGAATTTTTTTGTGTTACAAAATTATTGTTTCCATTTTATTGATTGAGAAATCAAGGTCTAGAAAGACAATGTGATGTTTTTCAGGCATGCAGAGCTTCTCCACCCAAGTGAATTGTTGTCAGTTCTGTTCCCATAGGTCAAGTGTTCAGCTCATTAAAATGTTCCACCATCACAATTCACTGACCTTGTGTGCAATCTTTGAAGAGGCTAATAACTTATTTAACACTAGCATTGATCTGCCAGGTATGATCTCTTTGAGTTAGAAGATCTATAAATATGGTTTAATCGTTCAAAGGGCTTAATTAGCTAGTGCATATACTGCAGCTTTATATGGATGTAATATTATTTGGCTTATATGGGATTACTAAAAATCACACAGCGATTTAATATTTACTAGCGAGTCTGTCAAGAACCTCAGAATCACCAGACTGTTTTCAAGGGTGCTGCTATCTACTGCCAATGGGCTGCATGAGCATCATCTAGGGCTCATGGCTAGTCAGAATTTCTGTATTTTGGCATGCTGTTGTGAAGACTGCATGTACAACAGGTCTAGACCTGCATTTGTATACAAAAATACCAAGGTGCAAAAAGAAATCCACACAAGGAACTTGATACTGGTACAGACATATTCACCTCTCTGGAAACCTGATCTACTAAGATAGTTTCTCTTTTTAAAATATTTAGTAAAAATTTAAGTATGTTAGGGAGGTAATTGTTCTTTTCCTGTTGCCTGCTGTGTGAATAGTCAGAAAAACTGTATACCATTTACCTTTGGCAAAACTAAAAATACGTGATTGTGTTCATAATTCTCATAATTCAATTAATTTTCATGGGAATATTTGCTACTTAAATATTACACAAGCTGTTCATACTTAAATGACTGTTTCTCCTGCTCACAAAATTTCAAGGTTAGTGCAAGGTCAAGCTACATTTTACTGAAGAAGCTAATTATAAATTTTAATAATGTATTTCATCATGTGATGTTTTTCAGTACTTACTGGTGATTGTTTTGGAGTACAAAAAGTTTAGCTGGGCACATATGATACATTTACTCTTGAATTCATTCTCTTCTTAGACAAAATATATATATTGTTACTTCTGTACATTTCTTTCCTATTGCTATATTTGAACTAAGTTCTTGCTAAGATGCAATGAAACTGATTTTGCCTGATGGCAATCAATAAAATAGATTTCCTTGTGAAAATTTTGGTTGCTTCTGGTAGTTTCTGGGGGTATCTGTGGTGAGCAGTTTTGGGTTTTTTTTACCTGTTTGCTAACTGATAGGTTTTTGATTATTAACTGTTTCTTCATAACCTGACTCTTGAGTCAAAAGAATTCACATCTTTAGTCTCTATCTGCCTGCTGAGTAGAGGGCAGCTGAGTGGGAGACATTTACTTAGTAAAGGGGGGAATAGAGCGAGCTGAGGCTTTGGGAGGTTGTGTGGAGGGCATCAGAATGGGCTTCAAAAAGTGTGGGAGCAGCAATGGTGGTTATGGGCCAAAGTGCTCAGTCTCCAGCCTTGAGTAACAAAATCAGCCCTGGAAAACCAGAAACCCTGATCCAGGTGTAGCTCTGCAGGGAGGAGGCTCCTGCTACACAGGTCTCAGGCCGTTTCAAGTGTCTTAAAGCTTTGTTATGAAAACTGAAAAATATGAACCTATGACTCCCCCTTTCCATTTCACTGAATGGAGGATATCCAAGAAAAACAAAAACAAAAACCCCAAAACAACAAAAAAGCACCCAAAATGAACAAAGGATGAGCAGGCAATGATTAATTTGTTAACTCTGCCTTCAAATCCAGAGACATGTCAGTCAGAAATTTTTCCCACAATGTGTCAAGCCAAAAGATGTACAGCATTGCAAAGTACAATATGTTGTCATGCCTGCATCTTCCAAAGCTAATTCTGAATTAAAGTCTCATGCCATCAATGAGCATGATGAAGATAAAATAGAGAGAGGTATCCAAGATGAGAAATGTCCCTGAGGAAGATGCTCTCCTAGTGAAGGAGCATGGACAGACTGATTTTTCTGCTAGATTCTCCATATGCACTAGATTTCAGGGAGTTAAATCCTAAAGAGAAGCAAGAAACATAAATCTGCTAAATGGCCCTTTGGTTTGTGTGTTTTCCATCTCTAATTTTGTTCAATGGTTGAGGAATAATCTAATTATTTTAGAATAATGGTTACTTTATATGCATGGTAAAATAAAAACTTTATTTTTTACAGAACCACTTTAAAACTTCTGCAGACAGTTTTGGATACTAATGGTCATGGATTTTCCCACTAGCAATGTTGATTTGATTTACCATTGTGATTATAAAGAGTCAAAATTTTTGATTGAGTCAATAATACAGAAGTTGAAGTAGTTTTCAATATGATTCCCTAAATAATGAACATCACATTATGACCTGTCTGGTCAATTGCCATGAATTATGGAGTATTAAAATAAGCCCTGTAGGATAAGGGGACCAACATGGTAGGGCAGGGAAAGGTGAACCAACACAAGCTGCAAAGTGGTAAGACCATATCCACCACACAAGAAATGAGTCAAGTATGCATAGAAAAGTCAGAAGTTTTTCACAATATTTCTGACTTTTGAATATTTACCTGGAGTACTGCCATCATTTTCACCAAAGTGTCTGCAGGATCTTTGCCTTTATAATTTGTAGTAGATGTTCCAGCTCTAGGAAGAAAACATTGACTAAACTTGTTAAGGAGGAAGAAAGAAGCGTGCAAAGTTTAAAATAGTGGCAGTGTCTTCCGTGAAGACACATGACAGAAGCAGCCAGGTATGGGGCCAGATCAGAGATTCCCCTAGAAGAGATGCTGGAATAGAAGCATATGCCTACATGCTCACTGCCACAGCACTGTGCAGCAGGTGCCTATTTATATAATAAAAGTTCTGACCCAAATGTTCACTGAAAGAGCTCTTTGAATTTTTTCCCAGTCACATGCACTGTATGCTCATGATCAAATGGTGTGGAGTTGGCCTTGCACCTGTGAGAACCTGTGAACCAGTGGAGTCAGGTTGTGAAAAGGTCCCCTTAGAACATTTCACTGACAAGTGCTTGCACTGCCTCAAGCAGAAAAATCACTAGCCTAACTACTGGCTTTCTGTCATCATAAGCAAACCCTGAGAGACTATTTTAGGTTTGTGTTTAAGGTAAAAAAGATGTTAAGCCTTGATGTGAAATGTTGAGCTGTATTCTCTAAAACACAGCAATCTTCATGTACTGCAAAGAAAGACTCTCAAATTCATAAAATCAAATAAATTACAATTAGATACTGTAATCTAAGCAATTTCTTCTGGAAATCACTATACATAAACCTAAAAGGACCTGAGGCATTTCTTATAGGCAGGTTGTAACCCATGATAAACCGCAGATTAATAGCACCCCACCTCTGAAAGAATATTCACCGTCATTAATGGGTTGGGTTCCAGGCTTCTGCCATCATTGCATTCTGATTATTGAGGACTCATAAAGATACATGTGCTGTGAATAATGAACCTAACTAGCCTTCAGCCAAACTTACAAAGATTGGAAGTTGCAGATTTGGGTGGTCTGCACAAATCTCACTTATCTGGGATTTCAATGTATTATTCAATTTTTTTAATATAATTTAATTAAATTGACAATGGCAACCAATGCACAGTAATATATATATATATATAAAAATTAACTATTTGATAAGACTTCAAGTGTGTTTTTTCACACAGTACAATGCCTTTTGTATCTGGACAACTAGAAGAGCAGAAGACCACAAGCTGTATTTCTCTGTGACTCACAATGATTTTAACTAAATAAATAGGTTTTTGCACTGAGATTTTGTTTAACCAATTCCATGGACGATTCAGTTGTGAAATTTAGATTAGGCTTCAAAGCAAACTTTAATGCATCTCCAGGCAGAGTAATTTCCTCTAGTGCTCTAGGCTAGTCAGTTAGAAGCATCCAATAACTATGGCATTTTTTATCCATGTAAACATAGCCTTTTTAATAGAAAACAAGAAAAGCTGATGGGCATTGACTGTTCATCTTTCCTCTTAACTGAGAAATGCAAGCCTTTAGTGGCTTTTAAAACTAGGCTGCTAAGTTTTTCCAAGTCTAAACTAAATATTTTATTTTCTTCACTATATCCATAGTAAAGAATTACTTATGATTTATTAAATTAGTTGCTTGAGTCATTCACATAAAATATATTACACATAACTATATTAAAAATAGTTTTTCAAAGTAAGGTAGTTACAGCTCTAAGTTAACTCACTGCAAAGCTTTCACTTAGCTCCCTTGTGTCTATGACATAATATTTAATTACAAGGTCACCTGTGATATTTCTCACAGAATAGATGATGCTGTCTAACTAAGGAGCTATTCAACTCTCTTTGACTTTTTTTTCAGTGTGTGGTTGTTTCCATCTCCAGCACTGTCTCAGGCTCTCAATCACCAGAGAAAGCCTTGATAGCAGTGAAAAGCAATGTCTCACAGCTTCAGGGATGAAACAGCTGTTTTGGCTGTGGATTAAGAATAACACATAAGGGGCTGGATACCTGTCATGAAGAATATTAACCAGAATTCATAGAAGTTGGCAAATAAATAAGCAACAATACCTTATGACTGTATCCAATGCTTTAATAACAAACAGGACTATGAGTCCTTACTGCAGTTTATTCTCTGTACACAGTATTTTGATGCAGATCTAGTAGGGCCTGCAGTGAGGATGTGGTTTTCTGACTTCCGAGCAGGAAGCCAGGTCACGGCTGAGATAATTAAAGGAAGTCTCTGAACGAGGCAGTAGACCAAGCTAAAGGGCAGGAGGCTTTACCTTTCTTATTATGAGTATCTTTACTAGTAGAGGAAAAGACTGAACCCCAGGTTTTGCCACAAAATATTCCCTGGTTGATGTTTAAAGAGGATCCACAGTGTAAAGCATCTTTGAAAGCCAGTTGGAAATTGCATCTGCCACCACCTACAAGGGGAATCTTTGTTTGCCTTCAAGGCTATCTCTGCTCAAGTGGAATAGAAAGTGTGCAGATCACAATGCTCATCAAATGAAAGAATGTACTGTTGTAGCTCAGTCAATCAGAAATCTGTTTCCTGGAGGAAAAGTAAGTTTTCTTCTGACATATCTTTATTAAAAAGGAACTAGGAGTAATGCCAATATCATAAAAACTAGGAAGCTCTAATTAGAATGAACTCATACATCAAAGATATATCTACATATAAAAAAGACAAATAAAAGTATTTTTTTGTCCTAAATTCAATGCAAGTGGGCTATTGGTCATCATAGCAAAAACACCTTGTTGGATGAAAAGATACAAGAGTCATGTATTTCTCAATCAAAAAGCATGAAGACTGTATTTCTTTGAGGTTTTGGGAGAAAAGTAGAAATGGGAAAACTAACCAGGCAATCACTAAAACCTATAGACAGAATCAAGAAGGAAGCTAGACCACTGCTGCTCAATATTACCAGCAAATCAACCACTCGGGTTTTTTAAATGATACATGAGGGTCATGAGCCATGGAAACAGCAATTTGCGAACATTGCATGAGGAAGAGCATTCCTGATACCTCCCAGCCCCAGATCAGAGATGACAAGTTGTACACTTTGTGCATGCAAATTGGCCTAGGCATGTGCAAGTATTCCACAGATGGAAGTAGGATAAGGTCAGATGAAGTGTCCAGAAGATTTGAACCTAGTCCAAAGACCAAAGAATCTAAAGAAGCTAGTTAAAAAGTAACATTATTGGAAAAAAATATGATGGGAGGAAAAAAATAGTGTAAAAAGGAAGGTATCAAAAAAATACTTAGAATCCTAATTTAAGGAACAAAGGAAAAAAAGTAGACAAAGATCTTGGTTTATATTTCTAAGCTCTTAAACTTTTCTGGGATGGCAGAGCCCCTCATTCATTTTTACCNCCCTTGTCTGCATTCTGGCTCCCTACTAAAAAACTACCAGAAGTTATTTATTTTCTATGTGAACCAATTTCTTCTCTTTTCTTTATGACAAACTTTTGTAGATTTTTGAGGACAGGGCCACATTTTGGCCCATGTATGTTTGTCATTTGTCTCAAAGTTTCAACATTGCAGAACCTAAACTGACCTAATAGTATCAGATTTAGCATGACAAAACCCAAATGATCCCATCTTTGTGCTCTACTATCTCCATCACTTTTTTGGTCTCCATGGTTGCCTGAGAAAAAGGAATATTCAGGCCCTATACTTGATCTCTTACTTCAGTCTTATTTCAGTCTTGAGAAGAAATGTTTTATAAATATAATGCAATCTGTCCTGAAGTAACTTGCAAGTGTAAGAGCTTTGGATGTTCTTGAATTTTCTCAGTGATGGTAAGGCAATGCAGCTGTGGCTGTGATTGTATGAAAAAATAACTGATTTCTGTATAAATTATATTTTAAAATCCCATACAGTCTAACTACATGCAAAGACATGAAAACACATTCCAAAATTGACTTTGTTTGTCTTAAGGTGAAAAATTTCCTGACTCAGATCAAACACATACCAGTTGTTCTGGAGAAGTAAAATTTTGATACAGGCCATAAATACATAGTCTTGAAAACCCCAAAACATTTCCACAAATGGCTGAAAATTGGCTGACTGTAAGAACAACTGAAATAAGCTGTTAATTAATGTGTAAATGAAATAAACTGTGATTCCTCTGTCAGATATAGTGTTAATCTGAAACTTATTTCCTCTTTTTTTTTTGGTTGATCATTGCTCAGAATACCCCCACAGAAGTGTTGCATATGATTTCCAGTTCACATATAGAGTTTTGCAGTTTTTCCACTTCTGCATCATCAATTTTTCTTGAATTATTTGGTTCCTTCAGTTAATGGCTACCAGTGTGCCGTACATGCAAGAGTATTGTGTTACAGCTTCAGTTACTTCTTTCGATGTCCTAGTCATTTTTAATTTTAGATTTTTCTAAATGCTTTTCTAAATTTGTGTTGATGCCTGGTAAACAAGCTGTGAAGGATCAGTCACCATTAACACAATCTGTCTATCCTGCACCAGAGAGACATCGAAGGGAATTTCCAGTGTGACTCTGCAGGGTGTCTTGGCTTTTTGGAATGCTACAAAGCAAACTGTAAACAGTCTTCGCTACGCCAGCACAAGCAACAGCTTTGGTACCATTTTCGGCTGAATCTGCTTCACAAAGATTCAGTGAATGACAGTTGTTTAGGAATAGTAGGCACTGTTTACCATTTTGCTCTAACACATTGCAACTTCCCTAAAAAACTTATAGATCAAATTAGTTGTATTAATCATATTATTCTGGTTTTCAGTCTTATGATAAAAATCATTCAAAAAAGATTAAAGCCTGTTTTAACTCTTGTCTTTCCGTTCCAACTTCAAGAGTTCTGAGAATGCTCCTCAGCAGCAGACCTTTTCTAGATGCAATAGATTCATCGTCAGCCTCAAAGGCAACAAGACTGTCTGATCTGCTTTCAAGTAAATATGGCAACATATTTCTGGCGAATTCTGTCTTGGCACACTTTCTGTTCAGGAGCTGACACTGATGACTCAACCTCACAGTCACTTCTTGGCTTCACAGATAATCATCTTAACCCTCTTCCAGGAAATTGTACGAACATCAGCACATCTGTTTTTGTATTGTTCTCCATCACTGCACATGGTATGTCTCTGCTGTATGACTGTCAAGGATCAGGTGAGTCATTTTTTGGAAGACATACTTTTTTTCTCCAGATTTTTTCATCAGCCTAAGGTCTAGTTGGAACTCCCTAAATAAAGTTCCCATAGTCATAAGAGAGTCTTGTAACACAAGGAAGAGGACTTCACATACATTTTATTTGGGACAACATGGGAACGTGATCATCCTGTTCCTTAATTATCACCTGAACAGGATGTTTCAAAAACTGAAATCTGTTATTTTTTTGCAAAAAGAATGTCATGTTTAAATACATAATTCACATATGTTAGCTGAAGGACCCAGAACTGCTTCCTGTCTTTTGGATCTC
>WEIU01020152.1:208-20961 GCA_013389925.1 Aegithalos caudatus
GAAAGGTGACATATGTTACCATGTCAAAATGTGAGCTGTAGCAGCAGATGCACTGCACAGCCAACAGCTAAGGGCACTGGAAAGTGCAGGTTGTCATCTTGTAGTTTGGGCAGGATAATTTATCAACCTCTTATGCATGCTGAATGAGGGAGGACACCTGGGTGCGTTAACCTGCGTAGCTGTACTGCCACAACACAGCAGAGATTGTAAATCTAAACCTGAAGTCTCCTTTAGGCTTTGGTTTGAGCACTTTGTCAGAAACTGGCCTTGAGCTAGTTCCCTCACACAGCTGGATTCCTTCTAACTGAAGGAGGATTCATTAGGCTTGAGATTTAACTCAAAAGTTTGTTTCTTAGGTGAGATGTTTCATTTACACCTGCATACATTTTCAGATTGAGATGAATTTGGCTTTCAAAATGTTAGAGTTTGGAGAAATTTTCATGGTGTGCTGGGCGTGTATAGCAGAGAACGTTAAATTCTTGCAAAACCTATCATGAAAAAGTCTCATCTCTATCAACAACTCTAGTTAGAGCTGGACATCCCATCTGTTCAGCTGGGTAATGCCATCTGTTGAAAAATAAAGCCAAAATGATGAGGGGGAGATTGGAAGGTCTTTCATGTGTGCACACATCATATTAACATATGGTGAGTTAGAGCACTGGAGAGTGAACTGCTCTGAGTGATCTTTTCACTTACAGAAAAGAGATGTTGGTTTAGATTTTACATGTTGCTTACAGTTCCTACGAGGTGAGTGGAAGACCAGAAAAGATATTTCTTGCAGCATATAATGGATTTCAATACTCCAATACTAAATTCAATTTTAATGTTTCCAGAGGGATTGAATTCAAAGGGAGGTCCTTGTTTCCCCTGTGGCAGTCAAAAAAGAAAACAAGATACCATAGTCTGTCACCTTGGGATATTTCCCCTTTGAAGCTTTGTGTCAAGGCCAACAAAGAGAACTTTCTGTTACTAATCATAATCCAGAGTGCAGAAGCGATAGCTTTTGATCATGTCTCTTCCTAAACACTGAATCATAAGTATGTGGGTCCTATGAATGTGTTGTATGTAGCAGTTTCAGAGGCAACTTGCAAGTATTTGGACTAATAAAAGTAGGAAATGTCACAAAGTCAAAGAGCAAAATAACAACTTTCCATGTATTTTTGTCATTTAGAACTGCTCTCCTTACCGTGGTCTCACATGGTATAAGCTTGTGTGCTAGAGCTACAGATATTGATGACAGCATATGCTGGTGTGTGTTTTCTAGCCAAATAATTTTCTTGCCCTCTGTTGATGATAGTTTGTTTTCCTGTGTGCCTTTCCTCTAATCACACATAACATCATTCATCAGATCAGAAACTGTAAGAGGACAAATTCCACCTTTCCTCTCTTCACGTAAGCACTATATTTCTACCTCCTCCAACTTATTTCTTTCCCTTCCTTGTATTTTTTTTCCTCCTACACTCCTTGTTCCTTGCACCTGGCTACTCTAACATTGTATGTGTCTCTGTTAGTATTGCCTAACCAGTTGGTTTTTTTCCTTTTTTTCCTGATCTGTGTGCATTGCTTTGGAATGATTGCTATGACATTCATAAAATTGTCCTTGTTTTAATGTCCCCATTAAGTCACCTGAGACTACCTGTATGCCATGTTCAGGGTTTTTACTTAAGAGACTTTTTAAATTCATTTTACATCAGAAATTTTCTTTCTTGTATTTCCAAGCGAGCCAGATAATGAACAAAAGGCATGTATAGTTTGGAATGGGAATGGGAATTTCCTGTATTTAAAGGAGAAACATAAATTGTTTTCATTTATTCATATAGCTGAAAATCTCAGGAATGAGCAATATGAGCAGATTCTTCATGTCTTGTTTTTCCCATTCATTCTCGACTCAGAATTGAGATCTTGTGGTTTCTATAATTTCTCTTTTCCCTCCACAGGCAATCAAATTCTCCTCCCCCTATCCGACGACGGCCAACGTGGAGTAGGTCATCTTTGGTATGTGCCACTGTGAGGTTTTTAAGAATATCTATACCATTTCTAATGGGATGAGGCATTGTGTAAGATGAACTATTTTCTAAATTTCAAATAAGCCTATTAACTCATTTCTTGTTGGCCATATGACTGGAATGAGTTTCAAGGATGTGACTGCCCAGATTGATTAACTGGATAATATCACCACTGAGTAGTAAAAATTACAGTCTTCAAGGCATTATATTTTTATTTGCCCTTCAGAAACTGAGCATCTTTTCTGCTGGACTGAGGTTATTTCAATATGTAGAGAAATAATCCTCTAGAAAGAATTTGAAGTGTCTTGTGCTCTATACACCAAATCTAGTCATTACATAATGATACATTTCACATTACATAATGTTACATTTCTTCAATCTTCATGTTTTTGTATAATTAACCAGCTTCTTGGGTTAAGACCCTATTTTATGTGTGAAGCTGTTAATTTAAGCTGTTAATTTAAGTTAACTACTAGAATCAGTCAGGACTGTGATTCAGAGCTTTTCTTAAATTACTTTTATTTCCATATAACTAAGCCCCAGAAACACTATCAATCTGACAAAACTGGGTAATTTTTTTTCTGAAATATTTACAAAAATCATGTGAGTCTTTTTTTTTTTCTTCTCCTGTCCATTCTAAAGAAACTATTCTTGGATGAAATTTTAACATCTAGCATGTCAGTATATTTAATCTTATTAAACTGGTTCTGAATTTCTGTAATTTCAGTGCTGCTGGTTCCTTAGACAGAGGACAATATTATCACTAGGCAGGTTGCCAGTTTCCATGTGTGGTATAGTTTATACCTACTTTGTAGACCTCTCCAGAACGAAAAGTCCATTATCCTATTGCTGCATGGCAGAACGCTGATGTGGGCAAGTGTTTTCTTGACATTTCCCCACAGCATGGTTACAGCTTGTGAAAATGTTCCAAAATTAAGCTTAAGCAGGTACTGATTTTAGGATAGCTTTATCCTCGCAGATTTCAACACAGATTATTTTCCTGCATGTATGTATGTATTATGGATTGTATGCATATGTATGTATGATTATATACATAATGGATTATGTATACAATCCATTAGATCTAAAAGTTGCACTCTCTGTTTCCCAGGCACTGGCAGGAAAGCTGCTGTAGCTGTCTCCAGATTTTTTTTTTGTCCTTCCATTGTTAAGGTGTTTCTAAGGTGTCATAATGCAATACACAGGCTGTGCATTGCATTCTCTGTGGCATATTTACAGTAATTTTGGTATCTATGAGTTAGGTCCCTGGAAATGACTATGAAAAACTGAAGGTGAAAAAATTAACTGTGCTTTGCATTTTTATGCTTTGGCCTCTGTTATATCATGAGGAGGAAAAGTGAGCTGCTTTCTCAGTTAGATATGAAAAATGGAAATCTCGCTTTCAAATGAAAAAACAAATCCTGCTGCCACTTTGTTTTAAACATAAGCATGCAACAAGCTTTAAATCCCCAAAGTCTCAGGAAGATCAAGAGGAAGAATGTGGGCTCATCAAATGAAAAGTGCACTGGGCTGCTGACTGCTTACGGGTGAACTTTCAGCTGCCTTTTTCATAATTGTTCTCTTAACTTGTTGGAACAGTTCTCTTTGGGAGGAAAAAAATGCCCTCCTGACTGTTGTCTGAACTGCACATACCTTCATGCACCTACCTATTCATTTGTCTTGTGTAGCAATAAATCAGTAGGCAGAAACGGGAAGTGAAGTGGAATCTTTGGGGTGCAGCTCTGACACTTCACTAGGGATCATGTTCTTTACTTTCAGATCAAGACCCTTTATATGGTTTTGGCATGGTTTCTGCTGTCTCTTATTCCTGTCAGACCACCCAGAAATGTTGGTTTTCCAGAAAAACCCCCTCAGTGTAGATCTTAATATAATGGTATGTTTAATTACCTGATTTTTAAAAAAAATCCAAGTCATCATGAATTTGGATATTGTTGTTCTGCAGACCCCAGGGTTCTCTTTTTTCAAAGGAGGCAGATGGGCCTTAGAAATAAAAATTCCAAATTTCTTGCAGATACCTTTCATAACATCTATCACAAAGAAAACTCTCTGCTCCACATGTGTACATTCTTAGTAGAAATCCCCTCTCTTTGTGGCATCTTGTTTAGTTCCTGTCTCAGCTCCTCTACTAAAATTGTCAACAGCAGTCTCCTTGGCCCAGGTTGTTCAGTGAAACTAGGGTTTTACACCTTTGGAAGTAATTCTTGTAACAAAAATACTTCTTGATGTTTTCGAGCTCTGGCTTAATGCAGCTATTTTGTATGCAAGTATTCATACAGCTCAGTATATTTGATTTTCATTCCTCTCACCTTTACAGAGAAAATGTAATCTTACCCCTTCCCCATGCCCTCTTCCCTAGCAAACTTGCATGGTGTTCATATGGTGCATGTGCACTCAAAGGCAGATTATGCAGGGTTTATTGCCTTGGGCATCCACTGTATTCCTTAATAGTTTTAACTACGTTGAGTCAGCCTGGATGAAAAGCCCTTATTCTGCTGCTAAGGAAGACACAGTCATGAGACAAGAGTGTCTTCCTTGTCTTTCTGCTTACTTCATATACTGAAATATGTTTTCATAAACTTTGCTCAGTGACACCAGAGAGGACATTGTAGTGCAGGTGGCAAACTACAATTGCAAAACATGTTGGTTTACCAAAGGACAAAGCTGGGGAATATGGCATCAGCTCGGATTTATTTTCTAAAAATGATCCTGCTGATTAAATGCTGAATTGCCCCCTCTGAGATTTGTGTTAAAAATTTTGTTTCAGTGCAGATTACTAGTGTAAACTCAAGTTCACGATCAAAGGAATTCAATGTTCATGTAACTTACAGAGTTAAGTCCATATGTCGTCCTATTGCTTGTATAATAGTGTCCTAAGTCCTTGAATTTGTTCCATGTCTGCTTTTGTCCCGATTAAGTGTCTGTTTTGTTTGGGTTTAATTCTTCAAGGGCAAGGGCTTTTAATAAAAATGTGAGCAATTTTAAAAGAGCTGAAATTGTGGATTTTTTTTCTGAAGTGGTTGATCTTAAATGAGTCTTAACTGGTCAGCTTTGGGGTTTTTTTTTTTGTAACAAAATTTAGCAAGCAATTTACAAAAATTATTCTCTGTTCTATAAGAAGCTGCCAAGATGTGTCTGTCTGGGTAAGAAAGAGCAATATTCAGTGAAAAGGGCACAGAACCATTTTTCTTGTTTCAGTTGCAAAAATTGTAGGAAATGAAGTTCTAATGCTTTTTTATTTCCATGTGCTTTTATTTCAGCCACGACAACATCCTTTTATACTGCCTCCTATGCATGTCCAGTGTGGAGAACACTACACTGAAACACATAATTCACAAGGTACTTAAAGCATATATTTTCCCTTTAATATACTTCAATTTTATGTGTATGCAAAGAAGCTCCTAAGCCTTATGTCTAGATTTATAATGCCATCATGGTCAAACGGGAGCTGCTGCTGCAGGAGAACTAGCAGTTTTACAGTTAATGTTGCACTAAATCTTCTGTTTGAAGCCCAATTTCAGTTTTCAAATTTCCCTAAAATATCTGTGTATGATTATATGGACCTTAAACTTGGCATTCCAGTTCAGTGAGCTGAAAAAATAATTTCTAAAGTGAGTATGACAGCTGTACTAAAAGACAGTGCCAGCTGGGGTCAGGGAGAGAAACCAAGTGAGGGAAAAGGAGACAGCAAAAAGCTTTTACTGTAGGAGAAATCATAATGTTCTGTCCATGAAACTGTATCTGTAGCAACCTTTTCTGCTGATTTTTTACCACCATCTGCCTGCATTGTTAGTTTTACAGACATGAGGAGGGTTAACTATTTTACGCCCATGTTTGACAAGTAAATTCTATAAGAGGTTGTACCAGGTGACTTTGATCAAGTCTGGGAATGGAGCCCAGCCCATAAATGCTTGAGTCTCACACCCTTAATCAACCCACTTTTTGGAATACATGTAGCCAGGTCTGTTAGGCTGCTGTTCTTTGCAGTTTATGAGAGGTACAGTTGAAATGCTCTCACCAACAGAGGAATCCTCAATCATACCTAGTTAGTGTTTTGGCTTGTGGGGTCTGACTATTTCTAAGATAGAATTTGCTACGTTTTAAAAGGAGCCATTTAGTAGAGTTCCTTGCATGTGGTAGACTTAGTGGCTACTACTGTTCTACTGTGAAGGTGAGGGTGTGAAGGATATTCTCAATTTTAGATGAATTGTAAAATCCCTTAGTTTTACAACAGACTTCTCTACGTTTTCATAGAACTAGCTGATTTCAGACTCTGGGAAGCTATTACTCTTTTCTTACAAGATCTTCAACAGGGACAGTCTTTCAGTAAAGTTGTGATCCAGGATACAATCGTTACTGTCTTGATTTCCTCTCAGGTACACTTTGCTGAAGTATTTACCATTCTATAGTGCATCTGTAAGGTGGTTTGTTGTTTTTTTTTGTTTGTTTGTTTTTGTTTTTTTTTCTTCCCCCTGAGCTTTGTTCACCCAAATGTGTCTTACTTCAGCTGCTCAAAACTGTTGATTGGTCTAAAGTAGGATTTCTAATTTCACAGTCCCCTGCTATTCTGAATCTCACATAGCTGTGTATCAACAGAAGAGATGAGAGAATTTTTCAGGTTAACCATATGTTTGCAGCACTGGAGTTTAAGTTGTCAGCAGCAGTGAACCCTTTCACAATGCTGAGGGAGAAGATGCCCCTTTATTCTTCCTTGCCACCTCAGGCAAAAACACTTCCTCTCTTTCCTTTTTCATGTTTCCCACAAGGATCTGAACTACTACCATATTTTGCTAAGTGTTGGGAATGTTTACATTGGTACTTTTGCTTTAGTTCTATTCCAATGGCTCAATGATACTCCCAAGAGCAAACATTCCCTGCACTTGTGCACTAAGCTGTCTCTGTACTCCATGGTGCAGACTGCATTTGAAGTTTTGTAAACAGTGAATAAGTCCTTGTGGGTTAAAATTGTCAACATTTCTCTCTCTATTCTATACAGATAGCATTTTCCATGGAAATGAAGAAACTTTCTACTGTAGGTCTCAGACCAGTTTGGATAGATGTCCAATGGACTTCAGCTACTTGAATGGCAATGGACCCAATGGGAGTGTATGCAGTGCCCACAGCATGAACTCCCTCAATCAGTCACAGAACTTCATCCAGGCATCTCCAATGTCCTCAAATCTGAGCATCCCAGGAAGTGACATCATGAGACCAGACTATATCCCCAGCCACAGACACAGTGCAATCATCGTCCCATCTTACAGGCCAACTCCGGATTATGAAACTGTCATGAGGCAAATGAAGAGAGGGGTGATCCAGATGGATAACCAAAGTCAGTCTTTGAGGAATCTCAACATTGGAAACACACATGCTTACAACCAGCCAGAAGACCTAGTTTACAGCCAGCCTGAGATTCGAGAGAGGCACCCTTACATGATCACCTATGGGCCCCAGGGGGGTGGCTATAATAAGCCTGTGGCCCCGGCTGACCAAATGAACCCTAACAACACTGTTCAGAGCAAGACAGCAGCCAGTGCCATATCCCACACGGTCAGCACCCCAGAGCTGGCCAACATGCAGCTGCAGAGTGGCCAGAGCTACAACACCACCACCCACATGATGAAGAACTATCTCTTTAGACCCCCACCTCCATACCCGCGCCCACGACCTGCCACCAGCACGCCCGACCTGGCTAGCCACCGGCACAAGTACGTCAGTGGCAGCAGCCCGGACCTGGTCACTCGTAAGGTCCAGCTCTCGGTGAAAACCTTCCAGGAGGACAGCTCGCCCGTGGTGCGCCAGTCGCTGCAGGAGGTCAGCGAGCCCCTCATGGCTGTGAAGCACCATGCAGTGGTGAACAAGCGCCACAGCCTGGAGGTCATCAGCAATATGGTGCGTGGGATAGAAGCCATGGCCTTAAAAACTTTGAATGCCCCTCTGCCACGCAGGAACACCTTGCGGGAACAGGTACAGCCGGAAGAATCAGTTCAGATGGGGAAGGAAGTTCAGCAAGTCCCTCACTACCATCACAAAAAGACGTTTTCTGATGCCACAATGCTGATACACAGCAGTGAAAGCGAAGAGGAAGAAGAAACGCAAGAATCTGTGTCCCGGATAGCAGCCCTCCATGAGAACATGGAGTACAGTGCTCAGCTGCAAGCTGCCTTGGCTAGAATACCAAATAAACCTCCTCCGGAGTATCCTGGGCCTCGTAAAAGTGTCAGCAATGGAGCACTGAGGCAGGACCACGTTAGCATTTCTGTGGCTGTAGCCAGGGCCAAGGCCATGAGGCCGGGGCCTTCCAAAGCCGTCAGTGTCTCTCGAACTGATCAAGTGGCAATAAATGGGTCTTCACTGGGGCCCTCTATCTCGGAGCCTGACCTCACCAGTGTGAAGGAGCGGGTCAAGAAAGAACCAGTCAAGGAAAGGCCCGTGTCTGAAATGTTTTCTATCGAGGACAGCATTATAGAAAGAGAGATCATGATGAGGGTAAGTGCTTTCCTCTGTTGCAGTGGCTCCTTGGAGATTAGTAATCACACAGGTCAACTTCCATACCAGAAAACTGTTGGGTCAGTAAACTGCAGGGAGTGTGTGGGTGGGAAGCTGTGGATTTGCTTAAAGTTGAGAAATGTGATATTAAGTGCCACATACAATTGGGTTGTGTGGGCCATCAGGGGGGCTGATCTCATGCACTGCTGGGGCTTGTCTGTTGCCTCAGCTGTGGCTCTTTGGCTGCTAGCCAGACCTGTGTTTGACCCAGCCGAGGATGCCACCGCCCTGGCAGCAGTGTTGGCTGGAGGTGGGTGGCAGGGTGGGCAGCTGGGGAGAAGGAGGCTGATGGCAAAGTCCCCCTTGATGCCTGCTTCCCTTTAGGATTTGAGGGCAGGGTGAGTCTGGAATGCATTTGCCAAGATGGGTGGGGGGTTGTGTTTTTGGCTCTGGAGTTTTGTTCTTCCTTTGCCAGGGTGTTGGATGAAGTATCGTGTAACATAATGGCAACTCAGGATTTTTTTCACATGGTCTTTAATTCCCTTCCTGCCACTTTGTTTAAGATAGTAATTTGAATAAAACCCTGGTAGTGCTAGACTATGGATTGTCAGTTTTGCCAGTAACTGAGGAACCGGATATCTAAATAGAGAAGCAGCAGACGTATAGACTGTGTGGCTGAGTATCTGGGTTGTTTATTTTGTTAAAAATGCACTCAAGTATGAGAAGCAGGGTTCTGTTAAACTTGCAACAAATTTAAAATAAGAAGTATTTAAAGACTGACAGAAATATGAGGGATGCTTATTTCATAGTGACTTACATATGTACCTGGTGTACTGCTGTGAGCAGTGCAACTGCAATCACAAAAATCCAAGTGTATGCTGTAGTTGTTTTCAGCACTGAGGTCTGAAACAAAGACACTTCCTGAAACAAATTAATAAAGCATCTAAGTGGTCCAAAACAGAAAAGAGTTTGTAGTGTACTAGATCAGTAATTTGCTAGATTTTAATACTAATGTATATTCAAAGAAATTTTCTAAATGTGTCCGTTGTTGTTCTTGTCCATTGAGCATCCTTATGTAACTGTTAGCAATACAACCTGAGCTACTAAATTGCAACACGGAGACTGAGTTTAGTCCTTGACAACTCCAAAACATTAAATGTAAAATAGATACTTGACTGTAAAACATTTTTCATTAATGAATAGACATTGGTATAACAACAAACGTAAATGCTCTTTTGATCTTCTGAAGAAAGGAACATTAGTGAAAAGCAGGAGCCTACAGGATTTTAAGATGGAAATGAAGGTGGAAAGAGATCTTAGATGTTTGAATATTCTTCCTCTGCAATAGCCATTCAGATCACTTTGGTCCAAAGGTCCTTTATTTGTTATTGTTTTGAAAGTAAAGGGATGGCCTTAGCATTAAGCTTTTAAGATGGTTTCAGCCTAGATCAGGAATCTTGACATGTGTGGACCTTCCTTTTGTCACAGGAATCAGGTCTTATATTAATGGTAATTTGGTGACCTTGATCTGTTAAGCACAGACTTTCTTCTCTTTCACCTTTGAAGTAGTAAAAATAATAAAATTCCCAAACAAAGGAAAAATACTTGCATTTCCCTGATTTCTCTAAGTATAAAAAGAAGCCGGAGTGTCACAGTAGGGTGTGAAATAGATGCTTAACTCCAGTCAGCCAGCAGAAGAGAATCAGAAGGCTTTATTTGCAATTCATCCAGCCTTTTTATATAACATACTGCGCTAAAAAGGCACATTATTGGTCCATAGAATTGACACCTCTCTCCATTGGTTAAGNCTCTGGAGGAACCCAGTGTTGAGGGAAAACCTCACAAGCTTTTGAAAAATCAAGACATATACATATGTCTGAGGGCATTCAGGTTCAATCATGTGTTTCTAGGAACTGAGCTTGGCCCATCTGGTGACCACAGCTTCCATATGTGTGCTGAGAACCAGGCACCCCTTCTGCTTATCCCTCCTTCCAAATCCAGCAGAAAGAACTATTAAGGAAATGGAATAAAACATTCCTAATTTGGGTACTTCTGGAGATGCTCTGTCGTTTGGTGCTTCAAGTTCCTAGATGAATTTAAAATTCATGCTCTGGTTCTCCATGTCATACTATAATATGATTCATGAATATGATAAATAATATCCCTCCCTGGATGCTATTGCATTCAGTTTCTGGGACATGCAAGCTCACTTTTTAGTGCAGAATATATCCTGGGTGCTGTTTGAATCACCATAAAAGCTGAGTGCATCAGAAGACTTCTCATTTTAAGCACTACCATCACAGAAGAGAAACAATGGCCTGTGTTATAGTGCTTGTTGTTATAGATTGAAATTATTGCTTTTCAAAAGATGCCCCAGGTATGTTGGCTTTGGTAGTGCTACTTCAACATAACAGGGTGATGCTTTGTGTGTCCTGCATTCAGAATAATGTCTGCAGGAAAATGCTTGAGATTGTATTTGTGTGTCTTTTGATGGCATGTAAACTGTATTACATGCTGGGATTGCTTCTTTGAAATTAAAATGCTGTGCTCATGTAGGAGCAGGCCTTTGAGGAATAACAGGAAGAATAGAGGTTGTATTTGAATTTACGATGCTAATGGTGATCATCTGCATTCCTTGGCCAGAGAGTTGCAGATTTTGGAGATTAAAAAAACATTCCAGCATTTTACTGGCATTACAAATAATCACACTGAGATGAAAACATGCCTTTTCTTGCCAAAAGAATCTAGAAAAGCAGAAGATGGCAGGCCTGGAGGCCCAGAAGAGGCCCTTGATGTTGGCAGCACTGAACGGACTCTCAGTTGCTAGGGTTCCAGTGCCGGAGGACAGCCAGGATGAAGTCACCAAGGTGCCAATGGATGAGAGGGTAAGATGGAGCTTCGCGAAATGTTGTTTGTTCTGTTTGTTCCCAGCAGCATGAAGTATCTAAAATACTAAAATTTGATTTAAAATGTGAAAAAAATTTCTCTTAAAACTTTTCAGAGCCATTAATGCAAAAGGTCTGTGGCTAATGCTGGTATGTCTTTGAACGCAGGCAAAGCATCAAATATCTTGAACTGAAGTTAGTGAAAATGGAGTCTGTTCTCTGTTTCACCTGACTGCACAATGTCATACAAGATCAATCTGTAAATATAACATTACACATTTTTCACTTGATCAGGTGAAGTGCTCACCCACTGATACTGTCTTTCATGTTCTGATACAGATAAGGAGTTTGATTAATGTCTCTAATGGGATTAAATTAAAAAAAAGAATTTGTTTTCCCCAAATGTTTGCACACATGGGTGTGTGCGTGTATGGAATTTCAGATATTAAAAACAGTTGCTGCTGTTAAGACTTGAGAAGCACATTTGCAAAAAATATTTCTGGTTTTCTGCATAGAAAATTGCAGCCTTGTTTTGTCTGTTACCCAGGGAGTAGCACTTCACCTCTATCTTGTCTGTATATGGAGTTGTGTTCAACTATAGATATTGTATCCTTATGAGTTGGGCAGTATTTTGAAAATGTGGGCCACATCACACTTCTTGCAGTAAGATCATCTTCCTGGAAAAAAAAATTAAAATATCTATTATGTTGAAATCATATATTCATACTGAAATTCTTACTGAACCAAGATTATTCAGCACAGGTTTGCTTTTTACGCTATCAGTCTTCGAAAATGTGGAGGTGGAATGTAAAACTGTAACATTTACCAGCGGTTTCACTTGGTAGAAATAAGTGTGTTGTATTTCCTCAGATAACTGCAGAAGGAGTGAGTGAGAGAATGCTATGGCTGTGTACTGCAATTCAAAGTATGGACGGATGGGTCTAGTGGTAAATGTTCTTCCCAGAAGCTTTAATGGGTTGGTACCTCTTTCTGTTAAATCCAAGTGCAAAATCCTGAAGAGGAAGCTGGAGGAAGGGATGGTGTTTACAGAATACGAGCAGATTCCAAAGAAAAAGGCAGATGGGATCTTCACCACTGCTGCTCTGCCTGAAAACACAGAGCGCAACCGCATCCGGGAGGTCATTCCTTATGAGGAGAACCGAGTGGAGCTGGTGCCAACCAAAGAAAACAATACAGGCTACATCAATGCTTCACACATAAAGGTAAAACTTGCTTGAGTTTTGCTTAGCAAATGAAGCTGTGCTAAAACTTTGTTTGCATTTCTGCCTCTTCTCTATCTCTGGAGTTTCTGGAAAGGTTTAGGATCCATCATTATACCTTTGTGTGTCACCGTGGGCATCTCTTAAGTCCCCTATCACCTAACATGCATAAGTTGATTTAACTGCTGGAGACTGGGAAGTCATTTTAGAGAGGCATCCTGGCTTTTTTGTGCCCACATCTGCCAGTTTGTTGTGGAATTACTTATTTTTTTAGTGTAGAAAGAGGTGCCATGTTTTTCAAACCTCATGAAAATGCATTAGATCAGCCCCAATACCTGTAGTGTGACAAAGAAATTTTTTCAAGTACTCACTGACCTTACCAATAAGGTCCCTGCATGTCTGACTGGAAATGGCATTGAACTTCCATGTTTCAAATTGTGTTTTTAACAAGAAACTTCAGAGTTCATGTTAATTTAGTATAGAAATAATTAAAGATACAACCTGACTGTATTTACAAGCATGGTCAGTTTTAACAGTGAACTGTGCTCCAGTGACTGCAGATGCTTGTTTATCTTTAAGCTTCCAGCAGTCTTTGCAAAGTCCTCTGTTGGCTTTTACTGTACCCTGAGAGAAGTAACAGAAATCCTCTACATGAAATGACAGTTTCTGTTGTAAGAGAGGGTTGTATGCGTTTTCTCATTGTCAAAATCCAAACTGAAAAGAAATAATTAAAAAATAATTAATAAATCATCCTGTTAAATTAATATTTTACTTGAGTGAAAGCCTTTTAAAAGTTTAAAGAGACTTGCTGGCCTTGACTGTGATTTACAGTGTTAAATTCTGATGATTCAAACCACTTTCTGAACCAGGATCCTGGCAGTTTGTCACTTTTCTGCATAGCCTGGTAGGAAGCAGATACGGAGTTTTTGCATAATCAGGCCTTGCTATGATGATGAATTTCTGAGCACCAAATTTTCTATCTACAAAGTAGGTGGAAAAAAAAAGAAAAAGCTATTCCTAAATTATGCTGTTTTCCTTGGGTACTTTTGAGCCCACATTTTATCTTGTGTCTCTGTTGGACACAGACACATCTTGTGTCCACGGAGCACCCAGGAACAGGCAGCAGTGTTTTGATGCTTGACAGAGGGCCTTGGCAGGGTTTCCCTCCTGCACTCAGAGCGGCGCTTTCGAAGCCAAGCAGATGTGCTTTTTCTTAGAAGGTGAAATTGCATCTGTGAAATTTACCTCAGCAGCACAGTGTATGTCTGTGTTTTCAGCCCAATATTTAATTTTTAATTTCCTGCAGTCAGGGCATTAGAATGAAGTAAACATTCCAGGCATCCTATTCCCTTCGGACTATTTATGGGCCTTTCATGTCATGTGCCAGGAGGCTTAGACCAGAAGTCAGTAGACAAAGAAAACTCCTCTATCATCCTGATAAGATCCATGCCTGGAGGATTCCATCTCCTACTGCTTGTTCTGCAAGTCCCACAGTTTTACAATAATTCTCTGCTTATTTACCATGGATCATTGCTGTTAAGATACAAAGAGCATCATCTATACCAAAGAGAAAAATTGTAATTAAATTTATGGATTAAGCACAAAGGCTCTAAGAGCCTTCATCTGGCTGCTTGTGTCAGGTCAGTACTGACTTTAAAAGCTCGGTGACACTGTACTGGCACTCACGGCTGCAGACCATCAGTTCAAGTACAGGATGCTGCTTAGGGCTGTGCAGTTTGTATTAATTCTCATCTAGGACAAGAACTTAAAAGTCTACCAGCGTTGGTCTTGCAGTTTTTAACCATCATTCAAAAAAGAAAATACTGTGTAGTATGAAATAAAGAAAAGGAGCTGATGTACAGGGTCGAACAGTTTTCAGTGAACTGAGAAACTGGTTACCATAGAACATACAAAAACTGTTACTTACAGGTGTAAAACTCCAAGCATCTCAGCTTAATAAACAGTTGTTTGACTAACAAATAAATTGATTTTATTTCTGAAAATGTGTTCAAAGACTTGTACCTCAAACACAGTATGTGGTTGAACCTGTCAGTGTTATTGATTATTCCTCATAGTATTGTCTGCCAGTACAGTGATATTTATGGATGTGTCAGCATTTTTGTTGTAAATCATCTTCTCTGGGATTTATAACCTTGGGAGAAATGGCTCTGGGCTAATAAACAGAATTAGAGGACCTTAGCCTGAGAAGGAAAAATATTTCAACTTTCCAAAATAATGAGTTCCTCTGGTTCTTCTGGTAAGCATATTTTTGAAATGATATGTAGTAGTTCTAAAAGCACTTTGGTTTTTACCTAAAATGTTAGAAAAAAACTTTTGTAAGCCTTTTCTGATGTACAGCAAATTATGTGTCATAAAATTATGATTTTTTAAATACACAAGTGATTTTTTTAAAATGCCTCTGTCAGTTAAATGAAGCAGTGTTTTATACTGGTTAATTGCAAGGTAGTGCTGGCTCTTTAGGGCACCACAGAATTTACAGTCTGTAAATCCATGTGTTAATACTTTGAGAAGAATTTCATTACATGTCATGCAAATACACAAATATTTCTGTAAGATTGGTAAAGCAGTTGTGTATTGGGAAATAGATTTACATGACTACAGTTTTGGGTAATTTTAAATTTCTCATGGCATTTGAAAGCCATTTCATGTGCTGGATTTACTTTATGGTAGTTTTCATGTTCTGAACTGAAAAACCCAAGATGAGTGAGAAAGAGTAACTTGAAATTTAGCCTGTCTTGATCTCATCTCTACCTGGCAACAGGTCTATCGAGCTCTGTTATATGCAGAGTGTGGCCATAGCTGTATCTTCTAGGGGTGGCTTGGCCTCATCTTCTGCAGTGACCAGAGTAAGAAAAGGTTGTTTAATAAATCACTTTTGTCTGAATAGAAAATAACTGAGGGAGGTCCTGTCAGGCACAGGGCCATTTGTACTCAGGCATTCTGCACTACCCTGTGTTAATTTGCAGCAGGGTGATGTCTTTTTAATGCATGTAGGCAATTCCTCTGGTCCTCAGTTTTTTTTCATCCTGGGTCTGTTACCAAGCTCAGGGATGGCACTCAGCTGCTTATTTGTTCTTAAGCCATATCAGACAGAGAGTGTCAAAAAATCCTCAGATTATTTTTATTTGGCTGGTTGTTGGTTTTGGGTTTTTTTCTCTGTATGATCCAGATCTTGCAATGGCAAGAAAGATAGATGGCATTTAGGCCAAAGCTTTATGGTTATGGGCATTAAGACAGGATGTGGAAGCACTGAAGGTTATGTTTTGTCAGATTTGCTCTTATCAAAAAGATAATTTTTGTTCCTAATTTTGACCAAAAGTAGAAGAGCAAAGAAGTAAAGATTTCACTGTATTTTCTTTTGTTTAAAAAGCAGTTCTGTCACAAATGCTGCTGAAAATTCAGGCACTGACTGGTTGTTTCTTTTTCCCTTTCTTCCAGGTGACTGTCGGTGGAGAGGAGTGGCACTACATTGCTACCCAAGGGCCCCTGCCACATACATGCCATGACTTCTGGCAGATGGTGTGGGAACAGGGGGTGAATGTTATAGCCATGGTCACAGCTGAAGAGGTACGTGAAATCACGAATACGTATTTCTGATGTGAGCCAATCTCCTGTTATCATCACTTCCCACTCCAGTAATCTGTTTTTTCTGATGACATCCCCTTTTCCTCTGGCTCTGTTTGAACATGTGCCTGCACTGTTCTCACATGATACTTCCTAGTTTTCTGACACTCAGTTCAGCAAGTGCTAAGGCAAAACAAGCAGGAGCCCTCCTTCCTCCATCTTAGGCCAAGCCAAACAAAGATGTTTCCATTGGAATGTGAGAGCACTGAACTTGCTCCTGGTTAAAATGACAGAGATTTCCACACTGTCCAAGGCCAATTCTGTATACCATTGTTCTTATCAGCTGAGAAGAGACCAGAAGCTGTTGTTTCCATGGAAGTATCCATGAAAAAAAACCCAACAAAAAGGCAAAAAAAAAAAAAAAAAACCCAAACAAAAACACCCTACAGCTTTTTATTCTTATGCCAAGCAAAACAGTTATTCCTATTGTAATCCAAGAACTATGTGCTATATTGTAAAAACTGGCATATATTAGCTAACACTGCATTCGGCTTCACGCCTGGTTGCTTTCAGCAAACACAAGGAGTAGCAGAGCACATCAAGTCACTGTCCAGTTCCCAAGGCTGATCAAGAACAGATACTTAAAGGCTGCTGAAGAGATTCTCCTTCTATTTAAAGCAGAGTTTTCCCCAGGAGGAGAATATTTACCAAGGTGTTATAGGCAGTAGCTGTCTTTTGTCATGAGACAAGAGTCTTCAAGTAGTTTTACAGTTAAAAATAGTACATGGCTGAGAGGTTTAAGTTTTAATGGGTATTCTCTTTACTTTGTGGGATGCTCCTTACCCTTCCAGTGCTTTAAAATAAGAATGCTTGGCTTATCCAGAGAGTTTTATGCCCTTTTTTTATAAAGAATTATAATTGCAGAAACTAATGGCTTTTTCTCTTGTTTTGTTATCAAGGAGGGAGGAAGAAGTAAGAGCCATCGTTACTGGCCTAAACTGGGCTCTAAGCACAGCTCAGCCACTTACGGGAAGTTCAAGGTGACAACCAAGTTCCGTACAGACTCTGGCTGCTTTGCAACTACTGGTCTGAAGGTCAAGCATCTTCTCTCTGGACAGGAGAGGACAGTGTGGCACTTGCAGTATACTGACTGGCCAGACCATGGGTGTCCAGAAGAAGTCCAAGGCTTTTTATGTAAGATTTCTTTGTTTTGCATGGTAGATCAAGAAAAAGATTGCTCACACTGGATTCAGTTCACTATACCTAGTTATAGCTGGGATTGGTATCAAGTGGTTGTTGCTGTGGTGTATACAGGCTTCAACTAGGTCATACTTTGCTGCAATTTGGAGGAAAAAAAAAAAGTGGCGTTCCAGAGGTAGGAGCTAAGGTGATTAGCAGGAGGAAAAATCCAAGGCAGCATTGCCAAAAACTCAGGAAATTTTAAATAACAGGATACTTCTGCCGACTGATCTGTTGGTGTAAGTTACTGCCATTTCCCAACTACCTAATGAATGAGGGAGGTAATAGCCTGTACACAAATGTGATTGGAAAGGTCTGGGTGAGAGAGATCAGTTGCTATTGAAATATGGTACATCTCCTCCAGTTTTTCTTTTTGCAAAAGAGCAGAGGGCTCTATCACACATGCAGGGTGTCTGAACTCAGTGCCACTCTTGTAACCACATGTAATGCATAACCCAGGCAATGCTTAAGGGCCTCCCCAACTACATATGATCCTGGTTGGTGCATTTCTGAAAATACAGCAATTATATTCATCTGTAATGTGTAAATAACACTTCCTGATTCTTACCAAGTAATAAGAAATCCCATCTAAGTAATGGGAATTCAACCATTATTTAACTTAAGACACATCTCTAGCACTACAGTAGGAAATAATGTAGAAATCTTTAAATTTCCACTGATGGAGTCTGTACATGGTTGATGTGTTGGAGATACCTGCCCTCTTAGTCCTGAAAGCTTTGCAGCTGCAGTGTAGGTCTGTGGCAGCTAAGTCCTCTCTCAGGAAGATCCATTAGTTCTACTTCAGTCTTGCAACAGCTACAGTCCTTTAGTGATGCATTCTCTTTTGCATGGTACACCATCAAGTGCATCCTCCTTTCTCCAGATCTGTCACCAAGGCAAAAAATTAAAAAAAAAGGCATTTCAGCTTTAGCAAAGGAGTAACAGTGAATCTGTCTTCAAAGAAATGCTATTGCCCAATTCCTCATTTGTTCATGCTTTGCTTCTCGTACCACCCCCTGTAGCTGTGGTTAGGCATGGCAGTAATTGGAACCTGATTGTCCCTATTTCTTCTCTCCCATTGTTTGCCACCACTTACCATCCCATTTCTCTTTGTGTATTAAAATGCAGCTTTTCTGATGGTAGGCCTCCAGCCCCATCCTGCCTGTGGGGAGAGGACAGCTGGGGTGCAGTGCCCTGACACCAAGGGTCAGAGCAGGAGGTCTCATTTCCCACTTAAAGTGCTTGGAAGCCAAGTGAGCTTCCAGCATGTGAGGTTCTCAGTGTGGTCTGACAGCAGAATGTGTTGAAGATGCTAGGACAGCCACACAAGGCAGCTGCTCCTGATCCCAAGCTTTCTACAGATGGCTTCAGGGAAAACAAAGCAGTGATCTCCCAGAAGGGCTTGTAGCTATTGAGATACAAACCCTGAGCAGAGGGTGAGGGGAAGATTCTGTCATCGTCTGGATGGGAGAAGGAAAACAGGGCAGATGGATGCTTGCTTCCCATCTGATACTGGCTTTGACAGGCAGTTGTTTCAATGGGACTTAGCTGCTGTTTTGATCCCAGCCTGTTAATAGCAGGAATTGCTGTAAGTAATGTCCAGAATCATCTGCTTAGGGGACCTGGAGATTTGCAAGGGGGAAAACAGAATTTAATTTTTTTAAAGAATTTTTTAATTTAAAGGACCAGACTCCCAAGTAATAATTGACACCCAGCTGCTACTTGCTGGATGCAGTGCTGTTCAGTGCATTCTGGCCAAGATAATTATTATGGTATAAAAAATGTAAATTGCCAGTTTGACAGAGAACTTCCACATTCTTTCCCTCTCTCCTCCCAATTTTTACATTTAGATATGTAGATATTTGTAACCTTGCCTGCTTTTTCCTCTTGCAGCTTACTTGGAGGAGATACAGTCAGTGCGCCGGCACACCAACAGCGTGCTGGACAGCAGCAACACCTGCAACCCTCCCATCGTGGTCCACTGCAGTGCAGGGGTAGGGAGGACCGGAGTGGTGATCCTAACAGAGCTCATGATTGGCTGCTTGGAGCACAATGAAGTAAGTCAGCTTCTTTTTCAAACCCTGAGCTTGTCCCTTGGCTAACTGGCTACATTTCTGAGGTTGATATTAAAAGGCATTGAAGTGCTTTCTTTCTACTACCTTTGTCAGCAAGACAAGGACCTTAAATGTGACAAGCAGAGATTACCCATGGCTGGTTACTTGCTGTAGTTTTCTGTACAGTTGATATTATGCATTTTAAAAATTATGATTATTTTAATGCATTCAAAGTTAGGGCTTTCTTCCCTCTTTTAAGAATTTAGTCTAATTCATGTCTGTATTTAACTAAAAGTCTAGAGACAGGGTGTTTATAAGCACTACCTGAGAGAGGCTAGAGGATAATGTCCTTGCTCTTTTAACTGAAGTTGTCCACTCTCTAAATTCTCTCCTTGGGCTCCTTTTCTCTTGCAATCTCACTTGGAATGAAACTTAACTGTACTTTAAGAGTAAGTGTATTTATGTATTCCTATGAGCAACAGGGCTTTAGGATTTGCAGCCAACATTACGAGTAACACAGTCTGGAGCAGGAGCTCCAGCTGAACAACCATGGGTAGCAACTTAATTTTCATCTGCCACTGGGAAACTGTCTAGGAAGAACATCACATCTTGACTAACAATGTGCCACACAGTTTTCATGACAACTGTGGAAACCAGGGATTTCTCTTGCCAAAGAAAATGCTCAAAGACCAAAGCTGCTTGTAGAGATAAGAATTAAGCAAGAGCAACAAATAGACATATATCATCTGCCCCTCCCACTGGGTGAGTGCAGGGAAGACTGAGGACTCCAGCAGCTCATCATTCTGGTCACAAGACCCCTACAGATCCTGGGTTCAGATCAGCTGGGACAAATCTCCTCCAACTCTGCTTGGGCCTCACTGAAGGTTGAAGCTGTCCTGTAGATCTGTATCACAGCTGACACTTTTTTTGCTTTTTACTTAAGGGAGTCAGAGAAAGTATCCTGGCCAAGAAAGAGCTCACAGGGATGTGCCTTGGGAATCCAGCAGCCTCCCAGTGGTGACTGCTGCTCAGTAGCTGCTCCAGTGTGGGGCAACGGTTCTGACTCTTGACCATGCTTACCTTTCCTTATGCACTGACGCATGGTAGTGACTGCTTCAGTTGTTCACATAGCAGCCATGAAATTTCTGTGTGCCAATAATGTCATGGATTAAAGGTGAAATATGACCTTGCAAGGACCTTGGAGTCTTAGGGGACAGATGGGCACCTATGGGGGGGGGGGGGGGGGGCGTCCTGGGG
>WEIU01020152.1:21828-72970 GCA_013389925.1 Aegithalos caudatus
TTTTTTTTGTTTGTTTCTTTTCCTCTTTTCTTATTCCTTAATGTGTGTGAATAAACTATCTTTTGTAATTTTAAGGTAATATTTGAGTTCCCCATGTCATATATAAAATAACAAACAGTAAACCATCACACAGAGAAAAGCTGGAGAGCTAAAAGAGCCATCATGAATTGCTTGTGAGCATCAGTGTCTGCTTTACAGCACCCTCTGTACATGCACAGAAGCAAACTTTAAGGGTTGTGCAACAGGGCCTGGCCACCTCGGTTTACAGAAGTCAGTCCGTGGTTTACAGAAATCCCCCATTGGACAAAGAGTAGCTTTGGCACCTCAACATCTAAGCAGGGGAGTGAGCCTTGACATCATTCATAGGAGTTTTCATCAACTTCACTAGGACCTGATGATAGTGCTCAATAATAAGGGATTTCTCTGAAACCCCTTAATTAAAGCATTCTTTTGTCTTAATAATAAAAGTCATCATGAACAATAAATACAATTTTCATTAAGGGCTTTGTTTCTCTAGATTGTACAAAGTTAATGCTTTTGGTTTGTTAAAACCTAATGTAAAAAAGAAGATTAAAAATCTTAACACTATGTTTTCAGTTTGTGACAGATTCTGCACAGAGGGGTTCCTTTTCATTTATTTTGTAGTAGAATTGATTGGAGTTTTGTCCTGAAATAAAATTACTTATCACAAATGTTTTAGTCTTAGGAATTGGTTTTCACAAAAGTGTCCTAGCAAGTAAATGTATTAACATTTTAGCAGTGAAGGAAAATCAGGAGGGAGTTTGAAAATTTTGACACAGACAATTTTGGAAGCCCTGCAGCAGTGCTGGAACAAAAACCGAACTCTTGAGCCTGAGGTTTCAGGTTTAGGTAAAAAGCCATGTTTAATCATATTCTATACAGCTTCAGTCACTCTGGCTTCTGGGCAATGCCTGGTTGAGTGTGAAGCTGTATCTCATTGCAGGGATAGGGTTTCAGTAACTGCTGCATGGCAAGTAAATGTCACATCATTACATCCTTACTGCTGTAGACACATAGTACGAAAAAGTAATTGAGAACCTGCTCTATCAGCTTTTAGTCCAGGCTTGGCACTGGGACGTTAACTCAAGATTGCATCTAAAGCATGCTTTCACATGGGAGTTCTTTAGTTTGCGAGGCAGAAATATGTAGCAATTTTGTTTGCTCTGTTTGCAAGTGCCGGCTTAGAGAAGTGTTAGATGGTTTTTTGTTTGGTTGTGGGGTTTTTTTTGTTTGTTTGTTTGTTTTTTGTTTTGTTGTTGTTGTTGTTGTTGTGTTTGGGGTTTTTTTNCATTGTAATGAAGGCGAACTTAAGGATTCTCCTTACCTGGAATCAAATACTAAGCTGGCTATAAATAGCAAGGCTGACTAGGCAGAATGGGGTTTTCTTCCATTTCTGAGATAAGGCAGAGCCATCTCCATTTTGAGGAGGTGCATGGATCACTGTTTGCTCACTTAAAAACAATGAGCTGTCATGCACCAAAAAGCTGAGAGAGGAACATTATGTGCAGGTCAAGAGTGGCCTACATTTTGTTATAGTTGTTATAGGTGAGATCAGGTTCCACACAACTCTGCTCAGCAAGGACCATTTCATTAGCATCCCAGTCCACAGAGAGACTTTCTCAAAGTTAGCCAAGTTAACTGGAAAGAGCTTCCATTTTTCTTTGCACCTGTTTGATAATAATATGATATTACTCATCCCAAATATTTATACTCGTTGACTCTCCAGAGACGTCCTTTTATAGCAGCTTGTTGGGGTATGTGGCAGAATATTTTGCCTTGTTTTCAGAAAGTGATAGCCTATGAGTTAATACTTGTTTACATGGAATGGAGATTCTGAGTTTTATATACATGGACAGAAATGGATATGCAGCGTGACTTTTATTTTAAACTTTCCAGGAAACTTAGATGTGCCTGGAAGCAGATTCCATGCTCAGTTGGGCCTCCAAGAGATTGTAGCAATCTCAGTCAAAAGACTTGCTAAGTTCCTCTTGGTGTTTCTGCAAGCAGACATTACAAAGTGCAGTTTATGTTGCTTGGTAGGGTAGCTGTTCTCTGGTTTTATATCTTGAACTGCTTAAGAGCTTCCTCAAAACCAATGTGTATCTTAGTGCTCGCATTTACTGTTGCCATAGGTTTGTGTCCCTCAGCTTGGCTCACATTACATGCTGTTTGAGTTTGAGCCTGGCAGGCTGAGCCTCATGGCTCAACAACTTCTCAATAGCTCCTCATGTACCTGTTGTAACAGATAAAACACAATGGCATCATAGGTTTTTGGCTCTCTAAATGCCAGAAATCTGATGATAGCATCCTAATGAAATATGCAGTGATTTCTAACGCTTTACTTCATGGGCCTCTGTTTCACAGAACTCATTTGGTTTTGAATTTAGACCATTATAGGCTGGCTGTGCCAGCTTAATGGGGTTAGGGCTGTGCCTTCTCATTGGATTTCCTTATCTGTGCCTACTTACTGTACTTTAAGAATACAGTTTCTGCTGTATAGAAAATAACTCCTGCTGCAGAGCATTTTTAGGGCACATAAGTTTCTTTTGGGTGAAACTAAGCTGGAAGATGCCTTCTTTAATTAATTAATTAATATGTCCCAGTGGATATTCAGTAGGTAGCAACAAACTGATGCTGGCCTGGAGTTTGCAAAACACATATTGTGGATACTGGGTCCGTGTTTCAATTTACAGACCTATTTCTCCTGGAGTGTTATTTGTTAACATACACTTGGCCATGGCAGATCAGATGTTGGAGTTTCTGGATCTTTTGGTGGCAATGAGTTACCTTCCCCTTTAGTGAAAGGATCTGTATCTTTGCCTGCACATTTAATGTTGTCCACACAACCTTTGTCTTCTGTAACTATATAGTACAGTTCCCTGTGTCAGATAACTGATATTCGAGACAGTGGTTCATTTAATGAACCCACATCCTTATGCTTTTTTTTTCCCTTTGCTTTACAGAAAATGGATGTTCCTGTGATGCTGAGACACCTGCGGGAGCAGAGAGTGTTTATGATCCAGACCATAGCCCAGTACAAATTTGTCTACCAAGTGCTCATACAATTCCTGCAAAACTCGAGACTTATTTAATCTTTTCAAACATCCCAGACCCAGCCTTGTGGATCTGACTGAACCTTACTGATGAACAAGAGGAACTGCCTTGACAACACTGTGTGCACATATTGCACTTTTTAAAGTTGTCTTGAAAGTAAGGAGTGATGGTTCTTTACGAGTCTCCCATGGATTATTTTATACAAAATATAATTTATTTTTCTTGGAATAACTTTTGAATTACCTTAACTTGTAAAACTTATAGTGACCTTCAAAGTGAACCACATTTGACTGGTCTGCATTGTAATATGTCTGTAAGAAAAGCAATCCTTTGTGAAGGTAGTTTGCTGGCTTTTATTTTGCTACACAGCTTCTGAAACCTACAGTTATCTGGCAGTGGGCTTTTTCTCACATAAGGACATTCTGGACCCCGTATGTGGCTCCCCTGGTAAAAACAAAGACCTGCTAGATGTCAGCTACAGCTCTAAGTGGAAGCTGAGGTTGCACAGCATGGAGACCCTGAGCTTCTGCATGTGCAGCCAGGCACATTACAGAGGGCTCAAGCACAGGACACTGTGAAGACAGAGAGTTTTGGATGCCAAACTTTTCAAATTCCACAAGAATTACAGTTTTAGATTAGTCCTTGAAAAACTAAATATGGTCTCTTTTTAAAAAGGCCTTTCGATGCTGTGTGCAACCTGTGAAGAGATTCATAAGAAGCAAAGTAGGGCGAAGTGCAGTGACCTACAGCAGGCTGCAGTCACTGAATGTCTTTTTCCAGTAACTCTGGTGGTCTGAGAGTGGAACAGCAGGGGATTTTCAACCAAATGTATCTGGAAAAAAAGCCAAATCAAGCACCTTCTCATGAATTACACTGAAATTATTATTGACTTGAGGTTCACCCTCTGTAGAAAAGGAATCTCATTTAAATTAGGCATCTTCTGTTGCCTTAGTCTTCATGTGGGAACTATTGTTGGATGGTTAGAGAAGGAATCAGGCTAGAGAGGCACCTTGGAGGTCTCTGGACTCAGCCTCGCTCACCCCACTGCTGACCTTAAATTGGGATAGGCTTGCCCTTCTTAAGGGTGAAGATTTCACAGCCTCTCAGGGCAAGTGATGCAATGCAGTTACTTTGTCATGGTGAAATCACCTTTCTCAGTATTCCTTCCCCAGATACTTTTAATATTTTAATCCTACTGTTGCTTTTCTTTTGCATCCCAAACTCCAAACTTTGGTGAGTGTACAAAGGTCTAAGCCTACAAGCACTCTTAATTTCAGCAGTAAAGAGACTAAAACTAGTGGGGAGCTTAAGCTAAGGTTCTGTACCACAATGTTTCTGGAATGTGTTTAAAACTGCCCTGTGTTGATTTGGTGCACTGCAATACAGGCCTAACACAATTACAGAGTTACTGGTGAAGACTTGTAGCCACCAACAAATGGAGAAGTATTTTTTTGCTGTAATACCTTGACCATGTTCTTTTTAAGGATCAGTTGAATTTTCAGTCAACCTCAGTTTTCCTCTTAATTTTTTCTGCTGGTGCCAACATAGCTCTTGTTAAATTAGCAGCAACCATTTAAAGTCTTTTCAGCAGCATCTGCATGATAATTGCAGAGAGATGCTTTATATCTGGGAAAGAAGCCAAGGAATAAACCTTGAAGCAAAGTGTGTTAAATTAGTTACCTCATTATAACTTTTTGAGTAATTTCCTAATGGTGAATTAAGTTTGAACTCAGAGCTGTCAAGTCCCATTGTTCCACTTGGATGTGAGAAGTAGAAAATCAAGAGGGAAAAGAATCTGTTCCTATGTCTTATTATTCAGCTGCTCTTGGCTGAAATGTGTATTTCTGCTGCTACACTGAGCACAGGAAAGTTACTGCATAAGAGAGTGTGAAGAGCTGTGTTTGAAGGGAAGAAAATTAAGCAAAATTTTTTAATGCAAAGATGCATCATAGTTGTCTAAGAAAAACATTAATTAGAAAAAGGCACTAAAATTCCTTTCCAAATTAAGTCAGTGCCTATTAATGAGCCAAATAAGTGGCTATGTGGTAAACAGTCATTTCCAATTAACTCCTAATGTGGCTGCTATGGTAGAGGCCAATGTGAGTCACTTTTTCCCTTTCATTATCAAAGAATGGTAATTTTAAACTTTTCCTTTCATCTGACTTCAGTGTATTTTTCCCTGTTAGATTTTATCTTGGCTAGATCTGTTAATATCATAAGTGAATTGGGCTGGTGCATGTCTTCAGAGGCTCCTTTCCACCCCAGCTTACAAGCAGCCCTCAGCATGCTGACGTTTTATAGTTGAAATGTGATAGTTTTGTAAGAGGAAAAAATGAACCTTCTCACTTTGAACCTGTTACAGTTTTATCAGGCCAAAATTTCTTGGGTAGTATTTCCTAACCTTTAGGGAGTGACAGGAAAATGCATTTTGCATCAAATTTTCTTAGTCATAGCAGGAATGAATACGTGATCCTTAAAGCAACAGTGCTGTTTAGTTTCTGTCTCGCAGACTAAATTTTACACAGCAGAACCTTTGAAGAGGACAGGACAGTTGGAGTTGCTGTTTGTTGTGTTGCATGCTTTTTAAAATCAAAGCCTAACAGCAGTCTGAGACAGCTTCATCCATTTGAAGTAAAGTCTGGACTGAAAATCTCACAATAATTCATCAATGAATGGAATTTTGTCACAAGCAGTCTTCTCCCAGAGCACCCACCTTGCAGTCTGGCATGTCCAGCCTACACTCCCTGATGCTTTCCAAGAGAGAGCTTGCAGCAGATGAGTGAGTCTGGCTTGGGCATCCGCTGTGTCTGTTTTCCTTTTAGTACACTCTTCATGTGTATTTAACAACCTTTGCCTTTTTAACTATCACCAAGTATAGTATTGAGGTGCTGGCATCAGCTTTTTGGTGAAAACCATGGTCTGAGCATTTCATGCTTCCCATTGTTTGAGCAAGGATGGGAGAGATGAGATGAGTTGTGATGCTGCTCAGTGCTGTGGAGATCCTGTTTCTGTCCTCCATCAGTCACACTGGAGTATGGTGGACATCAGCTGCTCAGGTCCTACTTGTTTCAGGTCCTACAAAGGCTTGTTTTGGCACCTCTTGTCCTTGACTACCAGAGAAAAGATGAAGCTTGTTCCCACAAGCATTTTCCTATATGGGCATACAGGGATCTTAAACATTCAGCCTTATCATAAGTTCCCTAACCTAATTTTAGCTGGCAGAAGACACATCTCTGAGAATTTACTCAACCTATTGCCAGCACAGGCCTTGACATATATTGAACTGCATTTCTGTCCTACTTATTTAAATCAGCTGCTTCAGCTACAGATATTATTAAATATTTGCATGATTTCAAAAGCTGGGGTTTTTAAAATTACTTTCTTGTAAACAAACAGAAATGCAAATGACAAAACATAGACTTACTCATTCTTTTCCAACCTAAGTGCTTCAATAGCGCTTGTCATTGACAGGCAGGACATTATTTTTTGATCCAATACCTGCTGTGTCTCTGTAGTTCACAAGCAGCTCTAAAAGAAATGTTGGTGGGCAATCTTGTACTTGGATATAGGACAGAAATCTGTAGGGAAAATTCAGCAGAGCTACTGACAATCCCGCATTTCCAACAGCTGACTTCCCAGTGTTCTCCTGGGAGATGATGACTGAATTAGCTGTTGTCAGCCTTGCTAAGTTTGTGGTCTGTGCGGTCAGAAAGTGGAATCATCAAGCTGATCTTTGCTGTAGCAGCTCTCATACATCACTAAGGGAGGTCCGAGTTAAATTTTGTTGCTTATCTTGGTCGATAAAAAAATGGTAGAGCGGCAGCCACTGCAGGAAATAAAGGCACATTGCAGGAACAAATTCCTGAGCAGGTCATGAGAGGAAAGGCTGCATGAAAACAGCCTTTGACCACTCTCTTACAAATGTAAAGTTGCTGATGTATACTTCAAGGCATATGAAGTTTTGGATAAGTTTTGATGCCAGTAAGAGAAAGGCTGCAAGTCCAGTACTGCAAAAGCAATTGTCTCCAGCTCACTCTCAGCCTTCTAGAGAGGTTTTCTTGTAGGATCTGGTGTTAGGGGAGCTGTAGATGCCATCTAAGCCTTTAGAGAGAAGGACATTATACATGCAGTTGCTTGCACGGATTGGGATTTGAGGAAGGGAACAGATGGCTGTGGAGCAAACTAGATGGAGGTATTACCCATAAATAAACTATTGTCAGATTGTGAAACAAAGTGCACAGGTCAAAATAGCAGTGTTAACATAAATATTTAAAGTAAATAAATTTAGTTTTTGGAGTACCTTAGATTACAGTTCCATTGGTTTCTCTCAGCTGTTTTTTAGCTGGCATTTCTTTGAAGTTTTGTTGCTTGTACTTTATGTGCACTTTCACTGAGAGTTTCTCATATGCTTTAACAACAGGACTTTGCTTTTGGTGAACTGGAAATCAGTGGTAAATAGGAGCTTCCACTGGAGAATTCCAGCACTATGTAACAGCAAGGGAAGGACTATCACAGATTCACCTGGGTAAGGTGGTTGGACAGTCAGTTTCAGGTATTTCAAGGGTAGTGTTCCTTAATTAGGCAGGAAGGCAGAAAAGAGGAATACTTCCTACAAACTATTTCCATGTCAGGTTGTAGGGCATCCCTTGACTTAGACAATAGCTGGTAGTTGAGGAAGAAATAGTGATGTGTCTAGAAAAGGGTGCTCAGCCCCTCTGGTGCACCTGGCAGCCAGTCCTTTAGGGGCTTCCTGAGGCCAAAGCTGTATCCCGCTCTCTATGTGCAGTACCTACTAATGGATCCATCTTCCATGAGTCACAGTACCTTCTCTTTAGAAGCCATATGTTCCTCTGGCCTTCACAATGTCCTGTGCTGGTGAGTTCCACAACTTACAGATGTAATGTATAAGAACTTCCTTTTGGTGTGCGTTAAATAAAAATATTTTCTTGCTTCTGCTTGGTCTTTAAAAGAAAGGAAATCTGTAGTGCCAGAAACACTGGCATTAGGATGTTTATCCTGTTGAGGTTGCTCCATATGGAAAACACATTTTCCTCACTAGTAAAATACCTTTCTTTGGTTATTTTACAAAGGAAAAAGTTTACACATGCAGATGACTGTAATAGTCCCATATGTTGTTGTGTGGAATGTGTTAAATGAGATATGTTTAAGTTTCATGTCACTGGATTTTACTGTCCTGTTTTACTTCAGTATTGTAATGCTTCCTGTTTTATTTGTTCTATAATTCTGTACCTGACAGTTCAGAACAAAACAGTCATCTAAATCTCACCATATCATTGTATGTACACATTTTGTAGAGAAATGAGACATCAGTCCTTTGCCCTTCCTGCCCCCAAGCTCTCCTGTTAGGGCTGAATGGCAGAACTGTTCTATGCTATTGAAAGCCTTTACAAAATCTATGCATGCAATTTTATATTCTAATGTATTACTCATCAGTACATAAGCTTATGCTTGTCAGTTTTATCTTGTGTATAGAACTGATTACTTTTGACAGTATTTTTGCACTGTTTCTTTTCTTTCTCTTTTTATAATAAAAAGTTCTATCATCATTAATTGACTACAATAATTTTTTACACCTTTCACTGCCTTTGTGTAAATAGTTTCTTATATGCTTTTGCAAATGTGAGAATGTCTTCAGTCACTAAGGTTTTCTTGGTAAGGCTGTCCCTTTTATTCACAGTATAAAATAAATCATTTTTTTCTCAAGGAAAACAATGTTTGTGTTCTTTTGTGTATTAGCCTAAGTGTTTTCTATTTGTGTAGGAGCAGGAGGGCCAGGGTTGAGAGAGAACTCGAGTCCCAGGGCAGCTCTTGGAACATGCAGTTTATTCCATGGGTCGTGGGTTGCAAGAGCTTTTGCTTAAAGCTGCCAGCCACAGCTTGAAGCATGCCTGAAAAGAGACCGAATTTCCTGTTAAAATACATTTTATCTTCTTCTGTGTTGAATATTCTAATTTACAGTAACCAACCTGTACAAAATGCAAATCCTATAGAATTTACATACAGCCTATAAGAACTACTATATTACCATACCGTGCTACCTTCTAAACCCCTAAAAGCTAATTTCTAAACCCTTTTTCCTGCCACCTTGGCAGGACCCCTCCCCCTTGGTATCCCTTTGTCTACTAGGGACTTGGTCAATCGAAGGAGTCTTGCCTTCAGCTTACTTAATCTTTGTCTTCCTAGTCACACAGTAACTTGGCTTCTTATATCTCAAAGCTGGCTTGCATCTCTATTTCGCATATAGGTTGTATATTCTTATAATCCTTTGCCAAACAATCATATTTGTAAGGCTTCCTTGCTTCATCTTCCCCAATATATTTGCACCTACATCACTTGAGTTGGTTTCCCATGTTAAACTGATAGGCACAGCCAGGGCCACAGTGAGATTTAAATGATCTTCTGTAAATAGTAATCCAAGTTTCACAGGGGCAAGGCTCCTACAGTTAATCCAGTTCTTTGGTGTTGAAGTGTGGTCTGGGCTCTGGACAGACTTGCTGAAGTAAAGGTATTATTTCCCAGGACAAGAGTTTATTTGACAAGACAAAGGCTTGGTTGTAGTTAAATGGCCTTGGCTTTCTGCAGTTTTAGATCTGATGCAGTCTTATGTACTCCAGCAACAACTGCTGGCTGGAGAGCAATGAAAGATTTCAGCAAAATGAGCTGACAAACCCTTGTTCTAGCAGTTTTATTTTCAGAGCAGTGCTTACAAGAAAGAAAATACAATGAAGTTCTTAAGGGTGGTGTGTTCTGTCTCATCATACTTTATAAGCTGTGAAAACACTAAGGAATGGGCAGGTAATTTTATTATACACCATATTTCAATTTTGATACTAGAAGTTTACAGCTACACACTTTTCCCCCCCATCCTTAAAAGCAAATCTTGCCACTGAACTAAATGGTGGTGAAAAAAATCCTCATGTTTTATATATAGGTAGAAAAAGCGAAGTCCTGAACTTTTTCCTCAGAAAGTGTTCCTGTTCCTCTCTTAAAAATAATTGCTAACATATTATTACAATAGTTGTAACCCACTGGAGGTGAAGGTATGGCTGTAAGCAAATATGAGCTCTCCTCTGCAATAACTCACTTTAACTTGTAATGGAGTCTAAAAAGCCAGAGGTTGCATAGTTCACGTCTTGCACAAATCTTCAACGTTCGACATAGGTGTCAGTATTTTCTGTACAAGACAAATTGAGCTCTAGGTCTTTGCTGTGATAAATCGTCATCTGCCAGGAGCAGTGATGGACCTGAAGATTAACTGGTGGAGGGAACATTGGTGGTGTTGCTGTAAAATGTACAGAATTCATCACCCCATTTACCCTCTCTCTCAGTTAAGCCACTGCAAACAAAAATGATGCAAGAAAAAGGAAACTTATACTAAACCACAACAGAAAAATTAGTGCTTTTTGCTAATTTGTCAGATTAAGCAAAACTATTTGGGCAAAAATACATATCACAAACCTACTGCACCCATTTAACTGTACAAGTGGAATCAAGAGGGGCCAAGACCACTTTATCTACTTTACACAAATAAGATACACACACCAACATCCCTAAAGAAAAAAAATGGCCATTTTTGCACACAAGAGCCATCAAAAGGCATAACCTTTAAGAAACCATGGATGCTTCCTTAAAAAAAAAAAAAAAAAGGCAATTGTAGGTATGTGGAAGCTAGGCTTAAGTGTGTTTGTCATTCCAATTATAGGACAGAACTGTGTTCATACTCTACCGCTTTTCAAAGCGCTCCTGAAAGTTTCCATAACAAGGCTTTTTAAATAAAGGTTTGAAGGATTGCATAGATTCAAAGGCTCAGTGGTCCTCTAATTCGTTTTTGATCTCTGAAATGTATGGATGATCTTTCCCATGTGCTACTTCCATGATAGCAATTGCCTATGAAAAGAAAAAAAAATATTCACACAATTGATTCACATATAACACCAGGTTATAAATACTCTCTTTAGAGGTTTGAAGCAGTCTGACACCTCTAGCTACTTTTTCTCCCCTTGTAGTCATAAACCCAGTAGGAAATAAAATGAAATTCAAAACTAAGTAATAAAGGTTTTATATTCAGAGAATACATCTTTGATCTTAAAGGAGCCCAAAGCACCTTTCAAAATTATATTCCTGACAAAACTACTTTGAATACAACCAGCTCCAGGACAGAAAACTGCAAGTGTGGTGGGTAATATTCCAACAGAGGACTTAGCCAGAGCTAAGCAAGCTCTGCTCCTACCAATTTATCGTTGAGCTGTCACAGACATGCAGGCCTAGTGCAGGAGTAATGCTGAGGCATTTCAAACTTGAGTCTAAAACCCTCTGCTCCTTCCAGGGGCTGCCAATGCTTTAGGAAGGAAGTAACTTCTTAGGCAAAAGTGAGATCCTGTAAGATTCAGACAGATGCCTGGCTCCAGGCCTGAGAGGGAAGCAGGCAGCCAAACCCCCTGACTGGCACCTTTCCTGTGTGTGCAAGGACAAGATTTCCAGTTGAGAAAAGATGTGATAAAAGGCAACACTAGACAGGACTGAGAAAAAAGTTCAGTGTAAGTCCGAGAATGTTTAAAGACCAACAGTGCTAAGACAGAGCAAGGAACTGCAGTATCCTGGCCCTCTGAGCATTCAGTCCTTTCATTCTTGGGAAACTTCTATGCTCTTGTATTTGCTAAGTCAGTTCCACCTCAGCAGCAAGAAATGACTCCACCCCTCCTCCTGCCCAAAAAAAAAAAAAAAAAGAAAAGGAGGACCTTATGGACAAACTGACAGGGAACAATGGCTTTGCTTTTCCACTAAATCTCAAACATCAAAGGCTGGGATAACTTCGGGCAGTTCCTGTAGACAGCTTTTGGAAGTGAGTCATTAGAAAATGTTTGTGTTAGGGAACTAACTATGCCAAAAAATTTACCTTACTCTTATCCCCCATCCCATGCTCCTACTGGCACAGTTCCCATTTCTATTCAGGGGTTTAACACCACAGAGAAGGAAACCTATGCCAATTTCAAACTAGGTAACAGTTAAATTTTGAAGTATATATTCTTCAAGCATTTTTCACCATGATTGGATGGCACTGTTATTTGCCAGCTAAAACTTTGCCAGCATATAAAAAGCAAGAAGAAATAAATACATGGTGACATTCCACACTGACTATATAGTAGTCATTGATTCTTAAGAAACTACAATAAATTTCTGTCCAACAATAGGGGAAAATAGTCAAGAAACACAGTATAGACTAATAAAAAATAGCAGAATAAAAAACTAAAGAATAAAGCACAAACTAATAAAAAGGGTCAGAGAAAAACAGAACCAAAATGCTGTATTTGCCAATTTCAGCAATACCAGATGCATTGAATTCCCTTCAGCTATGTAAAAATTGATTGGTTCCAGAACAAATGACCACCAAAAGCATGCCTAGTTTAAGTTGGATATAGAAATCACAGACTTCAATGAAACACTATGTGCCTTTTATAAGAGCCAAACATTTTTCCTCTTACCCAGCAAATGAGGGGAAGATAGGGTTCTGCTTCATTCACACTACTACAGCTCTAGCTCAGAGAAGAACTCAGAGCAAATGTTTAAGCATAATTCTCACTCCAGCTGCTGCAGTATGAGCCCACCATGAAAAGGCACCCAAGAGCAGACCTATCCTCCATCTCTAGAAAAACCAAATCTGAGCCAAAAATCTAGTGACCAAATAAATATATTAACACATGGTGCATTTCCTACCACGCCAGGCTCACTGACACAGAGAGAAGCATACAGTCTTTCAACAACCCCATGGCTGAACTGGTGTTATTAACGGAGAAACCAGGCAATAAATACCCTCTTCAGGGCTTTAACTCCAGCCGTCCTGTTCTTCAGTGCCATGTACAGTCTCCCTAATTTCAGCCACATGGAGGCAACATTCAGCGAGTAGGAGGGATAATGTTTACTGCAAAAGAGAAAGAAATTCAGCTTCATCAACTTTGGCAGTTTCATAGCATTTTCCCAGTTCTGTCCCCCTCTCATGGAGCAAGTCCCCCTCTTGTTGCCCCTGCCCATTCAGCACTCATTGCCTCTGCCGTGACTGCCAAGAGCCAGTGCCAATTGTGTCTGGGCTGGGGACGCCTGTCAGCTGGGAATTGGACTGAAACTACCATATGCCTCTGAACAGCTGTCAGATGGCAAGGACTTTCTGCCACTAGTTTTAATCTAGCCAGCTTCAGAGACAGCCTGCATTGTTATGACTTTTTGGAACCACCCCGCACCCGCAGCAGTAGCTTTGTGTGTTCCACAATGGTTGCTGTGCTGGAAAGCAAGGGGCCCTCTGCAGTGTGAGGGGCACACACAGCATTCTGTGCTCACACACACATTGAGTGGGCACAGTGTGCCTCGGCAGAGCTGACCTGGAATGCCAGGCTCACAGCCAGAGGAGCTGAGCAAGTCCCAGGGAAGATAAATAGTACTGAGACCGTGGGGGGGAATGTTGGCTCCAGCTTTGTATCACTGCTCTCTGCCAAGTGATCTGTGATTTTATGTTGGCATCTGTTCCAAAGGGAGAGCTTTTCTTGCACTCCCCCCAGCTGGCAAGAAAGTCACGTCTCAAGACGAGAATTTGTTTGGGAGATTCACGGCAGGACCAGACACAGCCAGCATAACTGGCTGGCTCTAACCAGCGGGCTCACTGCTGCTAAAACAGAGAATTTTATCAGAAACAGTATACATATATCCTGCAGAGGCTGTGTGCTGCCTTTCCCCAGGCAGGGCTTCAGCCTGGGCATTCTCCCACACCTCCAGCTCTAGGGCAGCGGGATCAGGGACATGGGGCACCCCCGGCTCAAGCTCCCTCTGCTGCTCGGCCCCAGACCTGGCACACGGCTTGGCTCCCCTGCAGCTGTGCCCACTGTGCTGCTGCAGAGAGAGAGGACTGGGAGACAGTGGGAGACTGACAGCAATGCAGGCTTTGCCTCCACTACCTTATACAAAATACTGGCTGCAGATGCAGTTTGGAGCCCTTCTTAAGTAAAGATTTACAGTATTTTAGAAACCAGTATTTATCCAGCTAAGCAGAACTAGCACAGCATTCAAGGTGGCACAAAATTATTTTGAGAACCCAAAGCAAGGATCTCAAAGTCAGTACTGCTATATATTGCAGACCACATTCTGATAGTAACACTGTCCCATCATTAAATATTCCTTTTTGAGTAGCAGTATCATGGGTAGAACATTTATACCACATATACTGAGGGAAGTGATCTCTGCCCAAATTTATATTAATTGTTCAGAGTATAATTAGAGCATTAAAACAAAATAGTCTCTCATATTTACCTGTAGGGTCTGATAATTTTTTGCCCATAACACAGCGCACCTTCCCAGTCCTGCACATAGAGACAGACACCCATGGCCTGATACATCATATGTAACATATAAACATTACTGTCTTCAAACACTGCACCCATCTTGTCCAGGCTGAGTTCACAGATCTCCAGTAATTCACTAGGGGGTAGGAAGAAGTCAAGGAACGCAATGAATCAATGGCCTCTCATTACATGACTACCTGATAATGCCTTCAGACACAAAAGAGGACAGAGATAAGTTTAATTTCTACTGGTCATAGTATTTCTCCTGCACATACTTCTGAAGTCCAGCAGGCAAGATTTTTAGGACACACACCAGTGGAGTCAGGGTAAGACAAAGGATATATTTGTAGTGTTTGGCTCGCCTGAATTCCTCAATCACGTTCTTGGCATATTTGATCATGTCCTTTACTGTCTCTGCTGATGGAGGATCATTCAGCTTGCAGATTTCCAGTTTCTCTTTATCCTGAAGGAAACACAATGGATCTTACAAAGGTGGGTTTCAAGCTCTACAAATAAAAGTGCACCTGCTATACAAAATTTCTCTAATAAAAAGACACAGATGTGAACTTAAGCTCTTCAAAGAATGAAAAAACAAAGGGAGAATGTGCACCTGCAATTTTTCTCTAAAGCCTTGGCTAGAAATCCTAGGATCCCCTGGCCCTCCAGTTCATCTGCCATTGTCTAATTCCATGAAGTCCCTTTCTTTTGAAAGGCTGAAGAGCTTTCTGATTTTGTGTTGCAAGCAGTTTTACATAAGAAATCTCACTGCTTCCAAGAGATCAGGGTTTAAAACAAATTAGCCTTAGTTTTAATGGCTCAAGTACCTTAGGCTGACTACCAAGTGATGCCTATGTGAAAAATGACATGATCTTAAATACAGAAAAGGATCCTTCAGATCTACAGACAAAACCACATTTCCATATATTTTGTTGTTTCTGCTGGACAGCTCCACTTTATCTCTGTATCTAACATACCATTTCAGGAAGAGTCAGCTACAATCTAGAGACAATCTTTTGCTGTTTAAGCTTCACATTGTTGCTAGATTTCTTTTTCTTTTATTATTTAATCTGCCAGCTGAGAGAGCTACAGGGGCTCTCTTGAGAGCTGAAGGAGGCTGAGTGACAGGTGACTCCCAGAGCAGCACATGCTTGAAAATCACAGATGAAATCCTGGCTTCATTAAACTCAGTGGCAAAATTATCAAGGTAACTGTGGGGAGAAACACAACTGATATGGTATCAACAGAACAGCCTCAAGCAACAATACTGGGTACTATATGGGAAAAAAAAAATCAGAGGATGACACCATTTAGGGGAAGGAGATAGTTGTCTGGTCAATGTGTGATGCAGCTCTTAAAAGGACACTGGGTGAAAACGGGAGGAAAAATTATCTGGAATTTAAAGATTAGATTAAGTCAGACAGGCTGATCTTGGCTGGAATGACAGATAAGCTACACAGAGCTCAGCTCTTATAGGACCTTCAGTGAAGGAGGTCCAAATGGTTGCACAGGCACAGCTGTCTCAGTATCTCAGTACTGGGTTTGGGTACCTTTTCCCTCCAAGAAGTGCTTTTCTTTAAAACACCTAATACCTTGTCAGGAACACTGTCTAGATCTTCCTTTGTCCATTGAGGCACACCAGCTCACTTTAATGAACATAATTCTGGCCTGCACATCACAAGGGGCTGTGACTCAGGACCATACTGCCCTGAGCAGACCAATATGATTCTACTGTAGAGAAGACTGTTCCTCAGATTCTGTTGGGTCTCCAAACCATCCAGACATGCCAAAAATGTCCCCTAGAATTGACATAGAAATGTCCCAACCAGGAAATGCAGCAGTACTCTATCCCAGAAATGCCCCAAGCAAGATAGATTTACTTGCTGGGAGTTGGTAGAAAGCATGAAATTACAAAAAAAAAAAATAAAATCTGAGCTAAATTTGTTTGGCCATGTAGCACTGACACAGTATAATTATCTACTTTTAACAATGTTTTCATCTTTGCTTTGTAGCTCAACTTTAAATAGGCCTCTACAAGGAAATTTCCTGATGTGCCATTGTTGAGGGTTGGATATTGTTTCCTTTGTGTTAGTGGATTTTTTTCCCTTGGGTTGCTAGGAAACTAATTACTAGGTACTTGACCAAAACAAAGAGGTGGCCAAGCACAAGTTTTGGAGCTGATGTTTCCTGGTAATGGGCTATTAAGGCTTACCAATAACATGAAACATTACATCAGCCCATTGTGCTCCACCCAGTGAGGGGTGCTCCAAGCATTCCTACCTAGATAAAAGGAGAGGTAGGCACACCAGTTCATCCTGTTTTCCACTGGATTCCCAGAGGAAGACTGGACCCATCTCGCCACCACTCAGCTTTCTACAGGACCATCTCTACTCCACAGAACTGCATCTGTTATTTCAGGAGGATTCATCCGGACTGCTTCTAACACCCTGATCAACAGGGTGTCAGGTCATATCCCTGACTCTGTCAGGGTTTTCTAAGTTTTTGTTTGTTTTGTTTTGCTTGTCCTTCTGTACTAGTACATTCGTATTTTTAAATACTCCTAGTAAAGGACTGTTATTCCTATTCCCAAAACTCTGCCTGAAAGCCCCTAATTGCAAAATTATAGTAATTTGAGGCGAAGGGCTTTACATTCTCTATTCAAAGGGAATTTCCAGCTTTTGCTGGCAGATACCTGTCTTTCAAAACCAAGACAGTCATGATTACAGTGGAAAGAATGAGCATCAGAAAGCATTCTGGACAGAAAGACAGAAAAACACAACCACCTCCCCTCATCCCCATTATCCTACTTTCCAAAATGTAATTAACCAGATAGGGTATTACATCTAAGGACATGGGGAGGTGCCTTGACAGTTAGAAGTATATTTCACACCAATTCCATTACCTTTTCTTTTGTAGTGCACTCCCTGCAATCACAACTAAAGAAATAGGAGTCTCTTAACCGGTCATTTCTGTCTTCTGTGGGATAAAGCAGGTCAATATAGCTGCTAAAAATCTAAATGGCAAAAAACCCAAAAAAAACAGTTAGTGAGAAGCAGTATCACTAAACATATTTATTATACCAGTTCTGATATATGTAGTATGACAATTACATATTCATGCTGCTCGTGGACCCCTGCAGCCACCTAGCCTGTCTTCTCCCTCACTTTCCAAGCCCCTTGGCAGTATCAGGAGTTGTCACTTGTGAATAGAACCTGACAGACAAGTGTTCCTTTCCTATTTGTTATGGAATTTCCCTCAATTTCACTCTGGCTTGCACCCAGGACAGCAACATTCAGGTGTGGATAAGGAAACTATCACAGCATAAATCTCAGGTTCCTGTCAGACTACAAAGAGATGCCTGCTTTTCAGAATTAAAATAATGATTTCAGGTATCCAGCCTAGATTAAATTACAGTGGCCTGGTTTTTTGGAGGCTGGAATCTTAAATTTTTCTTTCTGAAAACCTACAAAAACTGGGGCAACAGCAGTCACTAGTAGCTTTAGAAACTTGGGACAAGACCTTTAGATCTCTGAAAAGAAGAGAGGCCCAGTGCTCCAGTTCAAGGAGAATGAATATCAGATTTACTTCAGCAGCAATATTTTAAAGCAAAGAAAACCTGCTTTTGAACATTTTAAAGGCCCTTCATATATACTATTCTTAAGTTTTCCTCTATTTCAATGGTCTTCAGAAAAGAACCCCTGCAACTAGCTTTAATGCTGTGCTTTTAAAATGAGATCTGCCCCAAGAAACACACCCTATGCACAGCACAGTTGATCATTCTGCAGACCAAGGAAAAGCTTTAGCTCCATTTCCTAATTTATAGTTATTTCAAATGCTTTGCTCAGTCTTTATACTTAAAGTTTCTCTTTTATTTAAAAGTAAAATAACATGTAATTTCATACAGTGTACCTTCTTCTTAAGTATGAGTGTGACATCCCACACTTTCCTCACACTCCTCTCCTCCCTTTGATATTTTCGAAGCATGTGGAATGCAGAAACCATTTACAGCAAAGTAAAATTTAAAACGTTGCCCTGCAATTGCCATACGGAGCCTGAAGATGGAGACACAGGCTTGGAGACTGCACAGCGACCACACACAGCCACAGCTCACGTTCAGAAAATTCAGAAGTGTCAAAAAAGCAAATGTGCTAAACCTGTGAGGTCCTGGAGAGCTGACACAGCTTCTAAGGCAGAATGTAACCTGAAGAAGATGCTGAGCAAGGTAAAAACTCCACATCTCTACCTCTAATGATACCCCTTCCCCCAAAATGCTGAAAACGTCTGGGATTCCAGAATTCCAGAACAAAATTCTGAATCCAGAATCAGTCCTCGTCTGTTACAATGCATTTGCAGTGACTGCCAACATCACAGACAAATCATCACTGCAAATGGCATCAAAAGAAGTTGCTCACATAGTCATTCACCCTTGGCTACAGCAACTAAACTCACTTTATTCTCAAGGGGGAACAGCTATAATCCACAGAAATAACCTCTCTATCTTTCTTCCAGGCTGCTATCACACACCTCAGAAAACAGTAGATGTTATCAAAAATCAAATCTGAGCTTATCAGCATTAACTTTGCCCATTAAATTAACATCTACAAATGAGCCATTGAAATTCTGTGCAAACTCCATCACCAGAGAGGATGTTCAGTGTCTTCATTCCCTGCAGGTATTTGAACATCCTCCCCAAACCTGTTTAACATTTTTTTTTCAAGTGAAGTGCAGCTCTACTGTTTAAAACTCCCTGCCAAATTCATTATTCAACTGAGAAAGTTTCAAGGTAAACCCAGAGCCTTACTCAATTTCCAGGTTTTTATTCCTCTCCATTCAGTTTCACTCTGCCTAAAACCACACATTTGTTCTTCTGTGATTTCCCAGCAAATGCCACTGAGGTCATATGACCAAGTCCCATGTTTTGTGGATGCTCTGTCCAAACAGCAGTCAGAGGATTTATCTGTACCCATTTACCTTGTTTATTCTGGCTTCAATTTCACACATTACTATTATACTGGGAACTATTATAGCAGTAATAATTTGCTTTGATCTTGGAATTTCAAAGCACCAGCCAAACATCAGTAAACTCAGCCTCATTTTACAGATGGGTAAACTGAGAGAGAGGCTGCAACTGCTGCAGGTGCCCTTCCCTTGTTTTAGCAAAAAGTAGGGTACTGTCTCCAAAAATCCTTTTAATGCTCAAAAAAAATTTCCTAATTTTTCCAAAGCACCATCTTGCATTTCTCTGAGAAACAAGAGATCCTTCCTTCCTGTTATTAAATTGCCATCTAATTGAAATTATCCCCAAGAAGCAGAATGAATCCTGCCAGGTTGCACAAGAACAGAGCACATTCAAACACTGCATTTACCTCCTCTCCAGGCTCAATCTCTCTAACAGCTCTGACTTCAGCCAAGGTTCCCTTGTAAGTCACAATCACATTTGGGCAACAGCTATGGTTCATCAATGCAACACTGTAAAAGTAGAAAAGTAAATGTTTTCCGCAACCACCACCACAAGCAACAGGCAAAAATTTAAGCACCACTTCACAAAATAAGTAAGACTGAAAGATTGAGTCAGTCTGTCTCTCTAAGCTGTTTTTATACTGAGGCTTAACATGAAGGTAAAATCTGTTTTTGGGAAAATCTGTTGTACTGTTATTTATTCTAATGATATGGAGAATGGCTGTGCTAATGAATCATTACAATTTTTTAATCCTATTATTGCAGAACTAGGGAAGTTATTATTTTCCCCTTCTTACAGTGCGATAGGACATCTGACAGGTATGCTCATAAGGCTTTACTATCAACATGATAGACAGACTATTTTCCTCAGAGGAAAAAGAAAAACACGTTTAACCTAAAAGGAAACAAATAGAGGAAAACAAAAGTCTTCGCTGCATTAATTTTAAGTTAAGATGGGTGTTAAAATTTTAGCTGGCTTCTATTCAAATGTAAACAGCCTCCATGTTTGAAGTGCAAGGAAGATCTCTGTCTGTTATACAAGCACATGACTTGGAGAAAAACCTGGATGGATAGAGAAAAGTAAACCCCTTTATTACTAAGCCTGGAGAAAGCACTTATCTGAGATAAAATTTGTAATTTTAATTTTTTCTCTTCCAATCTAGCAAAATAACAACTGTCTCTTCAGTATTTTTAGCTCACAGGCATAACTGCTAAGTAGGAAAGATCTGACTCTCATATCCTGAGCATTAACAAAGGATGGTGTTGGACGCTTTTCCTGAACATCCTGGCTTAATACTCTTCCCTTCCCACAATGACTCTGATCCTGGGCATTTCAAGGCATTAATCTCCAATCTGTAGATAAGGACTTCAGAAAGATCTGCCTGAAGAAGAAAAATCATCTGTGAAGCAAGGACTAGCTACTACTGCTTGTCTGCAGCACTTGGCAAAATCACATCCAGCTTTGAGTGGGCATCCCTAAGTTTCAGGTTACTTTGACACAGATAAGCTATGAGTAATCCAAGCCTCACCAGGAAGTCAAACTAAGCCTCAGTGCTAATACCTTCATACAGGCTGTGCAAAGATACAGAAAATACTCCCATCTGCAACAATATTAAGTAGGAAGGACAGATTTAAAAATGCAAGAAATGTTTCTTGGCCCTAAAGAAAGCTGTAGTCCCCTGTTCATGAACTGCAGTTAACATCTGCAGTATATTTGTAAAGCTAAGAAACTTGTACATATTTTTCCACTGTCATAGCAAGGCTCAAAAAAGCTATGAAAAGGATTTACTATTTGCCAAGGAACAAAGGTAGAAGGGATATTGTTCAGAGAGCACCAGGGGAATGATTATACCCAGCCAAAACAGGAAATCGTGAACAGAGCAAGTCACCTGTAATCCTTTTCATTTGGCTTTGATCATTACTTGATGTCCCTGTCCAGAACCTGCTAGCCAAGAAAGTGTTTTTTACTAACCTGAATATACTTCACAGTCTGTTTCAAAACAAATTACATGTGCAATTTCATCAAAATTACTGGGTTTCTAAGAAAACCTGTTGCAAATAATTTGCCACATTTTATTAGCCACTTAAAGATGTTTAAAACAAGATAAATTCATTCTTTTGGTAGATACCTACTTCCTCTATTTGTTTTTAAATAAGTTAATTTTATCTGCTAAAATAGGAAAATCAGCCTACTCAGGAAATATGGCTGATCCCAAATGAGAGAGTTCTTCATCTTCAATTGTGAAGCCATTACAGTTAACCTAAGAAAAAAGAGAAAGGTGCTCAGTCAGCTTTTGGTCAGCAGAGTACACATGTACTGACATGTCATATTCTCATACATCAAACACAACTGCAGAAATTTGCTTTCCATCCACCTCTCCAGGAATCACAGGGAGCTCCATGACATCTTGACAAGCAAAGTGAGGGCAAAGTCCCGCTCTGAAGTAATGCACAGGACACTAAAGAACTGGCAGTTCAACACGTTCACCTGCTCAGGACAGATCTAGTTAATTGCTCCTTGGAGGGCCAACCAAGAGAAGTGGGGCTCAAAAAGAGCACACAAAACCTTGCCCCAACATGGGGCAAAGAGACTTCTCTGGGCCATGACAAGGAAAGGGCCAAAACAGAACTACACATGCAAGGAGAAATGTGGGAATGAAGGGCAGCAAACTCAGCCAAGCTGGGGCAGTGCAGAGCTTTGATGGAGCATATGTCACAAAGACCTGCCACAATGGCACCTGTCATCAAAGACTGCACATATCAGCTACAGCTAAAGCACATGTGAAAACAACAAAAGCACCGATAAAGACTTGAACCTCATAAAGACATAGAATAGAAGGGGACAGAAAAAGGACAGAGTATGAGAGGAAGTGTATTCCTAATTTAAACAGACACAGGATCAAAAGAACTTTTTCACAAAACTCTCTTACAGAATAGATTCAAGCAGGTTTTAAAACCTTCTCACTTTTGTTCTCATCCAAGTCAAAGGAATCTTACAGAAGTTTCAGCTTTTTTCATGTGGTTTCTATGACTTTAAGTGCCAAAATACACCCCAGCCAAGTACTTTATTCCACTTCCACTTCAAATCACACATATACCAACACAAAGAGAACCCTCTCCACATTCACCATTATCTCGCTATAAACACGAAAAAAGCACCAGTAACACACTAAATCAACTACTCACTAGAACAACATGGCCAAGTCTAGTTAGAGCTAGAAAGGGCACAGGAACAGACAATCCAGTATAGTGCAGGATTTGTTTTGCAAAGGGTAAGAGCTGACAACAAGTACTACCAACAACAATCACAGAACCATTGAATGGTATGGGTTAGAAGGGACTATAAAGATTCCAGTCTCTTGTTTTTTCTCCAATCCCCAGAGGCAGAAACACCTTCCAGGCTTCAACTAGACCAGATTGCTCACCAAGCAAAGTGATATGCATGCCCCACAAACTGGAATGCAGCCTGGACTGGCTTTTAGAAATACACAAGACCCAAAGCTACTCCTCAGGTATGAACTGTTTGGGTGAGTTCACAATTAAGGCAAGTATCCTGATTCACTTATCAGTACCTCTGCTATCTTTCCTTAATCTTTATCCTGTTATTTTTAGCAATATAGCACCCAAAGGGTCCCAGTCTCTCAAGATGGGCAGGCAACTGCACTGCCCAATTTAAGAGCATACCTGAACCAAAACCAAAATGTAATTACTGAATACAAAAAAAAAATGTAGAGAAAGGTAATATCAACAGCAAGTAAGAACATAAGGCTACAAAGAGTGACAAAGAACAGCTTGATGGTTCTGAATCACAAGGAAATATTTAAAAATATGTAGTGAGTTATCATCAACTCCCTTCCACTAAGCCAGAGACAACACTCTTCATGAAAGTATATTAGAAATTACACAAGAGGAGGGATTAAAAGGGATGAGATACCACTGGTTTCACCAGATGAATGAATGACTAAAAACAGGAAAAGTGGAGAGAGTAAAGAGACAACAGCAATAAAACTGGAGTTCAAGGTTGTTCCCCATGGCAGAAAAGAGAATATGCAAAGGGAGGCACGAAATGCAAGGTCTTCAAGGAAAGGGTGAGATGCTGGAACCTGAGGCAAGAGAGAAACTGTTTGAAGAGTATGACAAGGTGAGACTGGGGAAGAAAAACTCCAGCCTCAAGAGCTATATTCCATGGAGAGAACAGAGAGTAGAATGATGCCAAAAGCTGGAGAAGAGAGTAGTGAAAGGCAAGGACTTGAGACAAAAGAACTCTATTCCACTCAAAAGGACTACTTAAACTTTAGCTGTGTAAGGGAATGCATCAGGAAAAGTTCACTAAAAGCAGTGAGAAGCAGTCAGAGGTATTCAAGTCCCAAATGACTGCCCTGAACCACAGGGACAAACAATGGGGAGTGGAGGAGCAAAATACACCACATGAGGCCAGAGTAAGTGTTAAAGGAAAACAAAGGATCATGAGCATATCCATACTACTGGTTTTAGGTCAAGTTAATTAATTATTAGGAAACATGTTTGTACAGCTCAAGTACAAGCATTCCTTCCTTTCTTCTGGCAAGATTTATCCTGGGACTAACACCTCAGAAGGTTGCATCCTGTAAAACACTTCTGAGAAGCATTCAGATGACTTCTGGAGATTTTAGTTCAAAAAATTTGAATGCCTACAGTGTCAGAGAGTTACCTGATGATCAGGATGAGCTTAAGGTAACACATACGGATGACAACCATGGAGGAGACTGGATGGAATATGAGATCTGGGAGTCAGCAGCTCATACAAGTCAGTTAAAGTACCACAATCTGGTGGAGCAGCTCTTGGACAGGACACGAAACAAAAGTCATTACAGCCAAAATAATGAAATATTTGGGGAATTCTGGCTACATTTTAACAAAAATATTCAGAAATACCACAAGAAACTGGATGTACTAACATCTTCAAAGTATCCCTCTGACAAATATAAATTTTAAAGTCTTCAAAAGAGAAATAACCCCTTGTCATTGAAAGGAAATGTGTAATTAGAAACAACACAAGGGATGATAAGCAGATGCTAAACATCCTAAAGAATCATTCCCCTACAGAATAAGAATACCTCTGTATTAAAGAAATAGTAACTGTGCCTCCTTGTTGTTAGATGCCCATTTCTACTAAATAGGATATTTCCATCTCAGCTTTCATCACAGTATTCAACATTTGCCCCCATCTCAAGATATTATTTTACTCAGAAACTTCAGTACAAAACTAACTTATATTGAAGCACAAGAGGAAAAAGAAGAAAATGGATCTTTCAGTATTCCACCAGTGTATTATTCCATCCACTACAATACATTCAATTCAGATGCATATGAAAAGTAGGTGAGAAAAAAAGAAGTGACATATCAGAAGTTATCTAACAAGACATCCTGTCTCTCCTTCATCTCCCCAGATGGCCAAACCACCTGACTGTATTTAAAAGCCACACACCAGATAAAAGTTTTAGACTGCGCTTTCTGCTGCTCTTTCTCTGAAGTTTACTCTCTGTGAAGGTCAAACACAATGATGACCTGACCAGGAAGGATTTCTACAAGTCTAAAGCCTGAATGAAGGATTTGCCTCTGCAGGGTCTCAGGCCAGCAGCCTTCCATGTCAGTTCAACAACGGCCACACTATGTTTCGCCCAGAAGAAGCTTAATTTTGACAGGGTTTATTAAAGGTTATTTCCCCTTTTCTTCAGTGGGAAAGTCTGCAGACAAGAGTCTCTCCCCTCAAGATGGAAGTGGGGCACATCCAGCTACTACTGCTCAATGAAGCAGATCTCCATCAAGTACAGTCACCTGTCCCTAAGATAAGCAAAGAGCTACCCTTTCCATTGCCATTAACATTCTCCACATTTCAGAACGACTAAACTCCTACAGCACCATCCCCTAAGCAGGCTGTGTTCTAGCCAACTTACTTGTGCAAAGAGAACTACAAGGGCAGCATTGTCAGGGTAGTCCAAGTGCTTTGAGTAAAAGTGATGAAGAGCAGCAATGTCGTTCTGAATCAGCTCTCTCTTTTCATTGTCTAGTTTGTCAAGGTCTGTGGACAAAAAAATACATTCCATTTCAGTAATAGGAAAACCCCTCCAGGTTTGACAGGGTTAGGTTAGGTTAGAAGAGGTCTAGACTTTAACAGAAACCCCTGAGGGAAAAGCCACTTGGAAGTACTGCAGGAAGTGCCTGCTCTTCCACAAACAAACGTTGCCTCTGCTAAAGCCACGTGTGTGCTACAAGAACACAGAATCACTAGGTTGGAAGAGACCTTCAAGATTGTCAATTCCAGTCCATGCCCAACATGAAGGATTAAAAAGCATTTTCTGACATCTTTAGGTTAACAGGTAATTGGACACAGACTACTTTCTTGGGAGAAGGGTTGTAGTCTTTAAAGTGCATTTGTTAACTCCAGCAAACAGCCCAGCCAGCCCTGGCCCCCTAGAAGCCTATCAACTGGGGATAGCTGTCCTCAGGTGTCTGACACGACCTCATGAACTACATGGTCCCACCTACTGTGGCATGAACGCACACTAAACATCACTCACCTGAAAGCATGCTTTATATAATGAAGCTTTCTCACACGGACCTATTCCTATCACCACAAACCAGCCCAAACTGCTGCTAAGGCCACTTATCCCTGCTGCTTTTAAGATTTGGTCTTTCCTAGCACAGAAGCCCTAACTATTTGTGGCCACGTGTGACAGGGATCTAGCAACAGCTCTGGGAGTGGTTACAGGGGTTCCCTTTGCAGCAAGAGGGTGATAACAGGAGGGTGCCCAGAAATGCAATTTACCTGATGTATTGCAGGTACCTGCTTCAGGATGTAGCAAACAGTACCTGAAAGTGCCCACATCTCCATGGGGTGGGGGGTGACCACCAATAGAGACATGCTTACACTACAGGTATCTACTAATAGGAGACAGCAGGAACATCAGTGAAATGTCCTGGCACACCTTACAACTGTATTCCATTATGGGTTTCTTCAGAAGTTTGTTCTCAGGCCCATGACAAGTTCTAGCCAAAGCCATGGCCAGTGAATCTTTTCTTACCTGGGCACTGCAGAGTAAGCTAGATGATCAACCATATACTGCTGGTCCCCTTTCTCTCCCCTCAAGAGCAGAGTGGAAGCTTTTCTCCTAATCCATTCTCTCACAGTGGCAGTGTTACTAGTTCTCCCCTGCTCCCTCCAACTCAAAACAATAATGGAGAAAAAAGGCTGCACAATAGTGGAAGAAGGAGGAAATTATTTGTAAGAGCAGATGTGAATGACGGGGGAATCACAAAAAAACACTGAGAAAAATGAAATGGGACCATTTGATGAGATTTAAGACAGATCAGAAATAAGAAATTCTGAGCTTCCAACTGACAGCCAGGTGCCTTTTCCTGTCCCGTGTATGGTGTTGCAAAGTGTAAGACAACTGATAAAGGTGTGCTAAGCAGTGAGGTTAGTCAAAAAGGCAGCAGGAACAGTGGTGCCTGCTAACAAAACAAAGGCTTCTAGAGGACAAGTGGGACACTTGAACAGAACACAGAACACAACATAAAAAAAAATTTCAGCCTTTTATCTCCTAAATTAATAAATTATTGAAGATAAGCTGCAATGTAGAAGAATACAAAGAAATTACTTCAGCATTTACCCATTCTTCTCAACCTCAATCCTGCCAACTTACCTGTAGAACTATCCTTGCCCTAGGCAAAGTTAAATGTTGACGTTTTCCCCCTTGTTCCCCCTGTTATCCCAAAAGCAATGACAGGAGCTTCTTCTCAGGAAGCAAGTAAGACTGCTGTGCATGGTTACTCTGCTACCTTAAGTCCTAGCAATTTGTACATTTATTTGGCATTTTGTAAAAGGTTTTGGAAGCCATCAGAGTGAGTAATGTGAATACACAACCCATTGCCTCTGTGTATATAATGCTCAGCACCAAGAAAGAAAACAACAGACTGGTGAGACCTGTGCCAGGATGGTTACTAATGGTCAGTTTCTAACTTGGTCTTACTGGATGTAAACAGCAGCTTTCCAGTTAAAAGCAAGCCATTGCCTTAACTCCTCCTTTGGATTATTTTAGAGCATTTAGGACATGGAATCGTATATAACATGTCAGATTTGACTGGCAGTGACAGACTGAAGCACAGTCCAGAGGGCTCTGCAATTAGCCCCTTAGTCACTGTCACCATCAAGCAACTGTGCTGTCTCTGATTTTATGCCTCCTGGTAACAAATACCAGCTATTTTAATTTTACAACATTACAATTCTCAAAAGACACTAGAATACTAGAGAAGGAAGAAATGGATGTATGCTACATAATTAACTGTCTAGGTTTTCATCCTTGTTTCACAGCCCCCACAAACAGCTAAGAAAAATAAAAGAAAGAAGAGCACTGCACTTTCAAATAAAATGAGGAACCACAATTCTCTTTGTTTACTCCTTTCCTCGAGTAGGAATAGGATGTTCTGAAAGGTGTCGATGGAGGGGAGCCATGAGGAAACAAATCGTTAATATAGTTAAGCCAAAATCTCTGTTTACCTGCAAGCCTTTTTACTTACGTGATTCAAACTCTTTTACAGCAAGAAGCTTCTCTGACTGTGTTCTTTCAGGGTGAGTTTTCTACCAAGGGGGAAAAAAATTAATAAAATATTTTAATGTTTCACTTCAGCAGTTTTGTGTACTCATTCAGAATCTGGGAACACCTACCTGCTACCTGTAAGACAAACCCAAATCCACAGTCTATGGAATTTATAAGAGTTGATGAACAGCAATGAGTTAAACTGAGTGCCCTAAGTAAAGGCATAGAAATACTCTTTCCACACCAAATTAGGCAGCCAAAGATGAACTCCTATCAAATTTATATACATAAACTGAACAGTGTTTTAAATATGTCATTTGCTTTGTTCTAGATACCCAGAAAGCTGCTAACAATGGCAAGCAGGCAGAAGACAGGCTTTGCTTTGAGGAAAGCGAATAAACTGACTGTTGACAGAGTTCAAAAGCAATGCTCCACTGTTGGCCTAAGGCCACTTCTTTGTAATCTTGGCCATTAAATATGGCTTTGCAGGTGGCCCAGCAGCTGAGGTTCAGGGACTACAGTTTGCATATTTAGCGTTTATATGACACGTAGAGTTCTCCCCCCTCCCTGTAAGCAATAAAAGCAGAAATTTACTCCAACGACTTTTTGTCATTTAACATTCCATTTTGTTCGTGGATCACCACCAAACTGCGCTTTAATTAAGTCACCCACATATACATTCACACATACACTTCTACACACACAGCAAGGATGCAGCTACCTTCCCAGGACGCCACCAAAATCCTCCCTACATACAGTATCCAGGTTGCCCTTGTCACATAAGCAGACCTCAATCACAAAAATATGCTTCAAAGAGGATTTGTTTTTGCAGAAAGAGTTTAGAGCTCTACAAAGATACACAGCACAATAACCTTGAAACTCATGAATCCCATTCCCTCTCTGTAAGCACTTGCATTATTCTCAGTATCCATATAGTTAAGGAATACTGAAATGGAGGTTGACATTGCAATCTTCTTTCCTTACTCACAACATTCTTTTTCTCCAAAGACCAAGGGTCTGAAATTTCTCTCCCAAACTCTGGTTTTCACTAGCTAACTCAAAATCATAAATGTTTATACCTGAATACCTCAGAGGTGTTTTTGACTCACAAATGTACTGAGAGTTATATGCTACACAATGCTATGCAACTGTAGCTGAAAAATACATCAGGAAACTGCTTCATAAAGGTATCAGTGCCTGCAGCCAGACAGCTCTAGCATTCCTTGGAATTTAAGCCCAAATACCAAATCTTATTCCTCTTCCTCTTCATCAGTGTGGCTTGGTGCTTGCCCACACATGTAACTAAAACCTCAACTCTACCAGAACAGAGACTGAAACACTAATGTGAAACTATCAGTAAACATTTCCAGGCTCTGTTCAGCAGTACCTTGGCCACAGGTTACAGCTGAAGACCTCACTTCGCTAGCCTCCCACAAAAGTCTCCAGCTAGACTATGCTAGAGACCCTGACCCTACTGCTTCATTCAGCTGCTGGAGCTCTGTGTTACACCTCTCTGTACACAGGAAGCTTATGTGCGTGTGTGTGTGTGTGCTTTGCAGGGACAGTTACTGTCAGTCAATTTTTATTTTCCTGCACCTGGAGCAGGAGCAAACCTCCCAAGCCTTGCCTTCTGCTCACCTGTTTGGCAAGGATCCTTGCTGTTAGCCTCACAGTCTCTGAGGGTTGCCAGTTCTGCCCAAAAGTGCACATGGAGGCACATTCCAGCTTGTGCATTGGCCAGTCTTCCTTCTGAAAACATAGAAAAAATAATTTTTAAAAAAAGTGCCACAGAGATAGGGAAAAGGGGATTAAGCAAGTCCTGCCAGATCCCAGAGGTGAAGTGAAATGTGGTTCCTTTAAAAAATAAGGTGACGCTCACTAAATCTGAAGAAAGTCTTGAGTCACATTAAAGGGGTACAGTTATCCTGCCTTTTTCAAACAAATTCATGAGGGATGAGCTTAGGTCAGAACATCTTCATTTACTCAGTGGAAAAAAAGTATTAAATTATGAAGAAGCAAACAGACAACATGATCTACAAATCTTAGTTCTTATTGTTTAGATCAAGCATGTGAGGAGGCAGTGGGCCTGAGCTTGATGACTTTATTGAGTTCATTTCCATTTAATACCTTGGCCCCTCATTATGAGGTGACCCTGGTGTAATCAGGAGTAATGTGTCTGAAGTCAATGGATTCACCATCACTAAAAATCACTTGACTGTAAAGTCAAATCCAAACATTCTGATTGAAATATCAGATTTTTTTTCCTTAAATGCTAAAGAATAAAAGTACAGCTAGACAATGAAAACATACTAATACAGACAAACATTTTAGTTAAATATATAGAATATGATTTAGGTAATGTATAGCATATTTCTAGCTCAACAGACAGTAACATACAGGAGTGATGGCACAAGGCACTCACTGGCTTTTGTCAGTCTACAATGTGTACCAAGGCCACAGAATCTTCCAAAGAATAGCACAGAATCACATATTAATAATCTTCACTAGCACAGGCTGTCTCCAGACTGCATCAAATTTCATTTTATTAATTAATTTTAACATGGAAATATTCAAGCAATGCAGTTATTTGTTGCTATATCTCATCCCAAACACAAATTTATAGCACTACAGGCTTCTGTCTGAAAAGGGAGCATCAAATGTTATTCTCACACTAGATTCAAACTGGTGGAAAACATTAGCAGAGAAAAAAAATTCACAACAAATCCCACAACTCTGTAAGTAAAAACTTGAAAACCTTTTAGCACCTTCCAGAACATTCTTAAATCCCATTACTGTGATTCACTCAGTATGGCAGACCCTGTGTTGGCCCACTCACCCCAGTTTTTAAAAGTAATTAAAAAAACCTAACAATAGGACCCATCACAGTGACTGAGTGGCACAGAAGGAACAATTTCCCTCAGCTGCCTAACCACTAAGGGCAAGAGCCATTTGAAACATTAGGGAGAAACACAGGAGGTTTTCTGAAGCATCTACACAGGACTGGTAGTACTGGGAGATGGATTCCTTGTGGGAACTACAGCTGTAGGCTACATACAATAACCCAAAGCAGTAAACAGTCAGGGGAATCAGGACACTCAGTGCCTCCTGCCTCAGCCAGTCAGCTTATTTACAGATTTTGCAGATCAAAACAAAAGTTGAGATTACTAATTTCAGAATTATTGCACCAAAATTTCTTCCAATTATTTTAACTGTTCTGGGCACAGACAGCTTTAGATTATTTTATTAGGAAAAGAAAGGTTAACACCTGCCCCAGCCTTGGGTAGGATTTGAACACTGCAAGGGTATTCAACTCCTCACATTGTCAACTTTGCTTCCTCGATATCTCAGTATGGTACTTCCATAAAAACCTACATACAGGCTGCTTGAAATAAGCTCCAGTGTAAATATTCTAAGAGGATGTGGCAATACAGACCAGAACCAAAATAGTATATTACACTGTAATCATGTCATGTGAAATTACACTCTTGACTCTCCTACAGCTGTCACACTACAAAACTCATCCACAGAGACTCATTTCCTACATATGCCCCAAAACCTTTTCTGGAAAATTCCTGACAGCCTTTGCTTAGGAATCTACAGGCTAAAGGCTAAAAAGAGACAGAGGGAAATCTCATCTCTCACCTCTCACCTCTTCTTGTTTACCAGGACACCCACTCATGTTAGCATGATCGTTCAAAAAATGAAGGCACTGAACCTCAAGCTTTGCAGAACTCTCATGCATACATACCTGTTAAACAGGAGAAGTTACTTGATAAAACAAAAAATCAAAATACAAAATCACATGCCTGTCTCAAAGCAGTGTTTTTAAAAAAATCCATTTGTCCCTTTATTCTTTACACATCATTAATTAAAATCTTTCCCCAGGCAGAATCATACTGAGTTATATGAACTGGTAGGGAGGTTAAAGGGACTGAATTGTGCAAAATGACATAAAAGACTGAACCACCACAAAAAAAAAAGATTTCTGATGACTGAGTAATACCCGGGATAGAAACACCATGACAGCAACTTTCCTTGCGATCACAGCAGGAGTGTATTTTTCATTCTCTTCCACATTTTCCTCCAAGTAGTTTGAATTATAACAAGTAGCATTGTTCTAGCTGAATCCCTAATGCTGCATTAATGATATCTCCTTCCTATTTTCCACAATATTTTTCCCTTCATTTAGGAGTGACAGCATTTTTGGAAGGGAAGTTCTTTAAAGCATATGCCTTTTACATCAAAGCATGGGAACACTCCTCTTTACCAAGTTCTTCAAAAAGATTCTGCCATCCAGGACTACAGGATTGATTCCCAGAATACAGTCTTATACCTCACTGCAGGAGAAAAACAACAAGTAACAAAATAAAATATTTTAAAAAATCAGACTCAAGTCCTAACAAATGTCCCATACTTAGTTTTTCACATGCACTTTTTCAATACTAAATAAAAACTCTGTTCTACTTCATTCAATTAAGAAGAAACATACACGAATATCAGAGAGAGATGGAGAAGCCAGTGCAGGGGTTAAGCTCACTTCTTCAAAATCTTAAGGCCCAATTGTGATCAAGTAGCATCTCACTCTAAGTGAATTTTAGTAAGGCAACTTCTGATGTCTGATATTAATTGGCAAAGTTCTCTGATACAGCCTTTCAACACGCAGTGAAGGTAGAAGTTTTATGTCTTCACAGCCATCCTTCCATATCATCATTTACCAAATGCTAGTCTACAGAGGGTATTTGACTTTCATGGGTTAACATTTAACATGTTCTCAGAAGACATTTACCAAACAAAAATACATTGGGAAAGTTTTTGTACAGGGAGACAGACACCCAACACAGTCTTATAGTGTCAAAATCCTTTTGTGCAGAATCATTGCAGCAAAAAAAAAATTTGTATTTTTTTCTACAGCTCAACAAAGAGGAGCAGGCAATTTCTACAAGGTCCCATTCAAAACACACTTGCATAATGCTGATTACAGGTGTGCAGTTACATTTTGAGGCTTACTAGCAATACCAACTACAGCAGCCTTTAACATGACATGAAAAACCCATAAATTGTTAAAAACTTATTTCAAATGCTGAAAATCACCATAAAAACATTTTCTGCACACTGGCTAGGTGATCTCCACTCTGTCTGGGATAAATGATAGCCATGTGTAATAACAGCAAGAGGAGTTCCAGTATCTGGTTCAAGTTCACCAGTTCCAAAATTGCAACCACATTACCAACCCCCAAAACATTTCTCTTCAGGGTGTTTCAGCAGCTAATTTCTTAAGAGAAAAGATGAGCACAGGTCTCCTCCTGCTTGACTAAAATTATTATAGTTAAAGAAGTCAAGACCTGAACAGCTGCAGATGGGGGCTGAAAGCCACTACTACGATAACAGGCCTGTGTTCCAAGGAGGTGAAACTGGAGAGTGGGACAGTGTGAATCTGCTGGAAATCACAATCCCATTTAAAAGGGCACCTGGATTAGGGCTTGGCAAAAGAAAACTCAGCAAACCCAGACTAGATTTAACCCACCCAACATTAAAAGCAGCAAGGACAAACAGTGAAGGCAACTTCCACTCTCAAACATCCAGTTTAATATAGGCAGAAGATGTGGTTATCTATCCTAAAAGCAAAATAAGACATCAAAACATGAACATCAAGGAGCTGTGCCAAAGCCTGTGTGTGTGCATGTATGTGTGTGTACAGATCCACATCTCACAGATCCACCTCTCCCCACAATTATTCCTATGAATAAGGAACAAGTATTCCTATGAATTGTGGTATAGGACATCTTTAAGCAAGAAAAGAGCAAGCTCAAAAGCTTTGGGTTCTCTTTCCAATATGCCTCATGTGGTAAACATTTGTCTAACTGAATTGTATTGACTAACAAGGTACTAACCAACACATGAAATTATACCATGCCCTTGTTAGGTACATAAATTTTTTAGCTGAACTGGGAAAATAATATGGATTCCGAGGAAAAGTTAACTTACAAAATAAAAATGAAATTAACAATACCATGACAGTTCTCAAGTACAGCCCTGGCTTTTTATCATTGTCACATGATGTCTCACATCCATGGAGGCAAAAGAGACTAATTTCCTGTACATTCCAGTGTTACAAATTCAGTATCAAGGCACTGATATCCTTTTTGGCTTTGACAAAGAATCGCTGAACTGCTGAAAAGTGCCTTGGAACAAGGCAGGGATGAAGACGCAGTGCAGACTGCCTCTGTAGCACGTACAGTCAGTGGGGACCAGTTCCTAGAAAATATTGTGCTTGAAGGTAATTTTGAAAGAATTCAATCTCAGCAACATTTATAAATTTCATCACACTGACTTAGAAGGGCCCAAGAAATGGAGGACAGTGTTGTATCACTGGAACCAAAAGCCATATATAGATCTCACCAGCAAGAGTGAGGTGCTAGTACCTGCACAAGTCATACTATAGTTTAGGCATCAACAGAATCTAAAAAATGCCTTTATATCTAGAGCATCATACCACACACCAACAGGTAGGAAAGATTCTAATTCACTAACTTATCAGACAGACAAGCTTTTGCTGAGTATCAGCTTTAGCAGAATTAAGGACACTCAGTTTGAGCAGTTCAGGTTTTTATTCTAGGAACAACATGTCCCTCTAGAGCGCAAGAACCCTGACCACCAAAAAATAAAAATTTTTAAAAAATCTAAAAAAAGCAATACATGTACACAACTTTACCAGGGAGGAAGAAGAAAAAAAAAAAAAAAAAAAAGAGGGCCTTGTTTGTAAATATAAAAGTATAAACTTTGTCAATGCTGGAAGTCAGGACACTGAGGGAGGGCCACTTGGTGATGAAAGCAAAGGACCATGGATGAGAAGAAGTAAGTTCTTCTACTTTCAACGTGACATATACTTGCTGTTCTTCCCAGCACAAATTACTGAGCTTTCCTAGTTCAGAAAATCTTGCACAGCTGTTTCACGTTTTATATAGTAAGATAAGAAACTCACAGTCTCAGAAAAAAAACTGCTAAACAGCTACTTTGTTCAAGGATTTCCTCCCCTCATCTAGTTGAAAGCTTGTAAGAAATGACATGAGAAAACATTTCTTAGAAACAAGCATTTTTCATGAACGAATCATAGGATTTCTCTACACTGTCTTTAAAGCTCATCCAGATTCCTCTCAAGACCCTTAAGGATGCTCATATAGTAAGATGTCACTTTGGAAATTCTATGAACTACTGCAGATTGTGTAAAACACTCATTTCTGTTAAGCCTTTTGAGTTCTCCTGGTGTTCAAAACCAAAAGGCTATTAATATACCCACAACTCCCTAGGATTCTGTGGGAAAGCAGGAAGTTGGGGAGGCAACAGAAGGAAAACTGAGGGGAGATCAGGCTTCTTTTGAAACTTGTGCAACAGGAGAATAAAATATATCCTTGAAATTAAAGCAACAGCCACGTCCACAGTGCCTGGGAACTGAACAGCACAAACCACAACATCTCTGTCCAGGTAATGACAACAGAGAGTACTTGGCATATACCCATGCACCCAACAGCACGTTAACATGTAGGAGAAGACTGGCATTATTTATAGCTAACACACAGTTGCATGCCAGACCTTGGGTGCCTCAAATCCTTCGTAAGTATTGTTCCACACTCTGTGCCCAGCACCACAGACCTTGTCACAGCTCATGTTATTCAACCAGCAACCCAGTCGAGTCTTTCCACACAGAAACTGGGTAATTCTTTCACATCAAGCTGAGGGCCCAAAAAGGCTAGATTCTAATTCTGTGCTTCCTTTTTTTTTTTTTTTTCCCAAGGTGCTTGCTCTAATTTGAATTAAAAACAGAGTTAAAACTACATGCAAATGTTTTGGATGTCTTTGTATTGATCTACTTTAGTATGCATTTATATCCTACATCCCGCAGCCTTTAAAAAACAAAGTATACAAGAAGAATAAAAGTTGCCACAGTAAGTTAGGGAGAAAGCCTGGTAAGTTTCAAATGGTTATGACCACCATCAGCTGTGGTAGTCTCAATACTCAAAATATTTGCAAATATTAAAAAAAAGGAAAATACTAAAAAAACCTCTCTCTCTCTCTTCTAAGATGGCTATTCAGTGATTTTTTTCCATTAGACACAGGATCTCTTACCAGTTCAGTGAGCTAATGCTAAGTTATATGGTTTGTCCTTAAAGGAAGAAGTAATACAGACGTAATTAGTGGGTTGACAGGCAACTCTAATCAAACTCTCAGTAGCACCAAGCCCTGAAGGTACTGATTTCGAAAGACTCATGCAGACCATGTCAAAATCGTCTAACTGTCCAATGCACAACACCATGGTCAGCATCTGTAGGATGCTGGAACTGACTGGACTGCTATTGAACTGACTGGACTGCTATTAGCCATGGCTACAGTTAGAGCATATCAATGCCACACAAACAGAAATTGGAGTTCTGCAACCCCCACCTTCCTTCCTCCCCACCCTCACAAATTACGTGACCATACCTGACATTCCACATTGCAGTAAAAGGCCTGTTTGCACCTTCCGCACTTGGACAATCCTTCTTTCCTTAAAAAGAAAACAGAAGTTATTCTGTTCTAGAAATCTGGATGAAATAAAACTGTATGCTGGATCACTTTTTGCACAGTGTTTTGCATTTCACAATGAAAATTGTATCAGACTTTCAAAAGCACATTTTTCCAAGCAACTCATAGTATGCAAAAGCACTCTGCTTTCCTGATAAATTGCTGGGTTTGGAAACATGTTACTCTATGCTATCTGACAGACAGCATCATTTTTTGCCACTATATGATGCATAATGAGCTAAACTTTTTGTGTTCTGCAAACTTTAAACCTGCTCTGTGTATTTGTTCACAACACTAACGCTTTGGTTCTGCTAGAACCATTCTACTGCGTCTTTGATTATAGAATGTATGACCCTTGTTGAGTAAGTGCCTCCAAAAGCTAAGTAAAAATACTGTGTTATTAAATGTACTGTTGATCTCCTGTCACCTGAGAGCCCCTTACTGTCCCACCCTGTCTGCTCTAATAACTGTGTATTCTGAGCAGACCTAAGGCTCACACTCTCCTTTTTTGTATTTGTATATACCCCAACAGAGGGAACTGCCGTGAGGAAGGTCCTTTTCTGCTTTAAAGTGCATGGGTTGCAACAGATCCACCCAAAAATAGAACATGTGTTACCCAACAAGTGACATTTTGGTATGACAGCAGTAGGGATGTCTCAGCAGTACCGAATGCTTTTAAAATGTCTGAACACCCTTCCTGGTGTAAGTAGAAAAAAAACAAGTCCTAAACTGATGTAAGCCCACTGGAGTAAATCAAGGGTGAGTGTCCTCATATGATGTGATAATGTACAACATTTTGGTGGTCACTGGCATTCGGAGCCAATAAAACCCGGCAAGTCTGGTATCCTTTGATTGTATTTGCAAAGCACACAAGGCGCAACATTATAAAGCAGGGCTAACATCACGACTTCTCTTCCTGACGCTACAACCCGTATTTAAAGTAACAATCACTGTGTCATGCAAACACAATATTACAGCCTCATCTTGCCTATGTTACCACAAAAGTTAGCTTCGCCAAGTTTCCCTTCCCACGGCTGGTGCTGAGCCCACAACCTTCCTGCTAGGGCTCTTTGCAAGTTCAACAAGCACAGCCCAGAATCGAGTACGTGCCAGTTCAGTGCTAATGCAACAGCCACAGACACAGAACACATGTCTGAGCACTGACGGATCACCTTACATCACCGAGACATCGTTCCTTAGTGGCACTTCATCACCCTGGTGTGAAATAAGTTTCAGATTACCCCACTAGCTGCTGTCCTGCTGCAGTCAGTATGTTCCTTGATCGCCGTGCTCCTCCAGAGCTCCAAAGAAGCTTGCACGGATAACAAGCAGCTGCCCCCAAAGATAACTAAAAGGTATGCCATGAGACAACTATTATCCTTACAGAATTACTTCGTATCAGTAAAGTATGGAAGTATTCCCTGGTCATTTGGCAGACAAATCTGAGTATGATAAACAAAACCAGGCAATTTCTTTGGCACAAGGAAACCTGTGGTTAGGTAAGAGTTAAAAAAACTCTAAACCAAAAAACAACACCTCAACGCAAACCTTAGAGGCTGGGAAAAGGTGTAAAGGAAGTGAGGAAAATCACCTCAGCTGTACCCTTCTTCAAATTGATGGAACTCACTTCACAGGCTTCACTAGGAAGCACTAGGTGTTCATATGCAAAGAGAGGGGTGAATCAAGCGAACAAGTCGCAAGTAGATAAGGTAATGAGGAAAGAAAAAGGATAAAAATAAAAATGGATAAAAACAGCACAATTACAACAGTTGTTTTTCATTACTGAGGCAACTTCTAACATTTGCTCTGAGTTATAACCAGGTAAGCACTTAATTCCTCAGTTAGCTGTCAGAAGCCATAAAAGTACAACACCTTCTAAAAATATGGTGTGGTGTGACATGCCAAAGTGTCATATCCATGCTGAATTTGCTAACCCTAACCTGGACGCTTTTTTTACCTCTCCCCGCCCCCCTATTTAGCAGCTCATATTGAGAAGTTTGAGGCAAACCCTTGAATGCCTCCCCTTCACGCAGGTGAGGAACCAGTTGCCGAGGCCCCCGCAAAGTCCAGCCCCCCGCATCCCTCCAGCACCAGAAATCCCAAAGCATGCAGGAGCAGGCAGCACTCCAGTCCCAATGTTCCCAGCCATGCGACAAACAAGTTCTTGAGTCGCCTGCGCTCCGCCCTAGTAATCTGCAGGTTAAGGTTTCGAACAGAGGAAACATACAGATATTTCTGTATACTTCATTACGGAGATATATAAATTTCACTCACAGATATTCCATCTGCACTATGCAATGTCAAATGTGAATTAGGTGATTGCAGACCCTTTCTCCCTTATCATCATTAAAACCAGTGAACACGAAGTTATTACAAAACTAAGACGTATCAATGAAACTTCCTGCCAGAGGATGGTTACGCACGTGTCTGCCTGACTGCCAGAGCACGGGAAGAGCAGAACCATTTCGTGGGGTTTTTTTTCCTCCTTTCTCTTTCCTGAGCTGCTGAGCACGGGAAACCAGCTTTGAGTTTAAACTTCCACGCTGCCACAGCACGACGAGCCGAGGAAGGGGAAGGTTCTGCTGCCGCACCGCAGCAGCCCGGGCCCTACCTGGCGAAGCAGCCATCGCAGTGGCTGCCGCGCTCGCTGACGGTCAGCACGGCAACGTATGCCGGGCAGCTGAGCAGCAGGTCCCCCACGGCGAAGCGCCGCCGCGCCCGCAGCCCCCGGCCCTTGCCAGCGCTGGCGAACCTCTNGCCTCTGGCCGCAGAGGCCTGGCTGCGGCTCCGGCCCCGAGTCCTGGCCGCCCGCTCCGGGCTCGCGTCCGGTAGGGGCTGCCCACGCCAACCTGTGTGCGGTGGAAGCATTCCCCAGGCCCACCCGGATCTCGGGCAGCGACGACACCGGCGAAGAGGCTCTCCCGCTGGTCACACAGCCCTCTCGTTAATAAAGGCACATGATATAGTTCCCAGTGAAGTCAGTGAAGTGAGTCGTATTCCCTTGAAGAAAGGTACAACTGAGGTGATTTTGCTCTCCTCCTTCACACCAGTGGCTTTTCCCGGCCTCTAAGATTTGCGTTGAGCTGTTGGTTTTGGTTTTTAGGTGTGGGGGTTTTTTTGTTGTTTTTGTTTGTTTGTTTGTGCGGGTTTTGTGCCTAAAATTTTCTTGTGCCACAGAAAGTGGCTGGTTTTTTCACATTCAGAAGGCTTCTGTCTGCCAAAGGACGAAGAAATACTTCCATTCTCCAATGCTGAGCAGTAATATTGCAAAAATCGTTCTCAAGGAATAGCTTTTAAATATCTTCAGGAGCAGCTGCTTGTTATCCATGGAAGCTTCTCCTTTGGAACTCTAGAGGAACACACTGAGCAAGGAATATACTGACTGCAGTAGCAGAATAGTTAGTGGAGTAATCTGAAACCTATTTCGCACCACGGTGATGCCACTGAGAGGAGCAGCAAGGCCTCCCAGATCAAGGCACCTCAGTCGTGAGCAGTTCAGGTCACAGGGAGCTCAGGTGTTATGGCCTCCTGGATGGATAACCAGAGATAACGTGGCAAGCCCAGCTTCTCCCTGCAGGTCCATTTACAGCCCCAGGCATGGTCAGAGGTGAGCCAGGTCCCAGGGGCAGCAGGAGACAAGGTGGGTGGGAGTCCACAGGGAAGCTGGACAGGAAAATTAAGGCATAGTTGTGCTCTCAGGGCTCTAACAATATACTATTCCATATAACTGATTTCTGTCCAGTTGCATATCTTTTAACTTCTTGATAGTCTCATCCATTTGTAACATGACGAAATTAGTGGATCCGCTGAAAAAAATAATATATCTTTCTGGACCAATATTATTTGAGTTAGTTAAAACACCTCTGTTTTCACAAGGAAAGACTGAGCAATGAAAATAGGTCCAAGTCCTTGAAAAATATCCTATCACCCTTGACAACTGAGCTGGATGTTGATCATGACCAATCATAGACCTGCAGGGATGAAATTAGGGTATCCAGTTAAAGTAATAAGAGCAGTATCTAACCAAGAACCTCATCTAGTGCATGAGGACTGCCATTGACATCCCAGTTCAGTCTAGATTGAGGATGTCAAGCTCAAAGGTCGGACTCTTAATTACAGACTATTCTATATCCAAGTGTATTTAAAAATAGTGATCGATAATGTATTCACTTTAAGGATGAATTAACTGCCCTAGTGGTCAATCCAGTTTGATTAATATATCCATCCAAAAGATCCATTATAGTTAGACAAATAGACTCACAGCTCCTAAACCCATCCACTCTGATTTCTTACACTGCACAAGCTAGTAAATTCCTTGAACTAATTCCTGCTCAAAGGAGAGCAAAACTTCTAGGAAATAACTAGTCTTGATTTTAAAATGTTCTTAATAAGCAGTTAAAAAAAAAATCCAAAAAAACAACAACCAAAAAAACCCACAAAAACCTAAAAAAAAAACAAAAAAAAAAAACCACAAAACAAAACAAAAAAAAAACTAGTAAACACATATACTTCATTTTCACATGTAAAATTCCCAGTTGTCTTTTGAGTGGCTGTATTTTGTTATAGCATTGTCAGCTATTTTGAAATATTCTCAGCTGTTTTTTCTCTCTATATCAGTAAAATTAAATGGTTGAGCATTTGCTTCTGAAGTCTGAAAACAGCTTGATATATCCTGGTCACACTGACAGTGTGAAATCAGTGGCAAATTCCTACATTTTTTCCTGAAGTCTTAACACAAGTTTAATTTGTGTTTCAAATGACACTGTGTCCAGATAAAACAAGTCCAACAATTCATATCTATCAACTCAATTATCTTGGAGGTCTTTCCCAATTTTAATGATGCTATGCTGTTCATTATCATATCACTTCTAAACGATAACTTGTGCTTCTCTAAGTTCATGTGGGTTCACTGATGAGAAGATTCTGAGAAGGTGTCTTTTGGAGGGAACCAGCTGGAATGATGGCAAGTTATCAAACTTCTGTTCCACATTATCACCCTTGTAAAACAGCTGACAATTTGATTATGCCTCAGGTAATGAGGAAAAATTCAAATTTCAGTAGGTCTCTTTTTAATAGTCATTTAGTTTTAAAAACAAAAATAATAATTTACTAAATAGGCTTTATTCCACCCTGAAAAATATTGCTTTCCAACAGATAATGCGTGGATTTATTCTCAAGAGTGAAATTCAGCACCAGCCTGCAGTCCCATTCAAACCCTCCAGGAGAAATTCAACCAGCTGCCTGCATAGCTTTTAGCTTCCTTTGGATATTTTCAAAAATAAAACTGGTTTGATAAGTTATTAATGAAAACAGTTTGGTGACTACTTTGTTAGAGTATTTATCCTGTCCCCTTTCTGTATTTATACAAAACCTGTAAATAAAACATACTCTTTTGGATCTCCCTGTTGTATCTGTGTTTTCTTACTATGTTCATCAAAAAATCTGAATGTGGGTTTTTATGAATCAGTATGAATGCCTACATAAATAATGGTTTATTGCAAAACACAGACTTAGTAATCAATTCATGAAGACTCTCAAGGCTTTAGCCATATAAATATGCATGCAAAAGCTGAATGAACAGTAAACACCAGGGAGTTTCCTGCTACCAGAAAAAGATTGGAGTGCTCTCTCTCCCCACTGTTCACAAGATGAGTGGAGGAGCAGAACATGTTGAGGACCTAACAGGACTGGGTGATAAAATATTTTGCTAAATTATACCTTACATCTGCAGAGACTTGTACTTCTCATCTCTTCTGTCTTTTTATAGTTTCCGTTGTGTCTGCTTTAAATAAGAAAGATGATGGCTCATGAAAGGGTTGTGAAGTAGGGTATAGGTTTAAGAAAGTCACAGAACAAAGTGTCGTGCCGGCTCTTTGAATTTCTTAAAATTAAGGAGTCTTTAGAAGCAGAGCTGTTCACCTTCACTCACAACCTTGGAGCTGCTCTATGGAAAGCCTTGTGTGTTTGACAGAAAAAGATCCATTCCTTTTAGTCACTTTTAGTTAGACTTAATCACTTGATCTTCAGAAACGGTACCACTGGACTGCAGCCTGCACTCTCCAGGAATGGCTGCATGCCCTCTGCCCAGAGCTGTCTTTTTGTGTTACGTGTCACCACAGACTTTAGCCAGAAAGGTTCTGAACTTGGAAAGGGAGCAGGGAGTCACTCACTAAGACACAGGGCCCCGAGCAGACTGGAGGAATAAACAATAAAATCAGCTACAGGGTAGGTACAAGAAACAATCATAGGCCAGCAGCCTATGGGGAGAGAAAGGACAAAGGAAATGGTATATAACCTTTCCTATATTTGATGCAATTATTTCCAGAGAGATTTGTTATAGTAACTTTTTTTTTTTTTTTTTTTTTTTTTTTTTTTTTTTTTTTTTCGTTTCTCTTTTGGTACCATCAGCTACTTTCAGCTCACTAGTACAGGTACTCACAGCAGGGGCAGCTGGAAGCACATCCTACAGTGCAGTGTAAGTAACAAAAAACTCAGCATAAGCTGGTTTAATAGGTTTTGTGGGTAGATTTCATAGGTAGTCCTAAACTCTGTCCTTCTGTAGCTAGGCATCTGTTTCTGGTATCTTTGTAATTTATGGGTAGTTTGGGTTCAGATTTGCACCAGATTTTCAGCGAGTGCTTTATTTGTTGTGAACCAGAGATTTAAGTGTGAATGTAAAAACTCAGCAGGAGCTGGGAAATGCTGCCTTTCAAAGAAGAAAAGTGCAGTTGATCCCTTTTAGGAAATAACGTGCAAGGTGGGAGGGAGTTCAGGGATGACAGTGTGTTTAGAGTTCAGTGGGGGCTGCACAGATGGTGTGTCACTGATGCATCTCTAGGCGGGTGTGCTCCCAGCTCCCAGTCCTGCAGGGGCCTGGGCATGACATTCAAAATCTGTCCTCATGTTATCTTCTACATCTGTGCCACTAATTGTTGACATGTTGACAGAATTGACATTGCCTGCTACTGAAACACAAACAAAAATACTCTAGAGATGCCATGGTTTAGTTGATAGTTAGAACTTTGTTCCCAGTCAAAGAGGACTGATGGTAGTGGAGAAGATGGGCAATCCTATGGAGATGTCTGACTCTTCTCTTTAGAAACATTGTGAAAGACTCAGAGATCTAGAAAGAGGTTCCTTTTTTTTTTTTTTTTTTTTATGAAAGGGACAAACTCCTCACTGCCCTCACCCATCAGATGCCTTGTACGGTTTTATCAGTATTAACATCCCTACTGCAAGTGCAGAACTAGAAGAAGACTTGAGTTTCTGCCTAATATATGGAAGTGATTTGCCTGGGTTAAACATGTTGTAATCCACTCATTTGAAGTTTACAAGAATTTTTGGTATGTCATTATAGAAAGCCTGTACGCAAATTTCCAAAGACAAAAAGTGACAGCAGCACAAATGCAGTTTCAGGAAAATATCACAATGACAGAGCTGGATGACTGTGGGGAACAGGCAAGGGCAGCAGTTAGGTGTGAATGTAACACTCAGCACTCAGATGCTTGCAGTTCACAATTTGCTTTTATCAGAATCAGCAACCTCACAACTGCCTTTCTGTGTTAACTCCAGCCTGCCCCTGGCAGACCTGCATTAACCTTTGCTTATGGAGCCACGGCAGGATTCAAGCAAATAAAAAAACATACCATGTCAGATTCTCCATTGGTGTAAATTAGTATCTCTCCACTGACTTTGAAGGAGTGGCACCTGCTTGCTCAAGTTGAGGATCTTACCCAGTGCTACCATAGCATCATTAAGTTGTCACATTCTTCCCCTGCCTCTCCTTTTGTTGTCTAGCTGCAACTTTTCTGAATTGAAGACTAGAGAAGCGTCTTTGATCCTCTGATAGCTTCTTGAGGCTCCCTAGGATAATTGGCCAGGACGCTTTCTGAGTAATCCAGGGTCATTTTATCTGCCCTTATACTTGGAGAGGGATTACAAGCAAGAGAAAAATCTTGGAGGCTTCACAGATGCAGACGACCTACACGAGTGCTGCCCTGTGTAGTAGGTCAAGGCACCCCTCCTGACATGAGGGACACCCCATTGCCACCAGGCTGTATTTAACCTATCCTGCTATTGATGTGGAAACAGAAACCCTTTGGGGTGACTGGGGCCCTAAGACTGCCTTACTCTTTTTTCCGAGCACACTAGGGGTGCTGAAAAAGGAAAGTATGTCAGTTGCTTTTCTGCTGATGGAAGTATTTACTCACTGTAACCAAGCAATCTCTTCCATATTCCCTTAATTCCCTTAATTCCCATATTCTCATGGAAAGGCATTTTCTTAAGTTCTAACAATGAGTTTTGCAGCTATTCTTTAAACCTCTGGGGGTTATTTTAGCATTGTGAAACATGATCACTGAAACTATGAAGTATTTCAGTAGCCACACCCGTGCTGTATAAAGATGTAACATCACATCTGTGTACATATTAGTTAATTTTCTATTTGTTTCTGCAAAGATTGCATTAGCAGTACAAGCAAGATTAATTTCTGTTTAACTCAGCTACAAAAATGCTCAAATGCCATGCCTAAAACTGACACTTTCCCAGCCACACTAAAAATGCCTATATTCAGTGATGACTTCCCTGATATAAAACATTTTTGAGATTTGCTGCTTAATAAAAGCACTGTTTTGCTAGGGGGTATTTCACCGAGGCTGTGCAATATTTTTTTTATCAGAATGTTTTGCAAAATTAAATCAAATATCTAGTATATCACACTGAGGCAGTTACTTTTTAACCAAATTTGTAATCTAATCAGGTTTTTCTGACAAGACCTATTTTCCATAAAACCATGCTGACTGGCATTAATTACTTGCTGTCCTTTCATTCTTTATCAGTTGAATCCCATATTCTATTATTTTGCTCCCCCCTCACCTCCTCTCCAGTTTGAAGTTAGGTTCACTGGTGTGTATTTACCAAGGTCATCATGTTCATCCTTGCTGAATACTGGGAAAACATCAGACTTCTTCCAGTCTTCTGGAATTTCTGTGTTATTTCAAGAGCCATTAAAAATTAACATGTGGAAGGAAGAATCTTCTCCAGCAACTGTTTGAGACTCCTCAGGTGCAAGTTGTCTGGACCTGATGAATTACAGGTTTTTATCACAACTAAATATTTAACATCCTATTTGGTTACTAATGGACTGAAAAAGGCTTTGGCTGCCCAATATGATACCGCTGTTATCCTGCTTTTTCCAAATCAAGGAGAGACATATTTATTGAATATGGCTTTCTTCATTATTAATGATTTTACCACCTTCATCTAGTTCCTGGAAAATTCTATTGCTGGGATTTCTTCTGTGTATAATGCACTTCACATACTCCTTTCTTTTTTGTCTTTTTTTTTTCCCTTGCTGGATATACTGCTATCTTAATCTTCAGTTCCTTCTGTGTCATATTTTTCATTTTCCTTCCTTTTTGCTGCAGACCACTATTCCCTCTAAGCTCTTCTCCAATAAAATGAAGTAATAGCAGGGAGGAAGAAAAACTGTAGCTAATACTGTTCTTACCTTCTTCATTTACTGTTCTGGTTTAATTATATGAATTTAAAAAAAAAGGCATTGAGTGGATGGATTCTGGAAACCAAAGAGCCTTCTTTAAGTGTATCAGCTCCCTCTTACAGGGTATGATTCCCTGTTGACTGCAGAGCCCATCTTTCAGTGAGCTAATTCATGTCCACATTTGTTGGTGTTTTCTCTGTCAACCACCTCTTCTGCTTTTCCTTCTGTGCGTGCTTTTCTTCATGGACAGAAGCAGAGAACACAGACAGATTTTGCTGAGACAAGAGCCACCATCCATCAACAGATGACAGGTACTTCTACTTTCTTCTTACTTTCTTACTTCTTGCAAGATGAAACCTGGTCCAGCAGAGTACAAAACATTTGTTGAGAGACACTGTGGTGAGAAGTATCACACCAGCAGCAGCTGGAAGGCCTCTAGATGTGCTTATACAAAAATTTGGTGCTCTCCCACCTCTGCATTAGGTACCAGAGTGCATTTGAAAATTAAGTCAAATACAGAGTATTGTTATTACAATATTGGCTTTGGGAATTCTTATTGAAACAATTTTTTTTGTAGTGGTCATTTAGCTTGTGTGGCATCCACTAAGCAGAGGGGAGAAAAAAACAATTTAGTTAAGGCTTGGGAGTTTTGCTCTGAGCCAGGCCTAGTGAGCCTTTGGCCATGGAGAGCACTCTTAGTTTGTGGTGTTTGCTCAATGTATGTGGAATAACATGTCCCTGAAGCTGCAGCCCCTGTGGTGCTGGTTGCATGGAGCAGAGTTCTGTGAGCTTGGGGATGTGGCACAGGGAATACTTAAAGGGCTGGATGTTGTGAGATAATGCGGTGCAGTCTTGTCCGTGTTGCCTTTGGGAATGCTTTCTGAAGGAAACCATCTGTCACATGGCCATTGCACTCTTTTGGGGATGCTCTTGGAATGATCCAGAACAGAGACAGAATAAGTGTGAACTGATCAGGGATTTCAATTCACAATTCACTGTGGAGAATTGTGCTGTCAAAGTATTTTAGATACAGACAAGTACATTTTAGATAAATACATCTCCCTTGTCCATTGTCAGTGCCTATTAGCTTTCAGGGTTATTATTGCAATAGCAATAATAATAACAATAATAATAATAATGATAAAGCTACAAGAACTTTTATCTTAAGTGTGACTGCCTTGAAGGTTTATATCACTGAGAAGCCTCTCAATGGCATGAGAAAGAAAGGCTGTGTTGGAGTTGTCAGAATCCATACATGGAGTTGGAGCACCTGTACTGCAGCGGGTAAATTAATTTCTGGACCCAAGTGCATAAAAGGACCAGTATGGCAGATATGATTGACCAGGTGGAAAAGCAAATGTTCTTTAAGACAACAATTTGGAAAATCCCAATCTATTAGAGAGAAAATGAGGCTATTCAGCAACTGATCTGGGTAATATAGATGGGTTTAGAGCTACTCAAATATTTGGTGCAAATATTAAATGAAAGTAAAAACTACATTGTTTTGTTGACATAGAATCCTAGAATGGTTTGGGTTGTAAGTGACCTTAAAGACCATCTAGTTCCAAACCTCTGCTATGGACAGGGACACCTCCCACTAGACCAGGTTGCTCAGAGCCCCGTCCAGTCTGACCATGAACACTGCCAGGGATAGGACATCCACATCTTCCTGGACTATCTGTTGCAGTGCCTCACGACCCTCACAGTAAAGAATTCCTTCCCAATATTTAATCTAAGCTTACTCTCTTGCAGTTTAAAGCCATTGGCCCTTGTCCCATCTCTACCTGTCCTTATACAAAATTGCTCTCTAGCTCTCTTGTAGGTCACTTTAGATCCATAAGGCTTCTGTAAAATCTCTCTGGAGCCTTCTTCTCTCCAGGATGAACAACCCCAACTCTCTCAGCCTGCCTTCATATAACAGAGGTACTCCAGCCCTGAGATCATTGTTGTGACCTCCTATGGACTCATTACAGCAAGTCAATGTCCTTCCTCTGCTGGGGGGCCTGGAGCAGGACACAGCACCTCAGGTGGGGTCTCACCAGAGCAGAGGGGGACAGTCACCTCCCTGGACCTGCTGCCCATGCTGCTTTGATGCAGCCCAGTACACAGTTGGCTTTCTGGGCTGCCAGGCTGCATTATCAGGTCATGTTGAGTTTCTCACCCATCAACATCCCCATGTCCTTCTCTCCAGGACTGCTCTCAGTTCCTTCATTCCCCAGCCTGTACTTGGGCTTGGGATCATCCTGACCCATGTGCAGGATCTTGTTCTTGGCCTCATTGAACTTTGTGGATGTATTTATATGTAATTTTACCCTGTTGCATCAAATTAATAAAAAATAAAACCAGGATTTAATGGACAAATACATCAATCATAAATTCTGTCCCAGAAAAATGACTGTGTCAACAAAGTCAGGGTTTTTTCGAACACTAGAAAACTAGGAACAGAAATCTGTATTCCCCAAAGATTGATATGACACTTTTCCTCGAGCACTAGAAGGGGAGAAGGGGTTCTTGATACTTCAAGAAATATCTTAAGGAACAAATGAAAGACACAGAACAGAAGATGCATTGGGATTACAGTATTGAGGGTTGAAAACTGTTCAGCTGGACCACAGAACCAACTTCAGCAAACACAGTCACAAAGAGAATGAGGCTCCACTGCTCAGTCAGTCTGAGAAACAGTGTTGAAGTTAAAACATCTTCAGAGAAAATCAAGAGAGACAAAACTTTCTTAAAGAGGGAAAAGAAAGAAAATGAGTCAATGCAAAGCTGCTTCTCAAGGGAGTTATGTAAAAAAAGAAAAGTCCTGAAATGTATTCAGGATCTAGATGAATTGAAACAATCATGAAAGCAGTAAGACATACTGTTGTCATCTCAAGAGTGAAATAAGGATTTGATAATAAAGATAAGTGGATACACAATCCACATTAACACTTAGGGAGGTTGAACTTATCCCCTTTTATGACACCTGATGATGCTTTGGATGGTATTGAATCATGATTCATGTATTCAGAGACCTTTTTACAACATCAAAAGCATTCTTAGGAACAAAATAAGCTCTTGATGAGTCAAAACTACACAAAAATGTTGTTTAATAAATGAAGTTAATAAACTCAAGGAGGATGGCTTTTACTTTTATATATTCTATGGGTAATTTTTAAAGACATTCTCATTTTATCAAGCCTTTCTGGAGTCCCTTCTCTTCAAGCTATAAAAACTGGCAAGGGTATCCTTGTGTCAAGAATCAGTGACTAAAAGTAGTTGTCTCAAATTGATAAGCTAAATCTTGCCACTTTGCTTCCATCTCCTGCCTCTCTGAGATCAAAACACAGTTACTCTGTGAAATTTATGGAAGTGAAAAAATAATAGACCATGTGATCTTCATTGGTTCAATTACCTTAACTTTTAGTCTTTTATACATTTCTTAATATACCCAGTATTTGCCTTCATGGATGTGGAATTACTTACTTTGATCACTGACTCTGTAAATGCAAAAGGTGAGTAATGAAACTTATTTCTTAGACAACATGTCTTTAGTCACTGTAATGTTATTGCTGATCAGAGGGCCATATGGAATATCTTGTGTTCCTTTTCCCTCTGAACAATGTATGTGAAGATAATTTTGTGTCTGGAGCTATGGCCATGCCAAAGGCAGATTAGTGAATCCAGTGTTGTTATAACACAGTTAACTTTTGAGTGAAAAATTCTATTTATATTACTGTTGTTTCTCCAGTCCATTTTGGATTAATCTGGCCTGTGATTATTAGCTCAATCAGTAGTCTGAGCTATCTTTCCACAGTGAATTAGCACCTTCAGATTATAACGGCATCAGATCACCCTTGAAGTATCTGTTGTCTTTGTCCACTGACCAATATTAAGCAGCCCAAAATCATGGAAATTATTTTGGAAGTGGAAATGAATTAACACCCAAGACAAAGCCACTATATTCCAGAAAGACAGGTATGTAAGAATTACATCATTATTATAGGACTGTGATGTGTCAAACACTTGTTGAAGACTTTTCTCAGTGAGCTACATTAACCCTTACACCACTTACTTCACTTTTTAACATTAAGTCCTGAGAGGACATTTGCCAAGAAAGGTTTCTATAAGTGTTTGTAGTTTGGGCTTTGCTTCAAAATTATAGGAAAAAAAGATTGAAAGCTCATTTTTCCCTCCCTCTTCCACACTAATGTTGTTTCATTGGCCTAATCAAGATGAGAAGGCCGCTGTAAATTTATATTTGTCTGGCTTTGACAGTTTTCTCACTAATTTACTAAGCTTCCTAGCCAAAAGACAAATAATGCTTTCGCCACGTATGGGAATTTAATATGTCTAAAATCATGGAGTTGTAAGAAATACACCTTGAAATGTATATCTCTCTACACATTTTGTTAAAGGAAAACAGAAAGAGAGGGAAAGGACCTATTATAAGGTAGGCCTTTTATGAAAAGTTCTGGATAACATAATTGGAATAGAAACAAGCGGGTCCTATAGAAATGTAACAGAACAATATAAAATTACTCTAAAACCTATGGAGCATTATATCTTTTATATGAAGTTTTTTTAGCCATTGTATAGAATTTAATAGAAGATGTATCTGAGCTATAGGATGGTAGGGAAAAAAAAAGCTGTAGAAAACGTATCATTTTGTGTTAAATTCCACAGGAGTTTTCCATAAAGGCTGGGCTGGTTCTGAGTGTATCCTGTGCATGTTTCTTCTCTCTCCACTCCTGTGGCGAGCTGAACTTTGGTTTTAGTCTGCAGCACATTCTGAATCCACGAGTAGCCTTTTGTGGCGAAAAAAGAAGATAGTTCTCTGTCTCATTAATCTGCAGATTCATGTGGAAGTCTATGCTGTCTTAAACTTTATTGGCAGGTCACCATGCAGCTGCATGAGCCATTGTGTTTGAGTTCTAAATGGGGATGTACAATAGGCACTGTAACTTCTGGTGTAAAACATACACAGGAAATCACATACCACTACCATCAGCAACTGAGGTTTTGTATTATTTCAGTGGACTAAGGGCCCTTTTTTAGTGCACCAGGGAGCTAAGAAAGTGTACATAAAGGACAGCATAACAGCATCCTTGCCTGAGTTGGTAGAAATGAGAGAAACTATTTTT